>JARQOC010000001.1:562366118-562923845 GCA_033576535.1 Allobates femoralis | reverse complement strand
TCATAACACTGTTGCGTTGTCCAATGTGCGTGTATGGGGTATACACCACTATGGCACACCTATCTCCTCGCTTGCAGAACATGTACTCCCACACTGCCTTTGAGATTGTGGCATGTGAAGCGGCGATGGAATTAGGCAACATTCGTTCCGCTGTAGGGGAGGTGATTTCCGGAGCGACACATCGCCTTAGCTTCAGGGCGAAATTGCAGCGTGAGATGCTACCATCGATGATCTGAGGCGACCACAAAAAACGTGAGCGCGCACGTTACATCGCCACATATCGCCAGCCGAGATTGCGGCGTGTGAAGGTACCATTAAAGCCATAATGTTGCCATTTGAAATGACTTTAGTTTTGTGCCATGTCTGTGATCTGCTATTTTTTCTACAACATGAAACAACTGAATGAACATCCTCCAAGCACGGTGATTCCATAATTTTTGCCAGGGGTTGCATAAGCAACATGAAAACCGATGGCAGCTTTTAGTCATTCAAGAGGATTCAGGAAAATTGAAGAGTTGGAGTCAAAGTTGGATATGTGGCTTAACAGCCATGGTTATGGAATTGGAGTCGTGGAGTCGGTGCCCATTTTGGTGGATTTAGAGTCGGAGTCAGATACAGGGAAATTGAAGAGTCAGAGTCGGAGTCGGATGTTTGGCTTACTGATTCCACAGCCCTGCAGACTACTGCTGGTATTTACAGCAAGACAATCCTGATCATAACTACTTCAGGGCATCCAAATAAAGGAAATTTCTTGCTAACAATTAAAATTGAAACAAATATTGCAGTCATTTCTTATTATCGCTGATATTCAACTTTAACATCTTTAATCAACAATTTCTCATTAAAAAAATGAAAAATTGACGTACTGCATAATTTTTATTCCATATCTGGAAACAGCAGCACCTTTCATTTGGCTGAAATCAGCAGAAATACTTAGGTCAGCAGAATTTTTTTTCAAATGTAGATCAGTGTAATAGATGCGATGTCACCACTTCAGGCCTGTAAGCAAAGATCGGCGAAAAGGTGGCTCTAAGGTGACGGGACTTTTACTAGGAAAGTGCTTATTTTGTTATTCTAAAGCATTAGCAGCCTTATGTAAATGTTCACATCAATGCAACGCTTTGAGCAATACAAGACAAAAGTGCACAAAACTTGTACAGCAAAGGTCAAAAGTCTTCACACCAACAGGCAACTAACTCTTAAAGGTATGGCTCCCAACTGCAGTAAGTACCTTTGGTATGTTCCCTCCAGCAAGAGCTTTGATGTCCAGAGAAAAAAAAAAAGGATTGTGCTAATTAGCCGTGCAAGTACTAAAAATTCATCAATGTTAACATCTGCACAAGGGTATGTTCACATGACAGTTTTTTTTGCATGGAAAACTCTGCCATGTATTTGCAATGGAATCCATGGTTGACCCTTGGATGTCTGTCATGGATTAATGGTTTAGACTGAGTTCACATGTCCAGTAATCATCCGTTATATTGGATCCAGCAGCAATCTGTTGGTAGATAGTTCTGCAAACACAACTTTTTTGTCCGTTTTGAAAAAATTGATGCCTGCAGGATCCGTTTTATTTTAACATGGGAGCTTATGGAAATCACATCCGTTAACTGATTGCTATATACCTTCCATTTGAAAATGATCCTGTGTAGAGCAAAAAAACAAATCCTTTACAAATAAATGAAAAACAGAGGATAAATATGAATCGGTTAAAAAATCAATTTTTCATAGACTCCCATGTTACAAAAACGTATCGTGCAGAAATCAATATTTTCAAACCAGACAAAAAGTTATGTTTGCACAACTACAGTGCTGTGCAAATTAATTGGGACAAGTTTTCTTTGCATTAATTTTACTAATTCTGATAAGTGTTTTATCAGTTCTTGGTGTCATCTTCCTTTTTCTTCCACATTTCCCTTTTTGTTCTGGAGAAAACGATCCAGTTTCATTGTGTGTGCGAATTATTCTTGAAATGGTAGATTTTCCAATACCAACGGTGGAAGCAATTTATCTTAAGGTACCGTCACACGCTAGGATATAGGTGAATGAGATCGTTAGCTATGTCACGTGACCGCAATCCTTCCGACATCGTTAGTGCATTGTCACACGCAAGGATATCGTTAACGATCTTAAATTTAGGAACGCACCAGCTACTTGGAGAAGAACGATTGAACGATGTTATAAAGCGGCAGGAATAGGAGAAATATCAACGACATCGTTCAAAAAGGTGTCACACTGAACCATGTTGCTGCTTCCCAGAACGTTAATTGGACGAAGAACGATAGATTTGAGGTCTGGATCTCAAATTTTTGCTGAATGATCCAACGATTTATCCTTCCAACATCGTTGGTTTACACGCAAGGACGCACAAACGATATCGTTTGAATGATCACAAATCCGTGACGTTTCAACGATATCGTTAACGAGATCCTAGCATGTGAAGTGGCCTTTACAGTCAGACTTGTATGTTCATTAAGAGTAATAATTCTAGATCTCTTCCGTGGAGTAACATCCATTGTTACAGGCATGAATCACACTGAGAGAAAAAGTACACTAAACCACTCCTCACAGAAACAAGCTCTCAACTGAAGCTGAGAGGGCAGCTAGCTGTTATTTTCTAACTAAAACCAGTCACACCCCATTTTGTTACTCAAGGTTGTACACTCACACCTGTTCAAAGCAGTTAAAACCGGTTTGAATCACTGACTGGTAACCCCAACTTACGATTTTACTTAAAAAAATGCTTTGTCCCAATTAATTTGCACAGCACTGTATCTGTTAACGGAGTGCTGCAGGATCCATTCTAACAGATGATTACTGGACATGTGAATGGTTGGCAGTGTTCCCTCTAATCTGATCAATGTGAAAAAAAACGCATTAAAACAAAATATTAATCAGGAAAACAAGTCCAATTACTGATGTACCTGTCTGCAGAGTACTGTATTTTTCACCCTATCGTTTCTAAATCACAGAGATTAAGGCATGTGCACATGTTTTTACATGTGGGCAAACTAGCCAAGATATTTCTCTTGTCGTTTCCTAAACGCCATTTCGCTATGTTTGGGTGATGGCGTTTTTTTTAACCATCCTATTGCCTGGTCTGATAAAGTATAATGCATTTTCAGAGCAAAAAATGGCTGAAGAACGTAGAGATCACTTGTTTTTATTGCTTGGCATCTTTGGAAACCTGAAGCGGTTACAAGACACTGAAAAGACTGAACGTATGGACAAGTCGCATTTCTACAGAAAGGATTATGTTTATTTCTCTTGATCCAGTTTCTGCAAAGTGGTTGGGATTTAGAGAAATCTCCTGCCCACCGTTTCTTTTTTTGTTTTACTTAGCATAAACTGACCTGAGGAGAGTGTTTCAAACCGGCAACATGTCAATTTCTTTTCCGTTATGATGCTGAGGTTTATGGGCATATTTTCCCCATAGACTTACATTAGCTGCACAAAATCTGCAGGTAGTGATGAGTGAGTGTAATCGTTACTATTTGCTACTCGCAAAGATAGTACGGTATTAGCGATGCTTCATACTTGGTGAGTATCGCAGGTGCTCGTGAGTGATGTGTCCATCGTGAACGATCAGACACATATTGCCTGCTCCCTTCAGTACACAAAGAGAGTCGCCACCCCAGTGAGAGCAGATTGAATGTTAGGCTCTCTCTGGGGGGCACAGCAAGGTGTTTTATGTAGTGAAAACGCAAAAAATCCCACTCTGTTCTGGATAGACTTATTTTATAGTCGGATGTGTGAGGGCAGAGCCTATCACTAATTGACTAACATTAGACCCGCTATTCAGACGAGTACGCGAGTATTGAAAACTACTCGTTACAAGTATAGCAAGTGCGAATATGTTGATGCTCGCTCATCAGTATCTGCAGGTAAAAAAATGCATGTAACCCCAAACTTCACTACCAATAAAGTTTGGTCAAAGCTCATGAAGTATCAAAAACAAAACATGACAATACAAGTGACCTAATTTACCGAATAGGTGCAGAAATGCATCAACATCAAAATCTCACCAAAAGCTCATCATGGGACCATAGCGTTATGCTATGTGCCCACCAAGCATTTGTGTGTTTTTAATGCGTTTTTCCTTGCCGATTTTCTCATATCTACAAGGAAAAATGCATCCCAGCAAAGTCAATGAGAATTCTGAAGTGATGTGCCACCTTCAGGTTGTTTTCCTTGCAGGTTTTGGTGCAGAAAAAAAAGCAACATGTTCATTCCTTCTGCATTTTCTCATAGACTATATGTTAGACACATATGGGAAAAGACGCACCAAAAAACACACCAAAATACTAAAAACGCAGCGTTTTGTCTGCAGCATTTTTCTTGCCATGAGATGCAGATTTGGTGTAGAAATACTCTGCTAAATGTGCACCTAGCCTAAAAAAGAAAACAAAAGGAGACATGAATCAAACTTACCCATTCAAATCAATGTATCCATGAAAAAAAATGTCATTCATCACACAGGTGCCAATTGTGCGCTGCCCATATTTCAGTTTGACAAGTAGGAGAATTGTGAAATTTTTTTCTTAACACAAGAAAAATAGATGGCACATGGATGGCAAAAACTGACACAATGTCCAAGCGCTGGTGAAAATCTGATCAGAATAAGTTGATTTAAAAAATGATCCTTTCTCTATGTTCAAAAAAACAATGGATATCAAATTGAGAATTAAAACACTAAGTACCGTACATACTCGAGTATAAGCCGAGTTTTTCAGCACAACATTTGTGCTGAAAAGTCCCCCCCTCGGCTTATACTCGAGTCAGTGGTACTGGCTGAGTGTGGGGGGCGGTGTCCGGGGGCTGGAGGAGGCTGGGGAAGGCTGTATTATGAGCGGCCGGTCACGTGGGGCCACTCATTAGTGCAATGCAATATGCAATGCATCCCCCTGTCCATCAGCGGCAGGGGGAGCGGTGCATACTACATTTCACCATGTAAGCGCCCTCCCTCAGTAATATACAGGTCCCCCGCCGCCCCCCCCCCGCAATGCTATACAGGACCCCCTTGCTGCTGCACACCTGTAAAGTAATACATCATTATACTTATCCCTGTCGCCGCTCTAACATCGCGCTCCTCCGGGTTTTCATGCTTCTTTCTGCTTGTGACCGGCGGGCGCAGGCAATGACGTCATTGCCTGCGCCCGCCAGTCACAAGCAGGAAGAAGCATGAAGACCCGGAGGAGCGTGGTTTCAGAGCGGCGACAGGGATAAGTATAATGATGTATTACTTTACAGGTGTGCGGCAGCAAGGGGGGCCCTGTATACCACTGATGGGGGGAAGGGGGGCCTGTATACCATTGAGGGGGGCCTGTATATTACTGCTGGGGGCCCTATATACCACTGCTGGGGGTCTGTATATTACTGCGGGGGGCCTGTATAGTAAGGAGGGGGGGCCTGTATACCACTGCTGGGGGCCTGTATACCTCTGCTGGGGGCCTGTATATTACTGCTGGGGGCCTGTATACCACTGATGGGGGGCGCTATATACCTTGATGGGGGGCTATATAACAGGATGGGGGTCTGCTGAATTTCCCCCCATGGCTTATACTCGAGTCAATAAATTTCCCTAGTTTTGGAGGGTAAAATTAGGGGCCTCGGCTTATACTCGAGTCGGCTTATACTCAAACCAATTTTGGGCACAAACTGAACTTGAGTATGATGTATAGCAAATTTAAATAAATTATACAATTTTGTAAATCTTCTCTGGTGTAAAAAAGCTTTTTTCCCCATTTAAATTTTTTTTTTTTAAAGGTTAGAAAATGGCACAACTAGATATCACTTTTTTCTAAAGTAATAATAATAATATTGATTCATTTATATAGTGCTATTAATTTCGTAGCACTTTAAATACATTTGCAACATTGTCCCTATTGGGGTTCACAATTAGTGATGAGCGAATATACTCGTTACTATTCACTACTCGCACGGATAGTACAGTATTCGCGATACTCGTTACTCAGAGAGTGACGCTGGTGCTCTTGAGTGATGTGTCAATCCAGCAGATTCTGACACCGAACTGCCAGGCTCCCATCAGTACACAAATGGAGTTGGCCCCCCCAGTGAGAGCAGATTGGTAGGGTCTCTCTGGGGGGCACGGCAAGATGTTTTATGCAGTGAAAACTCAAAAAAGCCCACCCTTCCGCCCTGTCCTGGAAATGCTCATCTTATGGTCGGATGTGTGTCACTAATTGACTAACATTGGACTCGCTATTCGGAGAGTACGCGAGTAATACAAAGTACTCATTACAAGTATAGCGATTACGAATATTTCGCTACTCGCTCATCACTAATCCTATCATGTCTTTGGAGTGTGGGAAGAAACTGGAGAACCCAGAGGAAACCCACGCAAACACGTTTTTTGAACCCAGGACCCCAGCACTGCAGTACTAACACCTGAGCCACCGTGCCGCCCGCAGTAACCTACAAGGTTTTATAAATGATAAAATCTCAGTACAAAAAAAATAACTAATTAAAAAAGGAGAGAAGCCCTAAACTGCACCATTAATAATGCACAAGAACAGACACTCAGAATTATCTTTGTGCCTTGCAGGTCTTTCCACTATAACTTGTCCTATACTACTAATCTAAAAGAATATACGCAGCTGCTTTTTAGCTAATTCAATAATTCCAGGAAAATTTCCGGTGGCCAGAGAAGAGACATCATTGTACATAGCACACACATTTCCACTGTGGCACAAGTGCTATGAATGTGTTTTCTGGTCATATAACAAGCTTGCTTGTTTTCTATAATTAAGTGATAATGAATGGGAGTTGCAATTTATGGATGGATGATCTCACTTGAATGACGACAATTACTGACGGGTTCAGCCTCAGGTGATTATAGTGGCCATCCATATTAGGTTACCTAGGACTAATAATAACTCCTCCTCAGTACCCAAGTTGCTAATTAGTAATTTAAAGGATGCTGCCCTCTCTTCTTCCTCCCTGCTCACAGCTTTGCGCTGTCGTTAAGCTGCTGTCCGAATAATGGCATTCCTCAGAGAAGAGTGAAAGAGTCCTGTCCTGCTCCGTGTAGCACGCCGCTTGCTCTGTGTGTGAGCAGTGGGTGCACACTGTAAAATTCCCTGAAAGGCGCCATTGAACAAACAGAAATTTTAGAAATACTATTCTGGCTACAGAAAGGCTCCTGGTGATCCGCAACATTTAATTTGTTTTATATCTGCACAAGTCCAACCACAATATACCTAGAAAATGCCATGGGCTACTGTGATAGCATAAAGGAATTAAGCTACCCCAAGGAAGAAAACTGTAAAGCATGAAAGAAAGGCGAGAAATGGACCTGTGTGTCGGCCAGCAGAAGCCTTTATGTTTTACGTCTAGGTATATATGTCATGTATAAAGTGGTGATAACTGGTCTGCCACTAGATTAAGGCTTTTCATTCAAAGCAAATACATTACAGCTGTACACCAGACATACACAGTTATGCTCCCATGAGTGAATCTGATCTGCCATCACACCATGCTTCCAGTATGGTTACAAATTATAAGGAAAACAAAACTGAGACATCAATATAAAACACATTGTGGCAGAAATTTCTGTAGCTGAAAATCTGGTCCACTCATCTGAACAGGGCTATTTCGGCATCAAGCTCATGGATTTCTGCACATTACAATCAGATGAAAGGGACAGTTTGTGATTTCTGCAACAAATCCCCTATGTGTTAATACACTCTTATACCATTTTTTTCCATTCTTCATAATATCCCTGCAATTGAATAAATGTTTTCTATCATTTATGACAAGACGTGGATCTTCAGCTGATGTTACTGTCCATTTAAAAAAAACCTGAATATCCCAAATAATCAGATAATCACAATCATTAAACTGCATCACTGGCGGCTAGTTAAATCATTCATAAGTTTTATGAACCATGTAATATCATACGATAAGCAGCAAATAAAAGCTCTTGTTGACCACGGGCAGAATTCAATCTGCTCGACCGGTATAATATTGTCATTGTGAATTTCAGAGGAGCGCGGCTCTGTAATATCTGGCTCAGCCTTTAAAATTCATCAAAATAAAGAATAGCTGTAATAATATATGTATTACTATGAACTACATTCCTTTACTTCAAGTTATGGCAAAAGAAATGTCCTGAATTTAAGCCAATACCTAAAATTACGTTTTTCTGCAAATCAAGCAGTAATGAGACGTATCATCTATCATATTAAGCGCGCTGCAATGCAAGATGCATCATTCATGATATATGTACTGTCAGGTTACGTACAGGCAGAGCACGTTCTCTTCCATTATTCAAAATGCAACCATGTTATTATAAACAGATGATCAATGACATTAATAGCAGAAATAAATCAGATCAACCTACAAGAAAATCAATGATCATCTGAGAACTTCACACACATTCTGTCTTTTCTAGTACACCTAGAACATGTTTCTAGAGACTTCTCTTCTATCATAGGGGGCTATAGCCCCATTAATTGTAATTAGTGACCGAAAGATAAATCAGCAGTGTGTTCTATAACACAGGTCAACAAAAAAAATTTTTTTTTCTGGTGCCCAAAATATTTTAATGAATTTGGGGTATTTTTGGGGTGCTGATTCTGAATATGCTATCAGTTTTGCCAGATTGGCTCAAGTTTTTGAGATTTTTGGTATCTTATTTATAGCACTTGTTGGTAAATGCGACGCATCATCTCATTAATTTCTTTGGATTAGTACTTGAACTGAGCAGTTCTCAATATAGTTTTGTGTTAATTAGTGTTCTAAAAGTTTGTTCATAGCTTGATTTTTGCACTAACTTTATGTTGTTGTCTGTTTTCCAGTGAAAAGCATGAACTCATCAAGAAGAAGTTGTCTTAACGATCCAGACTCATTCTGTTACATTTGTGGTGAATATACACTGACAAAACATAGAAGAAACATATCAGACTTCGTTAAAAAAGTGTATTTTGCCTATTTTGGGGTTATGCTTGGGGACCAAGACAAGTTTTGGGCACCACACATAGTGTGCAAAGCATGTATCGAATTATTACGAAAATGGAGCAAAGGACAAAGAACAAGCTTCAAATTTGGTGTTCCAATGGTGTGGAGAGAGCAAAAAAATCATCATGATGACTGTTATTTCTGTGCAGTGCAAGTACAAGGATTCAATAAGCATAAGAAACGAAAATGGGAGTATCCTAACATGGAATCTGCAAGAAGGCCTGTCCCTCATTGTGAAGATGTGCCTGTACCTGTGTTTACCATGTTACCTGACCTTCCCCCACCTGATGATGATGATGAAATGCAGGGTATGGAGCTAAGCATTAGTTCTGGAAGTGAACTAGAATATGAAGGAAGTTTCAGAACACCTACGCAATTTACCCAAGGAGAGCTCAACGATCTAATAAGAGACCTCAACCTCTCAAAAAGTGCATCCGAACTTTTAGCTTCAAGGCTAAGTGAAAAAAATTGTCTGACGCCTGGAACTAAAATTACATCTTACAGGAGCAGAGAAGAAGCACTTCTTCCATTTTTCTGTGAAGATGACCTACTTGTATATTGTAAGGATATTCCTGGCCTGATGCTGCAAATGGGTTTACAAGTATATCGTCCTGTAGACTGGAGGCTTTTCATAGATAGTTCTAAAAGGAGTTTGAAATGTGTTTTGTTGAACAATGGCAATCAGTGTGCATCTCTTCCAGTAGCTCACTCAACTAAACTTGCAGAACAATACCAAAATGTCAAAATGGTCTTGGAGAAACTGTGCTACCATGAACATTCGTGGCTGATATGTGTTGATTTAAAAATGGTCAACTTTTTACTTGGACAGCAAAGTGGATACACAAAGTATCCTTGCTTCATCTGCATGTGGGATAGTAGAGCAAAACATCAGCACTGGGAGAAACTGAATTGGCCTCCAAGGGACACCTTGACAGTAGGAGCATCAAACATAGTGAACGAACCTTTGGTGGACAGGGAAAAAATCATTCTACCACCACTTCACATAAAGTTAGGATTAATGAAGCAGTTCGTCAAGGCATTAGACAAAGATGGTAATTGCTTCATGTACATCTGCAGATCTTTCCCTGGTCTTAGTAGCGAAAAACTGAAGGCAGGAATCTTTGATGGTCCTCAAATTCGGAAACTCATTAAAGATTCAAATTTTCCTAAGGAAATGAATGACATTGAAGCTGCTGCATGGTGTAGTTTTGTGTTGGTAGTGAAGAACTTCTTGGGAAATCAAAAGGCAGACAATTATGAAGAACTGGTACAAAACATGCTATTGAGATTTAGAAATCTGGGTGTACACATGAGCATTAAATTGCATTATCTTCACAGTCACTTGGACAGATTTCCAGAAAACCTTGGAGATTTTAGCGAAGAACAAGGGGAGAGATTTCATCAGGATATTATGGTGATGGAGGAAAGGTACCAAGGCAGATGGGACAGACATATGATGGCTGATTACTGCTGGAATCTACAGCGTGACTGCCCCAATAGCTCACATAGAAGGAAATCATATAAAAAGCGCTTTTCCAGCGATTAAATGTCTATCTTTCATGTCTTGTTCATTTTTGAAGATTACTTTCTAAAACTAGTTAAAATAAACTAAAATCAACATTTACTTTGTTAAATTTATTGTATTCATGACAATATCAATAAAGTTAATGCGCGTGTAGCAAAAAACGTCTTTTTTTTTACACATTTTACGAAAAATCTCAAAAACTTGAGCCAATCTGGCAAAACTGATGACATATTCAGAATCAGCACCCCAAAGTTACCCTAAATTCAATGAAATATCTTTGGCACCAAAAATGCTGTTGACCAGTGTAATGCAAACTTTCACATTAAAGAGGATCTGTCACCAGATTTTACTATACTGAACAGCATGCATTATTAAACAGAGCTCTCAGAATGGCAGAGGCACCTGGAATTAAACATTGTAGGGCTCCAACTACAGCTGAATTCATATAATGCTCATTTTATTATCTAGACTATATGGCCACCCTAACAGGGATTTTTAAAGTAAGTCCACCAGCCTCATCTGGTCTGAGATACCGTATTTTTCACATTATAAGACACAACCTCCCCCGCCCTATTGGGGGAGCAATCGGGGTACGTATTATAATACGAATAGCAGTTTACCCGGGGATGTATGGTGGTGTAAGAGCGGGATGACAGGAGGCAGGGTCAAGGTGGTGGGGGTCGGCAGCATGGTTGGCAAATGCTGTGGGGGGTCTTAGGTTGTGTGGATGGAATGTCTTGGCAGTTGACGCCATGGGCGACAGGTAAATGGCTGCGAAAGCAGATAAAGATCTCAGACAGCAGAGAACTCCATCTGCGCTTGCTGCTTCCGACACAAAGGTAACATGATGTAGATGTTAAAATGTTATTATGTTGGTGTATGCAATATGCAGTAAACCTTATTTAAGTGAATAAAAACTTATCTGATAAATGAGGTTTGAGTCATTGATCCATTCTAATAAGTAGGGTGGTTATTGTCGTTTGGATGTCTAGCAATGGGAAATAGGTACCGGTATTTTGCGAAAGCAGCCTGAAGAATTATAGATAAGCTGATGTCACTGTGCATTTTTGGAGCTTTTTGAGAACATACATCTTTAACTTCTGCGGGCTATGACTGCAGGGAGTTCTCTGATAGCAAAATTCAAGAGTATTCATGATCTGCGTGCATCTCCTGCGTACAGCTGCCAAAAGGTTAACATTCGCCAACCAATGTGTGTAAAGAAAAAGATGACGGGGTCTGAAAAGTAAGGCGAGTTGCAGTTCATATATACACCCAAATCCTGCCTTCATATAGCAGGTTGCCTTTCCTATAGGACCCAAAATACATCAGCTCCTAAACAGAACCTTGAATATGAAAAAAAGTTATTAGGATGCAGATATGGGCTTAATCTGCAGGTTAATAGCATGCTGAACCTGCCTAGCGCTCGCACTTAGAGCCCCACTGCTCTCTGCAGCATTCGGCTTGCAGCCATCGGGGTGGAGCCGGCGCAGGTGCAGTCACTGTTCAGTATACAGTCAGCAGCGGCTATAACCACCTCTCACGCACTGATAGCCAGATCTAATCCAGATAATTCTTCCTTAGAAGTCACATTTGATTTTATAGTGACATAACCTCTATTTTAAAAATTTGGGGCTTGCATCAACAAAGCTTTTAAGCAAGAATTCTGGTGTATAAAATCTTTGAGAAGTCAAAGCTATTGAAGCAAATTGAAACTAAAAGTTAGCGTTTTTTGGCGTTCTCACGCCATTTTTGCCAGCTCCCCCAAAGTGAGTGGTGGTGACAGTTGTGAGTCAAATTTGTGAGGAACAGCAACGTTTATTAAGCCACAAATCTTACTCCAGGGAGGACTGTGGAAAGTACATGGAGGCACACCCCTCTCGTCAGCCGCTCCTCATAATGAATCAGTAATTTTGCACTCCACCCCCTCATCATGACCAATGTAAAGATCGCTGGTCTTGATGAATAGAAGCCAGGGCCAGCGTCAGCACTCGGCATACCTAGGTAATTACCGGGGCCCTGAGAAGCTGGGGGGGCCCACTGGCCATCAGGGACAAGCAGCCCTGATGGCCAAGGGCCTATCAGAGAAGGCAGCCCTGATAAGGAAGGGTCCAGCAGTTGGGACACTCAGGCAGCTGAGTGCTCTCATAGCGCTGCTAGTGCACATGGCTAATATGAATGTGATTGAAATTAGCCATGTGCCGGCTCCCTGCGACCCCATCACACTGCTTCAGCCATGCTGGCAGTGAGGATTGTGGACGGGAGCCTCCTGCAATGAGGAATAGGGACAGCAACTGAGGAGGACAGGGGCTCCAGGGGAGCGGAGGGAAGGTGAGCATAAACTTTTTTTTTTTTTTACTACGTACAGCATGATGGTGGATTATAGAGGCTGTCACTGGGCTGCTTGGAGGTTGTGCTGGGCTATGGAGGCTGCTGCTGGGCTATAGAGGCTGTGCTATGGAGGCTGCTGCTGGATATATGGAGGCTGTGCTATGGAGGCTACTGCTGGGACATAGAGGCTGCTGCTGGGTTATGGAGGCTGTGCTATGGAGGCTGCTGCTGGGTTATGGAGGCTGTGCTATGTAGGCTGTTGCTGAAGTATATGGAGGCTATGCTATGGAGGCTGCTGCTGGGGTATATGGAGGCTGTACTGGGTTATGGAAGCTGTGCTATGGAGGCTGATGCTGAGGTATATGGAGGTTGTGCTATAGAGGCTGCTGCTGGGGTATATGGAGGCTGTGCTATGGAGGCTGCTGCTGGGGTATATGGAGGCTGTGCTATGGAGGCTGCTGCTGAGGTACAGGGAGGCTGTGCTATGGAGGCTGTTGCTGGGGTATATGGAAGCTGTACTATGGAGGCTGCTGCTGGGACAAAGAGGCTACTGCTGGGTTATGGAGGCTGTGCTATGGAGGCTGCTGCTGAGGTATATGGAGGCTGTGCTATGGAGGCTGCTGCTGGGGTATATGGAGGCTGTGCTATAGAGGCTGCTGCTGGGACATAGAGGCTGCTGCTGGGTTTTGAAGACTGTGCTGTGGAGGCTGCTGCTGGGCTATGAAGGCTGCTGCTGGGCTATGGAGGCTAGGCTATGGAGGCTGCTGCTCGGCTATTGAGGCTGCTGCAGGGCTATATGGAGGCTGCTTCTAGGCTATGGATGTTGCTGCTGGACTATGGATGTTGCTGCTGGGCTATAGAGGCTGTGCCATGGAGGCTGTGCTATGAAGGCTGCTGCTGGGCTATATATATATCTATTATAATAAAACCCTAAGGCTACTTCCGTCAGGATGTAACGGTATGGTACGTCACATCCTGGCTGAAGTAGCCTCTACACCCACTCTGGGTGTTCCAATATGGCCACCCGATGCCGGGAGTGGGGCTTCCAAAGCCCCACTCCCGCCATCGGTACAAGCTGCGGCCCCACACACACTCCCCACTCCTCCACACACCTCCGACACTATCACACACACACACCCCTTCCATGCGCCCCCCTCCTCGCTCACCACTTCCAAACTCATACCCCCACTCATACCTCCATGCACTCTGCCTGCCATACTTGCCACCTGCCCATCGTCTTCCCCGCCGTCACCGCATCTTCGCGCTGCCGTCCCCACCATCTTGCCCCCACTCTTCCGTCCCGGCAACATCTTTCTTCCAAAATGGCGTCCGGGAACTCTCGCGAGAGTTCCCGGACGCCATTTTGGAATAAACATGTCGCCCGGACAGAGGAGTGGAGCCAAGATGTTGGGGACGGCGGAGCGAAGATGCGGCGGCAGGGAAGACAATGACCCGGTGGTAAGTATGGCAGGTAGAGAGCCTCCGTCCTCTGCTGACCACTCTGCCCGCCACACTGTGCTGACCACTCTGCCCGCTGCACTGTGCTGACCACTAGGCCCGCCGCACTGCGCTGACCACTCTGCCCGCCGCACTGCGCTGACCACTCTGCCCGCCGCACTGCGCTGACCACTCTGCCCGCCGCACAAACTGCTAAACACTGAGCGACCATATACTGTGCTAACCACTAAGCCACCATACTTTGCTAACCACTGAGCCACCGCGCAGTGCTAACCACTGAGCCACCGCGCAGTGCTAACCACTGAGCAACCGCGCAGGGCTAACCACTGAGCCACCATGCAGTGCTAACCACTGAGCCACCGAGCAGTGCTAACCACTGAGCCACCGCGCAGTGCTAACCACTGAGCAGTGCTAACCACTGAGCCACCATATACTCTGCTAACCACTGAGCCCCTGTATACTCTGCTAACGACTGAGCTGCTGTACAGTGCTCCATCCTCCCTCACCCCGCCGCTTTGTCCTCCATCCTCCTCTTCCCACTGTTCTGTGCGCCGTCCTCCCCCTGCCTGTGCTGTTCCATCCTCCTCCACCGCTTCCTCCTCCTTCCTTTGTCCTCCTCCTCTCCGCCACTCCATCCTCCCCCTGCCTGTGCTGCTCCGTCCTCCCCCACCCCACCACTTTGTCCTCCGTCCTCCTCCCCCCGCCGCTTTGTTCTCCCCCCCCACCGATTCCTCCCCCTTCCTTTGTCCGTCTCCCCTCCGACACTCCATCCTTCGTCCTCCCCCTGCTGCTCTGGCCTCCCCCACCCCGCCGCTTTGTCCTCCATCCTCCTCTCCCCCGCCACTTTGTGCTCCGTCCTCCCCCTGCCTGTGCTGCTCCGGCTTCCCCCACCCCACCACTTCGTCCTCCATCCTCCTCTCCCCCACGGCTCTGTGCTCCAGCCTCCCCCTGCCACTTCATCCTCCCCCTGCCTGTGCCGCTGCATCCTTGCATCCTCCCCCACCCACCGCTTCCTCATCCTTCCTTTGTCCTCCTACCCTCCGCCACTCCATCCTCTGTCCTCCCCCTGCCTGTGCTGCTCCATCCTCCCCCACCCCGCCGCTTTGTCCTCCGTGCTCCTCCTCCCACCGCTCTGTGCTCCATCCTCCCCCTACCTGTGCTGCTCCATCCTCCCCCACCGCTTCGTCCTCTGTCCTCCTCCCCCCGCCGCTCTGTGCTTTGTCCTCCCCCTGCTGCTCTGTCCTCCCCCTTCCTGTGCCGCTCCATCCTCCCCCACCCCACCGCTTCCTCCTCCTTCCTTTATCCTCCTCCCCCTGCCACTTCATCCTTCGTCCTCCCCCTGCCACTGCTGCTCTGGCCTCCCCCACCCCGCCGCTTCCTCCTCCATGCTCGCCCTGTCTGTGCTGCTCCATCCTCCCCCACCCACCGCTTTGTCATCTGTCCTCCCCCTGTCGCTCTGTGCTCTGTCCTCCCCCTGCCTGTGCCGCTACATCCTCCCCACCCCACCACTTCGTCCTCCTTCCATTGTCCTCCTCCCCTCCGCTACTCCATCCTCCGTCCTCCCCCTGCCTGTGCTGCTCCGGCCTCC
The DNA here is from genome assembly GCA_033576535.1 of Allobates femoralis. Lineage (NCBI taxonomy): Eukaryota > Metazoa > Chordata > Amphibia > Anura > Aromobatidae > Allobates > Allobates femoralis. The sequence goes on along the minus strand of JARQOC010000001.1, from coordinate 562,907,967 downwards.
CCCACCCCGCCGCTTCGTCCTCCATCCTCCTCTCCCCCGCCGCTCTATGCTCTGTCCTCCCCCTGCTGCTCTGTCCTCCCCCTGCCTGTGCCGCTCCATCCTCCCCCACCGCTTCTTCCTCCTTCCTCTGACCTCACCTCCGCCACTCCATCCTCCGTCCTCCCCCACCCCGCCGCTTCATCCCACATCCTCCTCCCCCCACCGCTCTGTGCTTCGTCCTCCCACTGCCGCTCCGTCCTCCCCCTGCCTGTGCCACTCCATCCTCCCCCACCCCACCGCTTCCTCCTCCTTCTTTTGTCCTCCTCACCTCCGCCCTCCCCCGGCCTGTGCTGCTCCGTCCTCCCCCACCCCGCCGCTTCATCCTCTGTCCTCCACCCCCCCGCCGCTCTGTGCTTCATCCTCCCCCTGCCGCTCCGTCCTCCCCCTGCCTGTGCCGCTCCATCCTCCCCCATCCCACTGCTTCCTCTTCCTTCCTTTGTCCTCCTCCCCTCTGCCACTCCATCCTCCGTCCTCCCCTGCCTGTGCTGCTCCTTCCTCCCCGACCCTGCCACTTCGTCCTCCATCCTCCTCCCCCCTGCCGCTCTGTGCTCCATCCTCCCCCTGCCGCTCCTTCCTCCCCCTGCCTGTGCTGCTACATCCTCCCACACCCCGCCGCTACCTCCTCTGTCCTCCATCCTCCTACCCCCTGCTGCTCTGTCCTTCTCCTCCCCCCTGCCACGCCGTCCTTCCCCCGTCGCTCCTTCTTCAAAGTTCCTCCCAATTCAGCCCTCACCGCCTTCCCCATGCAATCTCTATTTCTATATTCTAGAATACCTGATGCGTTAGAATCGGGCCACCATCTAGTATAATATATATATATATATATATATATATTATATATATATATATATACATATACATATATAATATGAAAAAGATCCTTGCAGCACACAGCTACTACCAATGATGTACATAAGCTACTAGCTATATATATATTGAGGAAAAAGTTTAAAAACTTACGTTTTTTTCAAAAAACTCAAAAATCTCCAATTTTTTATTTAATTCTGAAGTTCTTGGTACATACATTGGCCAATGTCTGTTTGCTCATCAACTGCGACAAAGTGACTTCAGGGTCTGATGAGTCCTACGCTGATATCCCTATCCTCCTTGTCCGCTTCCCCACTACTGAGTGGGCAGACACCATCTAGACCCTCCATCACCTGTAGGTAATGAGGGTGCACATTGCAGCATGGATCCTGCAACTCCATGTGATAAATAACAAGAAAAAAAACTGCACAGCACTCAAAGACAAATGTGAACTGGTGCTAGCAAAGCTGCAGGGTTATATAATATGAAAAAGATCCTTGCAGCACACAGCTACTACCAATGATGTACATAAGCTACTAGCTATATATATATTGAGGAAAAAGTTTAAAAACTTACGTTTTTTTCAAAAAACTCAAAAATCTCCAATTTTTTATTTAATTCTGAAGTTCTTGGTACATACATTGGCCAATGTCTGTTTGCTCATCAACTGCGACAAAGTGACTTCAGGGTCTGATGAGTCCTACGCTGATATCCCTATCCTCCTTGTCCGCTTCCCCACTACTGAGTGGGCAGACACCATCTAGACCCTCCATCACCTGTAGGTAATGAGGGTGCACATTGCAGCATGGATCCTGCAACTCCATGTGATAAATAACAAGAAAAAAAACTGCACAGCACTCAAAGACAAATGTGAACTGGTGCTAGCAAAGCTGCAGGGTTATATAATATGAAAAAGATCCTTGCAGCACACAGCTACTACCAATGATGTACATAAGCTACTAGCTATATATATATTGAGGAAAAAGTTTAAAAACTTACGTTTTTTTCAAAAAACTCAAAAATCTCCAATTTTTTATTTAATTCTGAAGTTCTTGGTACATACATTGGCCAATGTCTGTTTGCTCATCAACTGCGACAAAGTGACTTCAGGGTCTGATGAGTCCTACGCTGATATCCCTATCCTCCTTGTCCGCTTCCCCACTACTGAGTGGGCAGACACCATCTAGACCAGGGGTCTCAAACTCGCGGCCCGGGGGCCGCATGCGGCCCCTGGGGCTTCACTATGCGGCCCGCGGCACCTTGGACAACTTAATGATGCATCGCTCCAGTGCAGGGGGCCACTGCAGTCCCTGCTGTGTGATGACTTCTGTCCGCAGCACTAACAAGCTCTGCCACTCAGCAAGATCAATGCAAGCTGCCAGCCAATGAGAGGCCCGCAGCTGAAGGCAGAATATGACGTCACCTGCGGGCTTCTGGCTGGCAGATTGCATTGATCTTGATGAGCAACAGAGCTTGTCTGAGCGGCGACTGGAGGAAGTCATAGCACAGCGGAGGCCGGAAGTCAGCACAGCGGGGACCGTGGCGGCCCCCTGCACTGGAGCGATGCATCATTAAAGTGAGAAAAGTGTGAGTGTGTGTGAGAGGGTGTGTGTGTGAGGGTGAGTGAGGATATGTGTATAAGTGTGTGCGAGTTTCAGTGTGTGTATGAGTGTGAGAGTGAGTATGAGGATGTGTGTGAGTGTGTGTGAGAGTATGTGTGTGTGTGTGTGTGGGGGGGTTGTGTGTAGGTTTGTGTGTGAGTGTGATAGAGTGTGTATTTGAGTGTGTAAAAAGAAGGTAAAACAGGATGGGGGGAATCACTATAATAGTAGATCAAGATGGGGGACATCACTATAAAAGGGGACCAGGATGGGGACATCATCACTAAAGGGGATCAAGATGGGGACATCACTACTAAGAGGGAATGACATGGGGGACATCACTAGAAAAGAAAATCAGGAAGGGGAACATCACTAGAAAAGGGGATCAGGATGGGGGACATCACTAGAAAAGGAGATCAGTAAGGGGACATCACTACAAAAGGGGATCATGATCGATGGGGGACATCACTGGAAAAAGGGATCAGGATAGTGGACATCACTATAAAAAGTAATCAGGATAGGGATCATCACTAGAAAAAGGGATCAGGATGGGGGACATCAGTAGAAAAGGACATTACTACAGGATGGGGACATTACTACAAGAAAGGGATCAGGATTTGTACTTTACTACAATGAGCAAAAAAATAATCCTGGTATTACTAAAAATATCACTTAGTCCTACAAGGGATGCGGCCCCCCGCTATAAATGTTTCTCTATGTGCGGCCCACCAACCCAGCCGAGTTTGAGACCCCTGATCTAGACCCTCCATCACCTGTAGGTAGATTTTTCTTGTTATTTATCACATGGAGTTGCAGGATCCATGCTGCAATGTGCACCCTCATTACCTACAGGTGATGGAGGGTCTAGATGGTGTCTGCCCACTCAGTAGTGGGGAAGCGGACAAGGAGGATAGGGATATCAGCGTAGGACTCATCAGACCCTGAAGTCACTTTGTCGCAGTTGATGAGCAAACAGACATTGGCCAATGTATGTACCAAGAACTTCAGAATTACATAAAAAATTGGAGATTTTTGAGTTTTTTGAAAATAACGTAAGTTTTTAAACTTTTTCCTCAATATATATATAGCTAGTAGCTTATGTACATCATTGGTAGTAGCTGTGTGCTGCAAGGATCTTTTTCATATTATATAACCCTGCAGCTTTGCTAGCACCAGTTCACATTTGTCTTTGAGTGCTGTGCAGTTTTTTTTCTTGTTTTTTTCTTGTTTTTTCTTGTTATATACATATATATATATATATATATATATGTATAATATGTAGGCTGTGCTGTATGTAATTTTGGAGCTGGGCTGTGTATATTATTTGGAGGCTGTCCTGGGCTGTATATATGATATGGAGAGTGTGCTGTGCTGTATATGTTATTTTAAGGCTGTAATGACCACATATAAAATGGAGGCTGTGGTGAGTATTTTATTTGGAGACTGTGCTGTGATGTATATATAATATGGAGGCTGTGTTTTGCTGTATATATTATTTTGAGACTGCCTGTATATATTATTTGGAAACTGTGTTGTGCTGTATATATAATATGGAGACTGCTGCTGTGCTGTATATAGTATTTGGAGGCTGTGCTGTATATAGTATTTGGAGGCTGTGCTGTATATATAATATGGAGGCTGTGCTTGGCTATATTTATTATTTGGATGCTGTGCTGGGCATTGGGCTGTATATATTGGAGGCTGCTGCTGGACTGCCACACCTCCAAATAATATATACAGCCCAACACAGCCTCCAAATAATATATACAGCAAAGCCTCCAAATACAGTATATACAGCCCAGCACAGCCTCCAAATATATACAGCTCGCAGCCTCTATGTTTTATATATATATATATTTCTCCGGGCACTCCGGTTTCTTGCCACATTGTAAAGACATACTGATAGGATATTTAGATTGTGAGCTCCAAGAGAGACAGCATTACTCATGTATGTAAAGTGCTATGGAATTAATAGCGCTATATAAATGAATAAATATTATTATTATTATTATTATTATTATATACAGCCCAGCAGCAGCCTCTATTATATTTATACAGCTCTGCAGTCTCCATATTATATATACAGCCCAGAAGCCTCTATTATATATGCAGCCTGGCACAGCCTCAATATTATATATATAGAGCCCACCCAGGAGCCTCTATATTATATATACACAGCCTGCAGCTTCTATATTATATTTATGAATCATGGTATGTGTTAAAGGGGCCCACTGAGATTGTTTTGCCTGGGGCCCACAAAAACCTGGAGCCAGCCATGATACAGGCCCTTATGTTTTATAGCAATTTCTTTGTAGTACATGGTGGCTTTGAAACACTTCTCTACATAATGAGCATTGAAAGTGTTATGTTTCCATCTGATGTAAGAATGCCCTGATAATAAATCTGTAATATGCCAGGAAGTCATCAATAACCATAGAATAATAATGGAGTGTTGCAATACAGAGAGTGCAATGAATGTGTCAAACAAAGGATCAAAACAACATAAAACTGTACAATGTATTTACACTACAAAAATTTATTGCCTATGGAAATTAGTTTGAGAGATGATTGTTCATGCCCTGATTTACCTATGCCAGCTCTCACATGGATCTAAAAACCCTACAGTTGTGTCCTTAAAAAGCAGTACAAGTCAGTGGCTGAAGACTAAAGCCACACTGACATTGTCTGACTCTATACCATTGCCTCTTGCATGGTTTCCAAATTGACTACTCTCTGCTGGCAATTATTGGTCATTTCACTAGTATCTGTGTTTCAAGTCGCTCTTGTTGCTACTAACAAGCCCGGCTGGATCTCTGATTACACTTTTTGCTTTGCCGTTTTGCTGTATTGGTAGCCTTCACTAATTAGAATCTAATTTGATGGTCACTTACTAGGGGTCCTATGAAGCAAAGGCTTTCACTCTCATTACAGTAGTTACGGGAATACTAAAGCTACATATGAATGAGCTTAAAGCGAACCTGTCACCCCCCCCGGGCATCAAAAGCTCTAATAGCCATCTTCTGCAGCACTAAGGCTGCATTCTGAGAAGGTGTCTATAGGCTTTTGATGCCCTTTATAGTATGAAATATTAAGTTAGGTAAATGCTCACTCTTCTGAAGATCGAAGACCGGGAGGCGGGGTTTCACGCTCCTCCGGCCCGCCCCCTCTTGTCAGTCATTGTGCGCGCCTGCTGCTGCCTCCCCTCAGTGTGGAAAATGAACGCGCGTCTCCGTTCTCCTGTATGGAGCCGCGCATGCGCTGTGCGCCCGGTGTCCAGGAAGTCGACACCGGGCACACAGCGCATGCGCGGCTCCGTGCATGAGAACGGAGACGCGCGTTCATTTTCCACACTGAGGGGAGGCAGCAGCAGGCGCGCACAATGACTGACAAGAGGGGGCGGGCCGGAGGAGCGTGAAACCCCGCCTTCCGGTCTTCGATCTTCAGAAGAGTGAGCATTTACCTAACTTAATATTTCATACTATAAAGGGCATCAAAAGCCTATAGACACCTTCTCAGAATGCAGCCTTAGTGCTGCAGAAGATGGCTATTAGAGCTTTTGATGCCCGGGGGGGGTGACAGGTTCGCTTTAAACAAGAATAATTATTGTTATCCTTACTGCCGAGGTTACAGTGGTGAATGTCCAACTGATCAGTTCCGCTGGTGGCTGATCAAAATCTCACTCTCTTAACTAGGAGGTGGACTTTATTAATATTTTGTCCTACTGAAGCAGAATAGATGGGGGGAGGCTCCTGCTGCAGACAGTTGTTATACAGCCAGACACAGGACAGAGAGAGAAGAGGACATGGCTCAACTCCTGTTGAAGATTTTTAGGCTGGCTTAAATAATTCAATCACCCGACAAGCGAGTGCTTTGCTTGTTCAGCAGGTGATCTGCATCATGTTTACTACACAGGCTGATAATCCTATAAACGCTTGTTTGATGATTATCTACTGGTATAAAATGTTCTCCTTTTTAAATCAGGATTCCAAATAGTGCACTCACCTCTTTGATATAGTTTTTTTTTTACAATTAGGGCATATTAAAATAAGTTATTGAGAAAAAAACCAAACCCTTTTTTATATTTGGTAGGTCTTCTCCAGTATACATATCCTCCTTCCTCCACTTCACAGTTCTCTCCCCCCACATAAAGGTTATTAGAAGAGAATCTGAGAGCAGCATGATGAAAAGCCTGATTTTGTCAAAATTGCAACAGGCAGTCCAGTAAAAGATTTTGCAGGAATCAGTGTCTCAGCTCCTACATCATGCGCTTATCAGATTACATAGCAAAAACCTCGTGACAGATTCCCTTAAACTCCTTCATGATCTTGTAATTTTCTGTTTAGTGCTTTTTTCTTCTCCTTTTTCTAAGGGTCATAATTTTTTTTATTTTTTCCTCCATATAGACGTATGAGGGCTTGTTTTTGTGGGATAAGTTATACTTTTGAATGACACCATTCATTTTACCATATAATGTACTGGAAGATTGAAAACAAAATCCCAAGTGCAGTGACAATGCAAAGAAAGTGCAACTCCACAACTGTTTTTTTGAAATGTAGAAAATCCAGTAATCCCGAACAGCAGGCAAGCAGATAAAATGTCCAGTTTATTTGAAGTACTTTAACAAGCGTGTACATGCAGTAGGTCTCAGGATTGTGGAGTCGGTAAGCCAAACATTCGACTCCGACTCTTCAATTTCCCTGAATCCGACTCCAACTCCACCAAAATGGACACTGACTCCAACTCCACTACTCCAACTTCAGAACCAGGGCTGTGAGTCAGTAAGCCAAACATCAGACTCCTCCAAAAATGGACACTGACTCCACGACTTCGACTCCACAGTCCTGGACTAGGTTGGGACCATAACCTGACATTTTTACCAATGGGGTCATTCCATGTCAAGTGATCCAAAAATGAATATTTTTTTTTCCCTGACGTCCTCAGATTTTTTAAATTTTTTTTCTATATGAAGAACAACTTTATCTAATTACAAAAAAAAAGTTTTGAATTTTTTTCTTTATCAGTTAATTTTTTACAGATTTTTAAAGTTTTAAAAAAGTGCGAATTTTGACCTGGTATGGCTTTACATTTTCTATCATATCTCGGGCTAGAAATAAGATAGAGAAACAAAATAAACACCAATCTACTCAGAACTGTCCAGGCTTTCATCAGATATGTCACAAGAGGATCTTTGTTAATATTTTACCCATGTGATCGCAAGCGCAAAACTTTAAAACGCATTTCTGAAAAATCGGCGCGCTTTAAATATTTCAAAAACTGCCCATGTGTCTGCTTTGCTCTTAGCCACATCTGTACCAAATTTCAAGTTGGGATCGCAATGGGATCATATTTTAACATATTTTACTAGTAATAGCGTCAATGGGTCATTCCATATCAAGTGATCTAAATATGAATATTTTTTTTTACCTGACGTCTTTAGATTTTTTTTTTTCTTTTCCTTTATGAAGTACTACTTTAGTTAATTACAAATTAAAAGTTTAGAATTTTTTTCTTCATCAGTTAATTTTTTACAGATTTTTAAAGTTTAAAAAAAGGGTGAATTTTGGCCTGGTATGACTTTACATTTTTTTTATCTCAGGCTAGAAATAAGATAATGAAGTGGGAGAGGCATCATTTTATTCAGAACGGTAACAGCTTTCATTTGAGATGTTACAAGACTATGTTTCTTTATATCAAATTCAAACTATTGACGGGCAATTGTGAAAAAATTACTGATTGTGTTCTTGGTGATTTTTGAATTGACACTATAATAGTTAAATATTTTGCACTTAGGTCCAATGAATGCATCCATGGGGTCAAGCTGGGACAGAGTCATCACAAATTAGCCTTATTTGCAGATGACCTGCTACTTTACATCTCCCAGCCCCTGGTCTCCATCCCTTCGGTCTTAATGGAGTTTGAACGGTTCGGACAATTGAGCAACTTTAAAGTGAATTGCTCCAAAACCGAGGCACTCAATATTTCTTTGCCTGGAGAATTGGTTTCTCATCTATCTAAACAGTTCCCATTTAAATGGAAAGTAGAAGCCATTAAGTACTTGGGAGTCCTTATACCAAAAGATCTTAAACAAATATTCTATTTAAATTATCAACCCCTTTTGACTAACGCAGAATCGGCATTTACCTCCTATAGACAATTAAAGCTATCCTGGTTCGGGAGAATAAACGTAGTCAAGATGGATGTCTTGCCCCAACTCTTATATACTTTTCAGACAGTTCCTGTTCTATTGGATAGAGGCTTCCTCTCCAAAATGCAATCTATGATCCTTAGATTTGTCTGGGGGGGCAAGAGGTCCAGATTGCGAATGAATATCCTATCCTTGCCCAAGACCAGAGGAGGGGTTGGACTACCCAACATACGAGCGTACTTTGTGGCTTCCTCTCTTGTTAGAGCTCTAGATTGGCATTATCATGCGTCCTCCAAGAAATGGGTAGGGGTGGAGCAAGAGGGTTTGGGGATTCCGCTGAAACACCTGCTTTGGATTTCCCCTAAAGACTCCACAGACCTAGTACCTTTGACAGACATGACCAGAAACACCTTGAAGGTATGGCACCTAGTGACGAAAACCCTCCGCTTAAACGACAGACTTAGCCCTTTGACTCCCCTTTTTTCCAACCCATCTTTCCCACCCAGATTTGACAGGCAGAGATTTTTATGTTGGCGGATTGTGGATGACACCCGAGTAGGACAGACTCTGTCCAGTGGTGGTTTGCCCCCGATGGCAGAGCTACAACTCAAAGAACCTACGAGACCTCTTAAGTGATTCGAATTTCTCCAATACAGAGCATACTTATATTCAGCTGACCACTCTTGCAGGGTAAGATTGACGCCCAACGTATTGGAGAGGTTATTCCAACTGGAGGCTCCACCGAGGCGCAAAATATCAGTTCTATACCAGGCCTTAGGGTCCATGAGAGAGCAGGGCACCCTTTACTTCCAACGTGCTTGGGAGAGGGAATTGGGGTGTAGCATTTCAGAAGCTAATTGGCAGAAATGCTTTATATTTACTCACCCACTAGCTAGCGCTTGTTCTGCACAAGAAAGAAGCTATAAGCTGCTCACTAGATGGTACTTGTGCCCGACGACACTCCGGAACATGTTCCCTGGAACCCCTGATACCTGCTGGCACTGTGGGGAAGAGAAGGGTACAATGATACACATTTGGTGGAGTTGTGGGGAAATCCGGCGGTTCTGGTCTGAGGTTTTCAATGCATACGCCCGGATAACAGGTAAACAAGCCGAATGCTGCCCAGAATCGGCAATGTTATCCATTTTTCCAGGTCCTATTGGGCTACAGAAGAGGGATATTCTCCGCTTTTGCATCTCGGCTGCTCGTGCTGTGATCCCGAGGTTCTGGAAATCAAGCCGGGCTCCATCTCTACTTGATTGGTTCAAAGAAATGATGGACATATATCGAATGGAGGAGCTCGCAGCTGATGCGTCGGGATCTCGGAACAAATTCTTAGGGATTTGGGTTGAATGGATTCTTTTTCACGACTCTGCAGAATGTAGGAGTATCTTTTCCAGCACAGATCATATGGCTCGACCTCTGGCTGATGGGAGCCAGTGGGATGAGTACCCTTTCTCCTTCCAATACCTCACCCGTCCCCACCTCCTTTTTTTCTTTTTTTCTTACGTGGCTTTTCTTTCCCAGTATAACTTTTTCTAATGGTTTTTGTTTCTCTTCTCTCTCTCTTCTTTTCTATCTCTCTTTTCTTCCCATCTGATACATTCAGTCTAGGTATTTCCTTTCTACACCTATACCTTCAGAATTCTAGTGAACATTAGACAGGTATCGGAAACTCTGAGCTGTGAGTAGATCATTAATATTTCGGCCTTCCTTTCCGGTACACCAGTCGATAGACTATTCCAACTAGGCCTCAACGGGTAATGACCCACTTACGTGGTCAACCTATTAGAAGGGGCCAAGTGATAAAAATCATTCTGCTGGGGCTGCTTGTCCCCTTGACATCAGAACATCTCAAAACCCTGAGAAAGGTTGTATACTTGAGTGTTTGTAATTATATTTAGATTGTAGTATATATTGCACCAGAGATAAGCGCAAAAGTAAATTTGCAGCTTATCTTAAAGTTACTAATAACTTTGTGAATTCTCTTTTTGTATATTTTATATGTCTCAAGATTTTGTTAAAAGATTGAATGTATGTCTTTCATATGTTTTTTCAAAATTTAATAAAAATGAGATTAACCATAGTTAAATATTTTAAAATATGATCCCATCACGATCCCAACTTGAAATTTGGTACAGATGTGGCTAAGAGCATAAAAGACACATGGGCAATTTTGGAAAATTTTTATTAAAACGTTTTTTCAGAAATGCGTTTCAAAATGTTGCGTTTGCATTCGCATGGGTAAAAAATTAAAATTAACAAATATACTACTCTTGTGACATATCTGGTAAAAGCTTGGACAGTTCTGAGTAGAATGGTGTTTATTTTGTTTCTCTATCTTATTTCTAGCCCGAGATAAAAAAAATGTAAAGTCATACCAGGCCAAAATTCACCCTTTTTTTAAACTTTAAAAATCTGTAAAAAATTTACTGATGAAGAAAAAAATTCCAAACTTTTAATTTGTAATTAACTAAAGTAGTACTTCATAAAGGAAAAAAAAAAAAAAAAATCTAAAGACGTCAGGTAAAAAAAAATATTCATATTTAGATCACTTGATATGGAATGACCCATTGACGCTATTAATAGTAAAATATGTTAAAATATGATCCCATTGCGATCCCAACTTAAAATTTGGTACAGATGTGGCTAAGAGCAAAGCAGACACATGGGCAGTTTTTGAAATATTTAAAGGCGCCGATTTTTCGGAAATACGTTTTAAAGTTTTGCGCTTGCGATCACATGGGTAAAATATTAACAAAGATCCTCTTGTGACATATCTGATGAAAGCCTGTATAGTTCTGAGTAGATTGGTGTTTATTTTGTCTCTCTATCTTATTCCTAGCCTGAGTTATGAGGAGAAACGTAAAGGCAGGCAACAGCGAAATTCACACTTTTTCCGAACTTTGAAAATCATTTAAAAAAAAAATAAATTTTTTAAAAAAATTTTCTCTTCACATTTTGCATTGTCTGACATGCTATTATCAAATAACAAAATCTCAAAAGAATTAAAAATATAGAGGTAATAATCATTGGTTCACTTGACATGGAATGACCCAATACCATTTTCGGGTAGATGTAATGTTCTGATAACCTCTTATTATATTTTATTGTAATGTTGTAGTGGCTAAAAAAAATTTAATTCTCACGCTTTAATTAGTTTTTTCATTACACTGTTTACCAATCAGATTAATTTATTTTACATTTTGATAGATTGGACATTTATGAATGCAGTTAAAACAACGCGTATTTTTTTTTATTATTGTTTTATTTTCAACTAGCTGTGAGCCCGATGCAAATGCATCGGGATTCTAGAATGTGCATTAATTTGATTATAGTAGTTATAGCTGTTAGCCTGATGCAAATGCATCGGGTATCTAAAATATGTTTATTGTTTTTTTAAAGATTTTTAAATAATAATCGCATCATCAATAGCAATAATATAAGCCATAGCATTATTATTAGCAGTAATAGCAGTATTAATAGCATTATTAGCAGTATTATAGCATAAATAACATATAATAGCATTAATAGATTATTAATTAATAGCATTTAATAGCATTATTAGCATTAATAGCATTAATAACATTATTAATAGCATTAATAGCATTATTAATAGCATTATAGCATATAAGCATTATAGATTAATATAGCATTAATAGCATTAATATCATATAGACATTATGAATAGCATTAATAGCATTATATTAGCATTAATAGCATTAATAATAGCATTATTAGCATTAATAATAGCATTAATAACATTATTAATAGCATTAATAGCATTATTATTAGCATTAATAGCATTATTATATAGCATTAATAGGATAATATTAGCATTATAGATTAATACATATTATAGCATAATAGCATTATTAATAGCATTAATAGCATTATTATTAGCATTATGCATTATTGGATTATTAGCATAATATAGCATTAATACAATAATAGCATTAATAGCATTATTAATTAGCATTAATAGCATTATTATTAGCATTATAATGCATTAATAGTATTAGCATAATACATTATATAATAGCATTAATAGCATATTATGCATTAATGCATTATATGCATTATAGATAATGATATATTAGCATTAATGCATATTATAGCATTAATAGCATTATTAATAGCATTAATAGCATTATTATTAGCATTAATAGCATTATAATAGCATTATTAGCATTATAATAGCATTAATAACATTATTAGCATTATAGCATTATTATTAGCATTAATAGCATTATTAGCATTATTATAGCATTTAGCATATATACATGAATAGGATAAAATTAGCATTAATAGCATAATAGCATAATTAATAGCATTAATAGCATTATTATAACATTATAGCATTAATAGATATATAGCATTAATAGCATTATTATATATTAATAGCATTAATAGCATATATAGATTAATAGCATAATTAATAGCATTAATGCATTAATAGCATTAATAGCATAATTATTAGCATTAATAGCATTAATAATAGCATTAATTAGCATTAATAATAGCATTAATACATTATTAATAGCATTATACATTATTATTAGCATTAATAGCATTAATAATGCATTATAGTAATTTAGATTAATAGCATTAATACATATTAATAGCATTAATAGCATTATTATAGCATTATTAATTAGCATAATTGCATTAATAGATAAATATTAGCATTAATAGCATAATTAATGCATTAATAGCATTATGCATTATTATTAGCATTAATAGCATTATATAGCATTATAGCATATAATAGCATTAATAACATTATTAATAGCATTAATAGCATTATATTAGCATTAATAGCATTAATAGCATTATTATTAGCATTATAGCATTAATAATACATGAATAGGATAAATATTAGCATTAATAGCATTAATAGCATAATAATAGCATTAATAGCATTATTATTAGCATTAATAGCATTAATAGGAAATATTAGCATTAATTAGCATAATTAATAGCATTAATAGCATTATTATAGCATTAATAACATTATATTAGCATTAATAGATATAATATTAGCATTATTAGCATTAATAATAGCATTAATAACATTATTAATAGCATTAATAGCATTATTATTAGCATTAATAGCATTAATAATGCCATTAATAGGATAAATATTAGCATTAATAGCATTAATAGCATAATTAATAGCATTAATAGCATTATTAATAGCATTAATCGCATTATTATTAGCATTAATAGCATTAATAATAGCATTATTAGCATTAATAATAGCATTAATAACATTATTATTAGCATTAATAGCATTAATAGCATTATTATTAGCATTAATAGCATTAATAATACCATGAATAGGATAAACATTAGCATTAATAGCATTAATAGCATAATTAATAGCATTAATAGCATTATTAATAGCATTAATAGCATTATTATTAGCATTAATAGCATTAATAATAGCATTATTAGCATTAATAATAGCATTAATAACATTATTAATAGCATTAATAGCATTATTATTAGCATTAATAGCATTAATAATAGCATTAATAACATTATTATTAGCATTAATAGCATAATTATTAGCATTAATAGCATTATTATTAGCAGTAATATCATTATTATTAGCATTTTTTTTTTTTAATTATTATTTTTTATTTAATTATTTATTATTTTTTATTAATTTTTTTATTATATTTTTATTATTTTTATTATTATTAAATTTATTATTTAGGCTGAGACCCAGTTCTCTTTCAGGTCCGCTAAAGGGCTGATATAATTAGCATATATTTAATTTTTTTATTATTATTTTTTATTGAATTATTTATTATTTTTAATTTATTTTTTTATTATTTTGTAATTATTTTTTAATTATTTTTTTTATTATTTAATTTATTTATTTTTTTTAAGTGAGAGTGAGACACAGTTCTCATTCAGGTCCGCATTTTTTTTTTTTTTTTATTATTATTTTTATTAAATTATTTAATATTTTTTATTTATTTTTTTATTATTTTTTAATTATTTTTAAATTATTTTTTTTATTATTTAATTTATTTATTTTTTTAAGTGAGAGTGAGACACAGTTCTCATTCAGGTCCGCATTTATTTATTTTTTTTATTATTATTTTTATTTAATTATTTAATATTTTTTATTTATTTTTTTATTATTTTTTAATTATTTTTAAATCATTTTTTTATTATTTAATTTATTTTTTTTTTTTAAGTCAGACTGAGACACAGTTCTCATTCAGGTCCGCCTTTTTTTATTTTTAAATTATTATTTTTATTTAATTATTTATTATTTTTTAATTATTTTTTTATTATTTTAAAATTATTTTAAAATTATTTTTTTTATTATTAAATTTATTTATTTTTTTACTTGCGAGAGTGAGACACAGTTCTCATTGCGGTCCGCCTTTTTTTTTCCCATTGACATACATTACCGGTGTGTCGGCGATTTTATGGCCGGCCACCTGGTTCTATTTGTCGGCCTTAAAATCGCGGACACACCGCTAATGCATGTCTATGGGCAGTCAGCTCGAATTCTGATTGGTCGGCGTTCAATCCGAAATCGGGCTGACTGCCCATAGAGATGCATTAGCGGTGTGTCCGCGATTTTAGGGCCGACAAATAGAACCAGGTGGGCGGCCATAAAATCGCCGACACACCGGTAATGTATGTCAATGGGGAAAAAAAGGCGGACCTGAATGAGAACTGCGTCTCAGTTTTGAGGGGCTCTTCTGATTGGCTGAGGGCAGTATACAGCGACCAATCAGAAGAGGGCCTCAGATCTCATTAAGGTACAATGGCGGATTTTTCGTCCATTGTATCTTAATGAGAAGGAAGAGGACGTCGAAGATGGAAGTTAGCGAAAAGAAGAGAGAAGACCCCGGGGCCGGAGGAAGAGGACGCCTGGCCGGACGGAGGATCAGATGACAAAGAAGACATGTAAGTATGTGCGGACATGTCGGTGTCGGGCTTGCGTGCGGACATGGGGTCGGGCTGTGCGGACATGGGGTCGGGCTGTGCGGACATAGGGGTCGGGCTGTGCGGACATAGGGGTCGGGTGCTAGGTGCGGACATAGGGGTCGGGCTGTGCGGACATAGGGGTCGGGCTGTGCGGACATAGGGGTCGGGCTGTGCGGACATAGGGGTCGGGCTGTGCGGACATAGGGGTCGGGCTGTGCGGACATAGGGGTCGGGCTGTGCGGACATAGGGGTCGGGCTGTGCGGACATAGGGGTCGGGCTGTGCGGACATAGGGGTCGGGCTGTGCGGACATAGGGGGCGGGCTGTGCGGACATAGGGGGCGGGCTGTGCGGACATAGGGGGCGGGCTGTGCGGACATAGGGGGCGGGCTGTGCGGACATAGGGGGCGGGCTGTGCGGACATAGGGGGCGGGCTGTGCGGACATAGGGGGCGGGCTGTGCGGACATAGGGGGGCGGGCTGTGCGGACATGAGGGGGCGGGCTGTGCGGACATGGGGGGGCGGGCTGTGCGGACATGGGGGGGCGGGCTGTGCGGACATGGGGGGGCGGGCTGTGCGGACATGGGGGGGGGGGCTGTGCGGACATGGGGGGGCGGGCTGTGCGGACATGGGGGGGCGGGCTGTGCGGACATGGGGGGGCGGGCTGTGCGGACATGGGGGGGCGGGCTGTGCGGACATGGGGGGGCGGGCTGTGCGGACATGGGGGGGGGCGTGTGCGGACATGGGGGCGGGCTGTGCGGACATAGGGGTCGGGCTGTGCGGACATAGGGGTCGGGCTGTGCGGACATAGGGGTCGTGGCATGGTGGTGCGGACATAGGGGTCGGGCTGTGCGGACATAGGGGTCGGGCTGTGCGGACATAGGGGTCGGGCTGTGCGGACATAGGGGTCGGGCTGTGCGGACATAGGGGTCGGGCTGTGCGGACATAGGGGTCGGGCTGTGCGGACATAGGGGGCGGGCTGTGCGGACATAGGGGGCGGGCTGTGCGGACATAGGGGGCGGGCTGTGCGGACATAGGGGGCGGGCTGTGCGGACATAGGGGGCGGGCTGTGCGGACATAGGGGGCGGGCTGTGCGGACATAGGGGGCGGGCTGTGCGGACATAGGGGGCGGGCTGTGCGGACATGGGGGGCGGGCTGTGCGGACATGGGGGGGCGGGCATGGGGCTGTGCGGACATGGGGGGTCGGGCTGTGCGGACATGGGGGGGCGGGCTGTGCGGACATGGGGGGCGGGCTGTGCGGACATGGGGGGGCGGCTGTGCGGACATGGGGGGGCGGGCTGTGCGGACATGGGGGGGCGGGCTGTGCGGTCATGGGGGGGCGGGCTGTGCGGACATGGGGGGGCGGGCTGTGCGGACATGGGGGGGCGGGCTGTGCGGACATGGGGGGGCGGGCTGTGCGGACATGGGGGGGCGGGCTGTGCGGACATGGGGGGGCGGGCTGTGCGGACATGGGGGGGCGGGCTGTGCGGAAATGGGGGGGCGGGCTGTGCGGACATGGGGGGGCGGGCTGTGCGGACATGGGGGGGCGGGCTGTGCGGACATAGGGGTCGGGCTGTGCGGAGGCGGGTAGCGATTTGCGGCTCAGGCAGCGACTCGCAATGGCCTCGCGGCCATTGCTCGCGCTACCTGAGCGGTAAATCGCTAAGGTTGTAGCCGAGGCTGTGGATGGATTTTGGGCCAGCGGCTCGCAATGGCCTCGCGGCCATTGCTCGCGCAGCATTGGGCGCTTCGCGCCCAATGTTAAATTCGTATCCACATGACGACATCGGAAAGTGCGCGCGGAGGGGCGCTTTTCCGATTCGCGATTATATAATAGATGGGGCAAAAGGGGGGTGATTTGCAATTGTGTGGGTTTTTTTTTCCTTATTTTTAAAACATTTTTTTTTTACTTTTTGTGTTTACTAGTCCATTTAGAGGACTTGAAGCCGTCTGGTCGCTTCTGCTATACAGAGCAGTGAATCAAGAACAACCAACAAGAAAATGCGATCAAACAGTCCCGTTATTATTAAAGTGAAGATATTAAACAAAGATGTGCAATATACAGGTAAAAGGTGCTATCTGTATTTATTTCCTGTGTCTGGAAATTCTATATTAGATCCTATCTTTTACCTGTAGATTGCACATCTCTGTTTAAAAAAAAAAAAATATATTCACTTTAATAGTAACGGGACTGTTTGATCACATTTTCTTTTTGGTTGTTCTTAAGCCGGCTTCACACTACAGCTGGGATCCGATCTATGGCTGTCCACTTGAGGCAGACAGCCGCGGACTGGATCAGCACACAGAACTGAAGGGCTAATTTGCCCTCCAGTCCGGTGTGCAGCCGCACGCAGCTGCCGCCGCTGATGGGTCAGGACCGCTGCTCGCGGGGAACTAGCCGTGGTCCTGAACTGTCAGGAGGGGCCAGCGCTGAGCATCAGCACCATGGAGCTGTCCCCTCTGACAGATCAGGAACGAGGCTCGGTCCTGAGTTATTAGCGGCGGCAGCTGAGTCGGCTGCACACCGGACCGGAGGGCAAATTAGCCCTCCAGTTCTGTGTGATGATCCAGTCCGCGGCTGTCTGCCTCAAGCGGACACCCACGGATCGGATCCCAGCTGTAGTGTGAAGCCAGATTTAGTTAATGTGTTGCAATTTGTCCCTATTATGCTATAGTCCTTATCTTTCGCATTACAAAGTCAATCATGTTTGATGAATTACGATGAATATGTGGTGAAAATTGTGCTTGTGATTTTTTTCTAATCTAGAGCAGTGATTCAGCAGTGCTTCACAGTAGGATCATCATCACAGAGACATGGGTCACCAGCTGGCCCTAGGCTGTCATGACAATCCATCAGCGTACCCGGTTGTCCAAGGCAAATGTCAGATGATCAGATCAGCCGACATGTGCAAGGAAAGATGCTGGCTTGGTGTGTGAGCTGCATCAACGAAAGGGACACAACCGGACGTACCAGTATGTCATAGCTCATGAAAAAGTTAACATTTGGAAATGCACAGCAACATTTAATTCAAGTACAATCAATTTGGTATGGTCTATCTTGTTCTTGATATATACTATATTTATTCTACTATACATGTGGTGATTACAAAAGTTTCATCAGGTTTCAGAGGCATATCTCAAAATGTATTACAAGCTCAATAGTGAATAACACATGATAATGAATATAAACTCTCCAAGTTTACCACATAATATTTACAAATGTTGTACAGTACGTGTCCTCCTTTTGTCAAACGACACACAACTATGTGGTAATCCAGTTCGACCCAAACATGCTGCAGCAAGTCTCAGTTGATGGTCATTAGAGTGGTGGTAATGTGGTCCTGGAGCTCATCCAGTGTTGCTGGCAAAGTAGGCATGTAAATAATGTGTTTGATGTACATCCATAAGAAGAAGTCAAAAAGTCAGATCGAGAGACCTGAGGGGCAAATTGAAGAATGCCAAGTCAACACCAGTGCAGTGTCCAATCCACTGGTTTCTCTCTCCGACATGGTTACACACCTCGGAAAGTAAGTGGGGTGAAAATCCATCTTGTTGGAAAACGAAATTTCTGAAATCAATTGTCAGTTGCTTAAACAACTATAACTGTAAAATATTGAAGTATGAAGTACCCATCACACTGCTTTTGTGGAGCCCCTGCGGTCCGACCGCCACAGTGGTATCGCCTCTGTAACCAGTGGTAGTGCCATGTCTGGAGGTAACTAGAACTCCCTACACTAAGTAACCCAATGCATCCACACACAGCCTGATCCCTGACTAGAAGGGGGAGCATGAACACATGGTTTTTAAGGTTGTCTCATCCTTAGGGCTGGGGGGAGGGGGTTAGAGAGAGGAGGAGAGAATGTGAGGAAAAGAAGGGAAAAAGAAGCACGAGGAGACAAGAGCTCCTGGAGTTGGAGCTGCTAAAAGCTCACTCCAGGATTATGCTGAGATCAGAACACCAGAGTACTAGTGACACGATAGCAAGCAGCGGGATGTAGGGGGTCAGGGGAGCCTACTCTGGCCCTGATACTAGGGTCCCTGGCTCACCCTGATCTCGAAGGTACCGCTGAGTGTGAGGAGGTTCGAGCCACTGAACTAAATCCCTGATTCCTAAGAAGCCCTAGGCATAAGCCCCTACCTCCACCCACGGACAAGGTACCCAGCAACTTCCAATGGAGAATATTACAGCAGCTCAAGATCAGCTTCTGCTCACGACAGGTCACAGTCCAGAAATGAACTGAATTAGTGACAATCAGCTGGATGTGAGCTGATCCATTTAAGGCCGAGGGGTGGGGAGCAACCAGCCCAGACATGCCCCTCAGCTTACCTAAGCATTCACACACACACACACACACACACACACACACACACACACATGCTACTACATGCTCTGCTCATTAGCCTCATCAACTCACACAGAGCAGGGAAAAAAAGGCTTCATTTAAACCTACAGCAGCAGCACTTCCATATTACAAGGCAATCAATACGTGACACTTAGGTTATCCAGGGAATGCAGACTCTGGAGGCAGAAACTGGAGACTGCAGGTCTGCTTGTCACCCTTGTAGATCCAGGAGCACAGCATTATACAGAGCCCAGAGCTGTGACTATCAGAGCAGCTTGTAAGGGTTTGCAATGCCTGCTGGCTGGAGAAACTACAGACAAGAGAAAGCAGAGAGCACAGAATAGCTCAAAGGCATCTGAATCTCCAAGCAGATAAAGCACAGAATGGAAGCATATTCTTCCACTTCATGGAGTGGACTCCAGCTGCTCCCAGAACGACCGGACCCTGGACCTGGTGAGCAATACTTCTGAATTCAACCTGTTACCAACTACCAGTAAAGGTAAAAAGACTGTATTCATCTGCTCCCTTGTCTCTGTTTGCTGCACTTCCGCATCCCTCACTACAACTCCCATCATCACCCCTACATCCTTACTACCCCAGGGACTTGCTCTGTGTCCCACATGTAGAGGATGAGGGGAATGGAGCAGAAAGGATCAATGGGCAAGGGCAATTGGGAAGCTAGTCTGACCCTGGATATGGGGTCCCTGACTAGCCCTGATCCTGAAGGTACCTCTGAAGGTGAGGACGTTCAGGCCACCACCCTATCCCTCAATTTGCCCTCAGCTAAGAGCCCCTACCTCCACCCATGGACCAGGAAAAGGAAACCTCTCCAATTTAAGGGAATAGCAGCTGCTCCAGAAGCATGTCTGCACAGCACAGGTCCTAGATGAGAAATTAACTCAATCAGCGACATCTGGTGAAGTGAAGCAGAACTATTAAGGCTGAGGGGGTGGAAAGCGGAAAGCTCAGACACACTCCTCCACCTCCACCTGAGCTATTACTCACTTATCACCTGCAGAGCTGTCCACCACACATTCTGCAACTGCAGATTCAATATCAAGCCAGTCAAAGGAAAAAAACTCTGGTTCAAACAACAGAACTCCAGGACTGCAGTCAATAAGTGACACTCTGGCTGAGGAAAGTAAAACAGCTTGTTGACCCCAACACCTATTCCCTGGGAATATCTTTATGCAGCGCTGGCCATCACTGGCCAGATACCTCAGATACCACAAACTATCTACTAACTCTATTCCCCTGTAAATACTTAACAAATGTGTCACCATGGTGCTGGGCATGGCCCCCGTGATATAGACTGTCGTCCCAGCTACTGAGTACCCCGGTCCTTGGTGTGCAATGCACTTTCAGCCAAAAAAAGGGCCCGTACATGTTTGTTTCAAGATTGCACAAAGAAAAATTTACATTCGGAGAATCTATTTAGATTTCTACAGTGACACTGGGATTTTCTGTTACCCATATTCGGATACTGTGACAGTTCAACTGTCCGTTTAAGTGGAAGGTTGCCTCGTCACTGAAAATTAGCCTGGAAGCAAATTCGTCATCTTCCAATGATGGCTTAAAAAGCGCATGGAATTTGTATGTGATGCTTTGGTAGTCTGGCCTTAAATATAGCAATAGCTGTAGGTAATAGGGTTTATGGCGCAGTCGCTGTTGCAAAATCTTCCAAACAGTTGGCTGAGTAATGCCAAGTTCACAACCTGTGCAAGATGTTGATTTCTGTGCGCTATATGCAAAGGTCTCCCATACCTTCCCCACTGCTTCGCCTGTACAAGAGGCCGGCTGGTAACCATGTGGGTCACTTTCATTCTGTCTTTGGAACTCTCGCTGCACAGTAACAATTAATTTACACTTTGCAAACTCTAAACCACAAAACAATTTCTCTTGCTTAGTTGCCATTTTGGGATCTGATGCCGCCCTGCCACCAGGTCAGTCACAAGCGAGTCTGCATGTGTGAGTTACAGACTCTGACATGTGACCCATCAATATGTTATTAATACAAATGGGGGAAATGTATATCTTTGCAGTAATATGAACACAAAACCCGATGAATCTTTTATAATCACCTTGTAAATGTTTGTTCCATGTGTGGTCTTCCGCACTTTGTATGAACATGGTAGACTGTAACCATTAAATATCTCTCATTCTGCTCTGCCTGAAATTCAGGTTCTAAAGAAGAATATGAGAATTAAGCATGTACCAGGCACCGGAGCTCACTTAGGGCCCCACCTAACGGCCAATGAAATGACTGCCAAGATTTGCTCTTGATTCCTTTGTCCTGTCATCATCTACAATGTAAACAAAGTCTTAACACACAAAAGTTAAAATCTGTAAAGTAAATCTTGTATTGCCAAACGTAACGCAGTAAATAGGAAACATAAAGCCGTCATCACTGAAACCGTCCAGTCTAATTGTTTTCTAATGATTATACGTACAAACAGCAAGGCAAACATTGTAAACAAATAAGAGTAATCCTGGTCACGAATGATCGATTTTATTATACAGATATCTTACTTCTACAAGGACAGAAACTTTTGTGTAAAGGGGAAATAATGATCAAACCCACTTATAAAGATATCACTAAACAAATGTTAATATCAGGCTGCAGTTCCTATGAATACACAATATAATGATCCAGGTAATTAAATACCATATTAAGTATCTACAATGCAACACAAACTATACAATAAATTGGAGTCTTCTAGCTGCATACAAAGTAGCACAAAGGCTACAAGATATGAAAATCTTACACAATTTACTCTTCACTGACTCTGCACTATATGGTAGCACAGCCCTAAGGACACTGGTGAAAAATGGATGCTTTTTCTACCATGAGTTTTGCTTGTCTATGTATGCCCCCTTTCACATGTAAAGCTCCATGGAATAAATGGCGCTATACTAATAAGTAATAAATAATGACAATACACATTAGAATAATGTCAGCTGAGCCCACTGATTGTGGGGCCTACTGACTTTACCAATAGATGATGTCTGTTATTGATAAACCAAATAAGCTGCTTTCAGCCAATGGTGTGAAGCGGCATCCTAAATGGGGTTGTCCGGACTAATGATATAGATGACTTATCTGTAAGATCCTTAAGGGGGTTGACCTCTACTAGGACAACCCCTTCTCATTCCACTTGTATTCCCACGATAGAACAAAAAGAGCTGATACTCACCTCCTCTGTTGGCGCTGTTTCAGCAGTATCGGCGCTTGGGTTTTCAGAGCTCATGCATGCTTTTTCTACCATGTGTTTTGCCTGTCTATGTATGCCCCTATTCACATGTAAAGCTCCATGGAATAAATTGTACTATACTAATATGTATTCAATAATAAAAATACACACTAGAATAATGTCAGCTATGCCCACCGATTGTGGGGCCTACTGACTTTACCGATAGATGATGTCTGTTATTGATAAACCAAATAAGCTGCTTTCAGCCAATGGTTTGGAGCGGCATACTAAATGGGGTTGTCTGGGCTAGTTATATAGATAACTTATCTGTAAGGGTACCTTTACACGCCGCTACTGGCGTGTGGCTACAACCAGCTACTTCACGTGCACGAGCACGCACAAACGGTTGCAAACGGTACCCGCACCACCTTTACACGCCGCAACAAGGTGCGCTACAGTAGGTTACATCTATCTCTAGATACACCGCCGGGTGTCTCAAGTTACCTTCTGCCGAGCAGCTTACCTCATTTACACACCGCTACAACAAGCTAATATGGACGGACCTGGTGCAGCAGGGACAACACATAGGCGTGCCACAATTGTAGATTACGAGACGTCCGTACGCTGATAGGACAAAGCAATAACATCATGATTGGCCAGGCAGCGCAGGAGGCTGATTAATACATGACGCTCGAGCAATTGTGTAGTGTGACTGGTCAGCTCCTTAAATATGCCTCCCTATGCAGCGACTACCAATCGTAATGCAGGAGCTTCCTCCAATGATCGCTGATGGGGCGCGGTAACCCGGAGCCTGTGCCACGCCCCAGCTACAGACTAGGTACATATGTGTCCACACATGCCTTCTGTTGCTTCTTTACACGCCGATACAGGTCGCTACAATCGCCTGGGTAGCCACCTGTTTCAGGGCAGTGCTCTGAAACAGGTGCCGCTACTGCCAGGTGGCTACAACCGTCTTCACACGCCGCTACCACGGGGTGAATTGCCGGTGCAAGATACATTTCTCGCATGTATCCGGTTGTAGCCACCCGCCAGTAGCAGCGTGTAAAGGTACCCTAAGATCGGGTTGACCACTATTAGGACAACCCCTTCCACTTGTATTCCCATGATAGAATAAAAAGAGTTTATACTTTCACTTAAAGGGAATCTATCATTGGGTTTATGATGCCTCATCTGAAAGCAGAATGATACAGGAGCAGAGACCCAGATTCTAGCGATGGGTCAATTACTGGGCTTCTTGCTGCAGCTTTGATAATATTACTGTTTTCTCAGCTGCAGATCTAGCAGTTCTCTGAATGCTGACCCCTGTATAGCGCCACTAAAAAAAATAATCTGACGTTAATAACCGGGTCTAATCTTCAGATTCAAATCACCTATAATAGGACTTTGTGGTAATAGATATATAGTGTCCAGACAACGATTTGATCCAGTCATGGCATCCAGTGGTAAAATGTTTGTTGTTTTTTTTTTATAAAATATCCTGCTTTGAAATATATATAAAAAAATAAAATTACATTTTACTGAAAAATAGTAAAAGACAAACATAAAGCATGACTTAAAGGGAACCTATCAATTCGATTTAGCACCCTATTCTAGCACTACCCCCACAATGCACCGGACCGCAACTAACATCCGGCCGGCGCATTATACTACATATAGAAAGCAGGAATTTCAAAAGAGGAATGATGACCCCCAGAGGGGCTAAGAGCCTGCAAGGAGGGGAGATTGGAGCCAGGAGGCCGCCCAGTCCATCTACAGATGTAGACTGGTTGTAAGTTATTAAATCATTTTTCAGAAGCTTTATAGTGCAGTTTTAGGTGAGAGAGGGATGGTTAGGGATGAGCTAGTAAGGTTCAGGGACACGTAGTGATAGAATAGGGTGCTAAATTGAGCTGCCTTTAAGGATGTTTTACAAGTCCGAAACACGTAAGGTGCCTGTGCCTTCGGTCTTATGCCTTAAAGGGATCCTGTCACCTCCAAAACGCCTTCTAAGCTACCAAAACTTGTCCCTGCAGCATATTATCACTAATCTCACACTTCTTTAGTCTCCTAAAAGCATCATGTGAAAGTGCATAAAAACGATTTTATACTCACTCATTAGTGATTATAATTAGCAGGGGCTATATTCTTTAGCCCTTAGGGCATGTTGTTTTGCAGCCTGAATGATCAACCCTCTCTCCTTGTCTGTGCGGCAGTGTTGTGGAGCTGAAGGCAGGACTAACTATTTGCATTCTGTGAGTGACAGAGGGGGGAGGGTAAAGCTTGCACAAGCAAAGCACACAGACAGAGAGAGGGTGGATCCTGGAGCCTGCAAAACAACACACCCTAAGGGCTAAAGAATATAGCCCCTGCTAATTATAATCACTAAGTAAGTATTAAAACGTTTTTATGCACTTTCACAGGATGCTTTTAGGAGAGAAAAGGAGTGTGAGATTAGTGATAGGATGCTGCAGGGACATGTTTTGGTAGCTTAGGAGGCGACAGGACCCCTTTAATGCTTCTTGTACTTTTAATATTTTTCAATAAAATTTTATGTTTTTTTTTATATATATTTTGGTGCCGGAGTCTGCAAATATTTTTTTTCTTTTTTTCTTTGACTTATCCGGCAAAGCCAACCTGGCCTCGGAGATTAACCCATTTGATTCTCCTAGTGCACAGTGTGACGGTAAGCTGAACTCTTCTGTTTTTTAATTCTCATGATTTTTTTTTTTAAAAGTTGAGATTGAAATTCCCTACATTCCCTTTTTACGTTTGTAATGTTTATTTACTACTTTAGTAATTTTGCATTCATTTGTAGAGTCCTTTCCCCAATTGCCCTAATGAAAGGGCAAGAATGTGGAACAGAGGCTGAGCAATCAGTGTCACCAAGCCAACAATAATGTAACATAAAACATATGAAAACGTAATTGTTGAATAGCTATTAACTAGGAAAAGAAATTCAACAGCTGTTATTCAGAAATTTAATAACTAATTATGGTCAAATTGTTGCATGCAGGCGTCTTGGTCTATTCAGGACCTGTACTTGCGCTTATAAAGCGATGGTTGGAGTATTCAATGCAGTTTATCTATTAGATCTCTACATTTTGAAGTGTACTTCAGGAATAAACCTTTTACACTGAAATACAATTTACTAAACCAAAAATATTTTGAAATTAGGATCACTTTAAAAGACAACAAGCGGGAAGGGGGGGTCCTGTGTGCAAGAGCCCTAAGAAATCCAAAAATGAAGGTGCTGCAGTTGCCTTTAAAGGGAATCAGTCACATTGTAGATGCAGGAGCAGCAGAGCAGTTATGTAGGTTTGAAGGAATAGATTCAGTTTAACTTATATTTAGCATAAAGGTACTGTCACACCTTTCAACATCGTTTCCGACGTCGTTCAAAAGTGACATCAGGAAAGATGTTGAAATTACATTGTTGTTGCGTCGTTGCATGTAAACGCACGATTCAACAACGATAGTTGTTTAAGTCGGAGTTGCTAGGTTTTCATGCATGCAGGAAAACCTGTCAACTTCAACTTAAACAATCGCCGGGATCGTTTGGTGTGACACTGCAATAGCGATGTCACGGCCGATTCCGCCTATTTGCTGCATTGCAGAGGATTGCTCGCTGGGTTGATCCCAGCACAGCGAGCGATCGCGCCGCCAACATCGCAGCGCCATCACCGGCAACATCTTGCCATGTGACAGCTAGGCTGCGATGTCAGAAGCGAGCGTGCACCCGCGGCATCGCATCCAACATTGCAGCCGATATTGGATGGCGTGAAGGGGCCTTTAAACATCCCTGCTCGTTCAATTCCTAGGAGTCCAGTGCGCGGTCCTAACTGACTGACAACTAGTTCTACAGGATGGGCTACCAATCACTGAATAGGGCTACCATCGGGACTCCTAAGTTTAGAAAGACCAGGAGCTATTCAAAAATGTATCTAAATATATAGTTTCACACTATGCTGGGGTCAGAGCTTCAAATCCCCTCTTTCCTTCTCATAGTCTAAAAGTCAGATACTAACATTATGAACAACTACGACTGGGGGGAGATTAGTGAAGACAGATTTATTATTGAGATTAATGAAAGTGTTATATCTTCATGTTCCTGACTAGTGGCGACTGAAGACAACCAGACTTTTATCATTTACTTATATGATTGTGTGAAAGCAAGGGATATTGAGCAAAATGAAGCTCTAATTCTTAAAAAAAAAGTGCTATGTAGTTAGTGTGAATAAGCACTAAATTTCACAAGAATAACATCTGAGTTACCCTGGACCCTAGTATTTCCTTTTTTACTTTTTAGTTCTGCTATATGGGCAGACAATATATTAAAATAATGATTTCTTACACAATAAACAGCAGCGTTATCTGTTGGTTCCTACTGACTATAATGGATTCTAATCCAAGTTGTCAAATATTTTATCAGAAAATATAAGGGTAAGTGAAACATTCAGTATTTACAGGGAAAATCTTCTTCAAATACTGATGTGTTGAAAGGAAAAACACAGAATAAAATACACGCATTATTGATGCGTTTTTCCCATTCTGCATATTTAAAGGGAACCAACCACCAGGATTTAACCACCTGTAAATCAGTGAAGCAGGTGACTGACATGTACAGCTTCACATCACCATCAAGGTTTTTTATATATATATATATATATATATATATATATATATATATATATATATATATTCCCCATCTGTAGGCTTGTCTTTCTCCTGTAGGCCAAAACCCCTCCCCTCTCTTATCCAGACATATCTGGGAAGGGGTTTGGCTTACAGCAGAGAGTCAAGCCCACAGGGGAGGAATATATAAAAAACATAAACAGTGATGTGATGCTGCACATGTCAATCACCTGCAGCACTGATTTACAGTGATTTCCTTGTAGTTGGTTCACTTAAATTCTGCTGCAAATCTGCAAGGAAAAATTTGCAATGTGTGCATGAGACTACAAGAATCTCATTCATTTTGCTGGCACTAGGAAATGCTTTAGTTTTAATGGCAAGTTTGCATAAGAAAAAACATTAAAAAAATCACAACCAAAGCACACGAACCCTAAAGCTGTGTTCACACTTTCCGTGTTTGCTGAGTTTCTTTAATGCGCTTTTTATGCACATTAAAATCTGTTTTTTACAGTACCAGTAAAAGCTATGTGATTTTAGAAATCTCATGCACACAATTGCTTTTTTTCCCTGACTGTATTGGACAACTGTAGAATGTCAGTGTTTTCAGCATTTTTGCAGAACATTTTCACCATTGAAAGCAATGACGTGTAGCTGAGTTTTTGGTGAATCAATCCATACTAAAAATGCAGCAAAACCTGTTTTTTTATAAGCAGCTTTTTTTACTGCCAAAGAGCAGGTTTTGACAGTAAAAAAGCAACGTATGAACGTAGCTTAAGGCTGCTAATTTTTTTTCTCCGTCTTTGGCATAGCCTGCATGGAGCCACCTTACAGAGCCTCTATCACAGGTATGAACTTAGTGCATCTTCTGTGGTAACAAAGGTTTTTCACACTGTAGTGAAATTAATATTGTTTTTCCCTGACTAGTAATGTGATCTATATAGAAAACAGTCACGGGGAACTAATACCAACTGTAAGTATTGGAGCCTAGATGTCAATGGACAGGCGGCAAAGTGCTCCAATTAACCGTATTAATACAATAGCTGACATTCAGTGAGAAGCCAATTAGAGGAGCAGCAGAATCCCAGTCTGCTTCCTACTGGCTTCAACAAAGAGTGTACCCACATAGGCAAACATTGACACAGTCCTTGTATAAATAAGACGTCTATTTTACCACCAATTTTCTTTAAATATTATTAAGAAAAAGTAAACATGAGAAGATGCAGAGTGAGAGGCGTGCAAAAACGCGGCCATGGATAAATCCAGGACTGGCACAGTCCGCTAATCTGAGAAATATTCCTTTATGTCCCCCCTCCCACATACAACACTGCTGCTCCGTGCAGACCATTTCATGGACATTCACCATCATTACTCTAATGAGGCTTTAGTCATGCAAAAAAATCATTGAGCTCTGCAGATTTCATTTTTTCCTGTGCTCCCTGTAACTTAACCAAAATATAAAAGGGAGAAAAAAAAGACTGGTTAAGCTCTAATGCACTTTCTGGCTGCACTGGGATGTAAAAGGCGACTTCTTTCACCAGTCAACATCAGTGATATGTCTGACAAGCCGGCCAGATATGACGGCCTTTTCCCTTTCTCTTTGAGCATGTGATAGAGACTTGACTGTAGACTGCGTCCCACGGAGCCATTATTAGCCGCAGACCGATGAATCACTGACTGCTGCAAAGTTCGTAACTCCTCAAGTGTGTTGTTAACGAGGAATCGAGCACAATAAAGAAAACATTATCTGTCGTCAGAAAATGGGAAAACAGACGATGGGCTCTCCAGATGGGACTACTCGTACTCTACGTAAAATAACTCTTTTCTTATAACTGTGTGTTGTGCCGATCCTCTACCATCTGTCCCATGACATCTAGAACCAACTGTGAATTTCCCAGTAAAGTATGACCCTAAACACTCACTTAGCCCCTATGGTAACAGCCAGTCATACGTTTCCAGGAGGAATAACGGAGGAACTACACAAGGAAAAGTCACCAGATGATCCAAAAATATCATTTCTATGCATTACTGTAGTCTTATAAATAATCTATGATAATATCATAGGTGAGAATTTGTAAACGAGGGGATGAGGAAACATCAAACTTGGGAAAAGAAAAATTACTCTATTGATTCAGAAGTCAGAGAAACTGTTCAGCTTCCCAACTCCTAGCTGTACTCAAGAGTCAGGATATGTGCACACGATCCAGAGGCAGTTCTTGTTGAACTCAGTACCTCTGGTCCCGTGGGTGAATGCAGCCCAGTACTCACAATCTGCATTTGCTGCAGGGTGGCTTTTCCCTGTATTTCCCTGCAGGAGATAATTTATTGATGCAGAGTTGGAAGCTAACATGCTGCGGAGATGCGGACTCCAGCAACCCACATCGCAGTTGAAAACACGCTGCGGTTGGGAGAAGCATAGTGAGCATAGGATCTTTAGAAATCCCATCCACTGGGCTGGTAATGCACAATGCAGTGTTTTGGACACAGAGGCAGTATGCTGTGTTGAAAGCACTGCTGTTCCAGATCGTGAATATGCACCCTCAATGTTCAAGGATTTAAAGAAAGTTTTATATTCTGATGTTTTAATAAAGTACCAAGGATTGTGCCAAACACATCCATACTTACCCCACCGAGTCCAAATGAAGGGTCTTTTAAGCCCCTGCCAAACTGGTATGTGTCAGATTTCTCCTAGAGGAGTTGTATTTGTCAGTTTCACCTTTTTTTATGGTACATACAAAGCTAACTTTTATTTAAAAAGAAAAAAAACACCACTTCTGCTGTTTTTTGACATTTTAAAATTTAAGCTTTTCTTTTGCTGCACAAACAAAGCGTTAACTTTACTTTGTGGGTCGGCACAATTTGGGCAAGAACAAACTTACGGTATCTAGTTTGTTTTATGACTTTTATTCAATATATAAGCCATTTGAAGAAAAATGATTTGTATTTGAGTTGCCATATTCTAAGAGTCATCTGTTTTACAAAAAAGAGAATTTTGTTTACTTACCGTAAATTCTTTTTTCTTGAATCATTAATGGGAGACCCAGACAATGGGGTTTAGGCAGTCTGCCCTCCGGAGGCCACACTAAGTACTACAAGTTTTTTGTAGTCTCCGCCCCTCCGCCTATAAACCCCCACTGCAGGAGCAGATCCTCAGTTTAGTTCACAAGCTGCGAGGAGGCAACCCACACCACAACTCTAGGCATGGCTGCGAACAATGCTAGCCAAAGAAGCCTGAGCCAACAAGGTCCAAAAACACAACAAAACGTCCAACGGGACAACTGGGTGGGTGCTGGGTCTCCCATTAATGATTCAAGAAAAAAGAATTTACGGTAAGTAAACAAAATTCTCTTTTTTCTGATCATCATAATGGGAGACCCAGACAATGGGGATGTCCTAAAGCAACACCCCAGGGCGGGAAAAGAGTTCCTTTGAGACGGTTGATGTGCGGGGCACCTCAAAGGTGAGCCACAGCCGCCTGTAGGACCCGCCTGCCCAAACTCGCATCCGCAGAGGCATGGGCATGTACCATGTAATGTTTGGTAAACGTATGGAGGCTAGACCAAGTGGCTGCCTGGCAAACTTGTTGAGCCGAAGCCCTGTGCCGCAGAGCCCAAGAGGCACCAACGGCTCTGGTAGAGTGAGCCTTCAATCCCACCGGGAGAGGCATACCAGAAGAACGGTAAGCTTCCAGAATAGGAGCTTTGATCCACCGCGCCAAAGTAGATTTTGAGGCCGGGGAACCCCTACGGCGACCAGCCGTAAGGACAAACAGAGAGTCCGAGGTGCGTACCGACGCAGTACGAGACACATAAACCCTGATAGCCCTCACCAGGTCCAGAGTGTGTAACTCCTTCTCACTCCTGTGAGTCGGGTTAGGGCAAAAAGAAGGGAGAACAATCTCCTGATTAATATGAAAAGGTGACACCACCTTAGGCAAAAATTCTGGCCTCGTGCGCAACACCACCTTATCCTGATGAACCACCAGGAATGGAGACTTGCACGAGAGAGCTGCCAGTTCCGAGATCCTCCTGAGCGATGTAATGGCCACCAAAAACGCCACTTTCTGGGAAAGATGGACCAGAGAAACATCCCGCAAAGGCTCAAAAGGAGGCTTCTGCAAGGCCGCCAGGACCACATTGAGGTCCCAAGGATCAAGAGGACGCTTGTACGGTGGAATCACCCGGCTAACTCCCTGCAGAAACCTACGGACCGTTGGTATCTTAGCCAAACGCTTGTCGAACAGCACCGACAGTGCCGACACTTGTCCCTTCAGAGAACTGAGGGACAATCCCATGTCCATTCCTGACTGAAGGAATGAAAGCAACGTTGGGAGACGGAAAGGCCACGCCTTCCGGCCAACAGAAGCACACCAGGAAAAGTAAACTTTCCAAGTTCTGTGGTAGATTTTTAACGAGGTAGGCCGTCTGGCCCTGGTTAAAGTGGAGACAACCGAGGGAGAAAAACCTCTGGAAGTCAAGAGCCAGGACTCAAGGGCCACACAGTCAACTTGAGGGCCGCGGAATTGAGATGGAAGAACGGCCCCTGAGACAGAAGATCTTGTCTGTCTGGCAGCCTCCACGGTTCCCCGTCTGCGAGCCGCCACAGGTCCGGATACCACGACCTCCTGGGCCAATCCGGAGCCACTAGAATGGCTCTGCGACATTCCGTCCTGATCTTGCGCAGGACTCTGGGAATCAACGCCAACGGCGGAAAAACATACGGAAGATGGAACCTGGACCAATCCTGGACCAGAGCATCCGCTCCCAGAGCCTGAGGATCCCATGAACGCGCCATGAACTGCGGAACTTGATGATTGAGGCGAGACGCCATCAGATCCACATCTGGAGTTCCCCACCGTCGACAGATGGACTGGAAGACGTCCGGGTGTAGAGACCACTCTCCGGCGTCCATGCCTTGCCGGCTCAGGTAGTCGGCTTCCCAATTGTCCACTCCTGGGATGTGGACGGCCGAGATCATGGAATTGTTGTCCTCCACCCATAACAGGA
Source organism: Allobates femoralis (assembly GCA_033576535.1). Taxonomy (NCBI): domain Eukaryota; kingdom Metazoa; phylum Chordata; class Amphibia; order Anura; family Aromobatidae; genus Allobates; species Allobates femoralis. Next base: position 562,875,252 of record JARQOC010000001.1, on the reverse strand, counting down.
TGCGGTGGACTTCGGCGAGGGCCTGGGCGCTTCGAGTCCCGCCCTGATGGTTTACGTAGGCGACGGCTGTCGCGTTGTCCGTCTGAATTCGTATGGGTTTCCCTGCCAGAAAACGGTGGAAAGCCAGAAGAGCCAGGTAAATCGCTCTGATTTCCAGGACATTGATTTGCAGAGCGGACTCTGACACCGTCCAGAGACCCTGGGCCCTGTGGTGCAGGAACACCGCGCCACAGCCTGTGAGGCTGGCATCCGTGGTCACTATCAACCACGAAGGCTGAAGGAAGGACCGACCCCGCGCCAAGTGATGGGGTTGCAGCCACCAATGAAGGGATTCCTTGGTCCGAGGAGAGAGAGACACCACTCTGTCCAGAGATGACGACCTCTTGTTCCACTTGTGGAGAATTTCCATCTGCAAAGGGCGGAGATGAAACTGCGCAAAAGGCACTGCTTCCATTGCCGCCACCATGCACCCCAGCAGCTTCATTAAGCCCCTCAGAGAGGATTGTGGCGAATGAAGAAGGGTGCGAACTGCCGACTGGATGGAGGCCTGTTTCTTGCTGGGTAGTAACACCAGCGCCGGGGCTGTGTGAAAATCCATGCCCAGATAAGTCAACGACTGGGTTGGCACCAGTGCGGATTTCGGGCGATTCAGAATCCAGCCAAACTGTTCCAGAGCCTTGAGGGTCGCATCCAGGCTCCCCTGACACAACTCCTGCGACTGGGCCTTGATCAGCAGATCGTCCAGGTAAGGTATCACGGCATGACCCTGAGCATGTAGGGTTGCCACCATTGCCGTCATCACCTTCGTGAAGACCCGCGGGGCCGAGGCCAGACCGAACGGTAATGCTACAAATTGGAAGTGTTCTTCCCCCACCGCAAACCTGAGCCAGCGTTGGTGTGCTGGCGCAATGGGTACGTGCAGGTAGGCATCCTTGATGTCCACGGACGCCAGGAAGTCTCCCTGAGACATGGCAGCAATCACCGAGCGCAGAGACTCCATGCGAAACTTCCGCACTTGCACATGTTGGTTGAACAATTTCAGATCCAGCACTGGGCGAAACGAACCGTCCTTCTTTGGAACTATGAAGAGGTTGGAGTAGAACCCTCTGAAACGTTCCCCAGATGGCACTGGGATCACAACTCCGTCCCTCTGAAGACCAATCAGGACTTGGTGAAAAGCCTGCGCCTTCTCCGGTGACGGGGAGGAAAGAAAGAAACGGTTTGGAGGAAATTACTTCAGCTCGATCCTGTAGCCCCGAGAGATAATGTCTCTCACCCACCGGTCTTGAACATGGAGATGCCATACGTCCTGAAACCGGGCCAGGCGGCCTCCCGACCGGTGGGGTGGCAGGAGTTGGGAGCGAGTCATGTAGAGGACACCTTGGGGGCAGCCGCTGCCGCGGCGGCCGCCGGCTTTTTCTGGCAAGTCTTATTATGCCAGGGACCAGAGGGTTTACCTCCTTTGTCCGATCGCGTGGACGAGTTCGAAGGTTGCGAGCCGGGACGAAAGGACCGCTGCCTGGGATTCCATTTGTGAGACCTCTGTGGCTTGGGTTTATTCTGAGGGATCTTCTTCTCAGCAAACTCCTTAATCCTCTTATCCAGCTCGTCCCCAAAAAGTCTGTCGCCCGAAAAAGGCATGACTTGTAAAATCCTCTTGGACACCTTATCCGAGTCCAGAGGCGCATCCACAGCAATCTGCGTAAGACCACCGCATTCGCAGAAGCCACGGCCGTCCGATTAGCTGTTTCAAAGGCAGCTGATCTGGCGTAGTCAGCGTAGGCCTTAGCCTTATTGGCAAGAGCCGTCACCTCCGGGTCAGACCCGGGATATCGGTGATCCCCTCCAGACACGCAGTAATGGCCTGTAACGTCCAAACCATAGAAAAGTTTGGGGCAAAAGAAGACCCCACAGCCTCATATATAGACTTAGCATATGACTCGCATTGCTTGTCGATAGGATCCTTCAGAGAGGAACTATCCTCTGCTGAAAAAAAGAGAATGAGCCGCAACTCTAGTCATGGAAGCGTCCACCCGAGGTGAGCGCGACCATTCCTCCAGAACCTCCTTAGGAAAAGGATAACGTGAATCCTTAGTCTTCCTAACAAAACGCCTTTCAGGATGTTCCCTTGGCGTCCTGACCACTCTCCAAAAATTGGAATGGTCAGTGAACAGACCACGCGACTGACCTAATGGCGGCAGCCACTGGAAAGATTCCTTCCGCGGTCTCTCCACCACCGCAGCCGGTGGGACGAGCCCCAGGGTTTCGTTAATGGAGGAAATCAAGTCCTCCACACCGTCCCCCGGACCCTCTGACGGAGCCGTGGGGTGGGGGGGTCGGGGCCCGGGGTTTTCCCCCCTCCCCATCACTTTTAAGATGGATGTTCCTCATAAAGGGGAACGATGTTACCAAACCCTCAGGGTTTTCCTCCCCGGGGTCCCTTGCGAAAACCCCTCACTCATGGGGGGTTCAGAACCCAAGTCCCCCTCCCCTGGGGGGTGAACCCGGGGAACCCTCCTTAGTATACCTCTAAGGATTCCCAAAAAGGAAACATTCGGGCACTACAAAACTTTAAAACAAATTTCTGAAAAATTCCAAGGCCCAGCTTCCCCCTAAAACCCCCGGGGGGAAGCAGTGGGTGCTGCAGCTTGCAGAGCAAAAAACCCCGGGGGGGGGGGAGGGCCCAGTAACCGAAAGCGCAAAAGGCACTACCCCCCCATCTCCTTTTTCCCATGCATGTTTCATGCCTTGGCCCTTTGTGGCGGGGCCCCCTGTCCACCGTAGATACTGGCGCCCCCCCGGGGAAAAATAAGGGTTAACACCCCCCACCCCGCGGAATACCGAAAACAGGGAAGCGGTGAATCAAAGCGGGACGTGTGCGAAACCCCCTCGGGGGAAACTGCAGCTTCTCCCCGGGGCGCGATGGCCAAAGCCACCAATCCTCACAGGGAAAAAAAGGGGGGAGGGAAAAGGCCAAAAGGCCACTAATGAGTGGGGGGCGGTAAGCAGAAGCCCGAGGGGAACCCAAATACACATTTTGGGGGGCCACGCCAAACTCTTAACTCAAAAGCCCCCGAGGGGGGGACCGCTCAGGAAAAACCGGGGGCCCCAAAAAGGGGGGAAAAAAGGCGCCCCCGAACATAAATTTAAAAGGGGCCCGGCCCACCCCCTGGGGTTTTCGCGGGTTTACAATAAGAAAGGGTCCTTCAGGGAAGGGGGCCCCCCTCCCAAACCCGCATGTCCCTTTGGGGAAAACCCAGGTTTCCATAAACCCAAAACAAAAATACATTCACCATGTTCCCCCCGGGCCCCCGGCAGGGGGGCGGGGAAAATCAGGGTTTAAAATTCCACCCAGGGGGGGTCCCCTTTCCCCCCACCGGGCCCCCAAACCAGGGGGCGGGGGGGTTTATTTTTTGGTCCGCCGGAAAAACGCTTCCTGGAGAGGGGGCCGCAACCGGGAAAAGGGGCCCGTGCAAGGCCCAGGGGGGCCCCCCCCCACCAAGCGCCCTTTAGGGAAATGGGGGTTTTGGGGGGGGCACGGCATAGTACCACCAGACAATAAAAGTCCTTGTCCCGGGGCCCCAGGGGTAAAGGACCAAGGACCTCCCACCTGGATGCACCCAAAGGGGGACGGGAGGGATGCGGGGGTCCCCACGGGGAGGGGGCCACTGTCTTTATTTTCCCTCACAACATCTTCACAAAAAAAATCTCCTTTACTGAAAATCAAAGTGATCTCCCCAGCACACTGAAAATAAAACAAGGGTCTGCTCCTGCAGTGGGGGGGATACAGGGGGGAAAACTTTCAAAAAAACTTTAGTACTTAGTGTCCCCCCGGGGGGCAACCCGCCTAAACCCCATTGTCGGGTCTCCCATTATGATTTATCAAAAAAAAAAGCAAAAAAAAAAATTTAAATTTTTTTGTTTTGGGGACAATATGTATTTTTCTTTCCCTCTTTGGGGACTTATGACTTTCTGTTTTTTTTTATTACCTTTTTTTACACCAGTTAAACCCCTTTAAAAAAAAACTTTTGTTTTTTTTTTTTGGGGGTCCCTTTCGTTTTTAAAACAAAAAATGAAACAAAAAATTTGATAAAAAAAACATTTTGTTTGGGGGATATTTCTTTAACCCAAAATTTTTAACCATCTTCCCTTTGGGGGCGCAGGGGTGGGGAGGTTTTGGGTTTAAACCAAACCACCCGACTCCCAAATCCGATCTCTCATTTCTTTTGACCCCCCAAATCCATCCGAACTCAACCCCGCCCCCATTTCATGGCCCCGGTTTTTAAATGGCAAATTTATTTGTTTAAAAAATGATAACAACAGGTTTTAATCATTATTGTTTTTTAACAAAAATCAACTATTAGATAGAAAAGAATAAGGGAAAACATTAAAATATGTGGGGACCCGCGACCAGGGTGGCCCCAAAAAGGGGGAAAGGGAGCCAGGGAGATCCAAGTTCTGTGGTAGATTTTTAACGAGGTAGGCCGTCTGGCCCTGGTTAAAGTGGAGACAACCGAGGGAGAAAAACCTCTGGAAGTCAAGAGCCAGGACTCAAGGGCCACACAGTCAACTTGAGGGCCGCGGAATTGAGATGGAAGAACGGCCCCTGAGACAGAAGATCTTGTCTGTCTGGCAGCCTCCACGGTTCCCCGTCTGCGAGCCGCCACAGGTCCGGATACCACGACCTCCTGGGCCAATCCGGAGCCACTAGAATGGCTCTGCGACATTCCGTCCTGATCTTGCGCAGGACTCTGGGAATCAACGCCAACGGCGGAAAAACATACGGAAGATGGAACCTGGACCAATCCTGGACCAGAGCATCCGCTCCCAGAGCCTGAGGATCCCATGAACGCGCCATGAACTGCGGAACTTGATGATTGAGGCGAGACGCCATCAGATCCACATCTGGAGTTCCCCACCGTCGACAGATGGACTGGAAGACGTCCGGGTGTAGAGACCACTCTCCGGCGTCCATGCCTTGCCGGCTCAGGTAGTCGGCTTCCCAATTGTCCACTCCTGGGATGTGGACGGCCGAGATCATGGAATTGTTGTCCTCCACCCATAACAGGATGCGGTGGACTTCGGCGAGGGCCTGGGCGCTTCGAGTCCCGCCCTGATGGTTTACGTAGGCGACGGCTGTCGCGTTGTCCGTCTGAATTCGTATGGGTTTCCCTGCCAGAAAACGGTGGAAAGCCAGAAGAGCCAGGTAAATCGCTCTGATTTCCAGGACATTGATTTGCAGAGCGGACTCTGACACCGTCCAGAGACCCTGGGCCCTGTGGTGCAGGAACACCGCGCCACAGCCTGTGAGGCTGGCATCCGTGGTCACTATCAACCACGAAGGCTGAAGGAAGGACCGACCCCGCGCCAAGTGATGGGGTTGCAGCCACCAATGAAGGGATTCCTTGGTCCGAGGAGAGAGAGACACCACTCTGTCCAGAGATGACGACCTCTTGTTCCACTTGTGGAGAATTTCCATCTGCAAAGGGCGGAGATGAAACTGCGCAAAAGGCACTGCTTCCATTGCCGCCACCATGCACCCCAGCAGCTTCATTAACCCCCTCAGAGAGGATTGTGGCGAATGAAGAAGGGTGCGAACTGCCGACTGGATGGAGGCCTGTTTCTTGCTGGGTAGTAACACCAGCGCCGGGGCTGTGTGAAAATCCATGCCCAGATAAGTCAACGACTGGGTTGGCACCAGTGCGGATTTCGGGCGATTCAGAATCCAGCCAAACTGTTCCAGAGCCTTGAGGGTCGCATCCAGGCTCCCTGACACAACTCCTGCGACTGGGCCTTGATCAGCAGATCGTCCAGGTAAGGTATCACGGCATGACCCTGAGCATGTAGGGTTGCCACCATTGCCGTCATCACCTTCGTGAAGACCCGCGGGGCCGAGGCCAGACCGAACGGTAATGCTACAAATTGGAAGTGTTCTTCCCCACCGCAAACCTGAGCCAGCGTTGGTGTGCTGGCGCAATGGGTACGTGCAGGTAGGCATCCTTGATGTCCACGGACGCCAGGAAGTCTCCCTGAGACATGGCAGCAATCACCGAGCGCAGAGACTCCATGCGAAACTTCCGCACTTGCACATGTTGGTTGAACAATTTCAGATCCAGCACTGGGCGAAACGAACCGTCCTTCTTTGGAACTATGAAGAGGTTGGAGTAGAACCCTCTGAAACGTTCCCAGATGGCACTGGGATCACAACTCCGTCCCTCTGAAGACCAATCAGGACTTGGTGAAAAGCCTGCGCCTTCTCCGGTGACGGGGAGGAAAGAAAGAAACGGTTTGGAGGAAATTACTTCAGCTCGATCCTGTAGCCCCGAGAGATAATGTCTCTCACCCACCGGTCTTGAACATGGAGATGCCATACGTCCTGAAACCGGGCCAGGCGGCCTCCGACCGGTGGGGTGGCAGGAGTTGGGAGCGAGTCATGTAGAGGACACCTTGGGGGCAGCCGCTGCCGCGGCGGCCGCCGGCTTTTTCTGGCAAGTCTTATTATGCCAGGGACCAGAGGGTTTACCTCCTTTGTCCGATCGCGTGGACGAGTTCGAAGGTTGCGAGCCGGGACGAAAGGACCGCTGCCTGGGATTCCATTTGTGAGACCTCTGTGGCTTGGGTTTATTCTGAGGGATCTTCTTCTCAGCAAACTCCTTAATCCTCTTATCCAGCTCGTCCCCAAAAAGTCTGTCGCCCGAAAAAGGCATGACTTGTAAAATCCTCTTGGACACCTTATCCGAGTCCCAGAGGCGCATCCACAGCAATCTGCGTAAGACCACCGCATTCGCAGAAGCCACGGCCGTCCGATTAGCTGTTTCAAAGGCAGCTGATCTGGCGTAGTCAGCGTAGGCCTTAGCCTTATTGGCAAGAGCCGTCACCTCCGGGTCAGACCCCGGGATATCGGTGATCCCCTCCAGACACGCAGTAATGGCCTGTAACGTCCAAACCATAGAAAAGTTTGGGGCAAAAGAAGACCCCACAGCCTCATATATAGACTTAGCATATGACTCGCATTGCTTGTCGATAGGATCCTTCAGAGAGGAACTATCCTCTGCTGAAAAAAGAGAATGAGCCGCAACTCTAGTCATGGAAGCGTCCACCCGAGGTGAGCGCGACCATTCCTCCAGAACCTCCTTAGGAAAAGGATAACGTGAATCCTTAGTCTTCCTAACAAAACGCCTTTCAGGATGTTCCCTTGGCGTCCTGACCACTCTCCAAAAATTGGAATGGTCAGTGAACAGACCACGCGACTGACCTAATGGCGGCAGCCACTGGAAAGATTCCTTCCGCGGTCTCTCCACCACCGCAGCCGGTGGGACGAGCCCCAGGGTTTCGTTAATGGAGGAAATCAAGTCCTCCACACCGTCCCCCGGACCCTCTGACGGAGCCGTGTGGTGCCGGGGCTCAGGGCCAGGGTCTCCCCCTCATCATCACTATTAGATGGATGTTCCTCATCAGAGGAACGATGTTCACCATCCTCAGGGTCATCCTCCCAGCGAGGTCTCTTGCGAGAACCCTCACTCAGTCGGGGTTCAGACCCAAGTGCCCCTGCCTGGGGGGCTGAATCAGACAGCCTCCTTAGTATAGCCTCTAAGGATTGCGACATGGAAGACATTCGGGACACTACAGTATCATTAAACGACCTCTGAACATCCCATGGCCCAGCTTCCCCCTGAACCTCAGGGGAGAGCAGTGGTGCTGCAGCTGCAGAGGCAGAAACACTGGGACCAGGCCCAGTGAGACCGCAAGCTGCACAGGCACTATCCCCATCTACCTGTCCCATGCACTGTTTGCATGCCTTGGACCTTGTGGCGGGAGTCCCCTGTCCAGCCGTAGACATACTGGCGCCGCCCCGGGCAGTAAGGGTTAACACCGGGCACCCCGCGGAATACCGATCAGGGAAGCGGTGAATCAAAGCGGGACGTGTGCGACCTCCTCGGGCAAACTGCAGCTTCTCCCCGGAGCGCGATGTGCACGCCACCAATCCTCACAGGAATGAGGAGAAAATGGCCAACGCGCCACTAATGAGTGGGCGCGGCTAAGCAGAAGCCCGAGGAGACCGAGTACACATAGGCCGCAAGGAGCGTGACGTCACCGCCCAGAGGGGGACGCGCTCAGGAGCCGCACACAGGGAGAAAAAAGGCGCCAGAACATCAGTAATGGCGGCCACACTGTGTAACGCGGCTGACAATAAGAGGATCCCTTCAGGAAGGGGTCTCCTCCCAGAACCGCATGTCCCTAGGGAACCGAGGTTCTCCATACATGGCCAAACAATAAATACATTCACCATGTCCCCCCAGGCCCACATAAAGGAGATACAGAGTACCTTCACCCAGTGGGTCCACGTCCAGCACCGGTCCAACGGGCAGGGGACGGGGGGTTCAGGTTCCGGTCCGCAGGATACGCTTCCATGGAGAGGCCGCAGACCGGAACGGAGCTGTGCAAGGCTCCAGGGCTCCCACCCCACCAGAGCGCTTCAGAAGTGAGTAGTGGGGGAGCACGGCATAGTACCAGGCCAGACAATAAAGTCCTTGTCCAGGCCCGAGGGCTATGGACCAAGGTACCTCTACCTGTATGCACCCAAAGGTGGACAGGGAGTATGCCGGGGATCCCCACGGCAGGGATCCACTTGTCTTCATTGCATCACAACATCTTCACAAATAAATCTCCTGTGACTGCAAGTCATAGGTGTGATCTCCGAGCACACTGAAGTAAAACTGAGGATCTGCTCCTGCAGTGGGGGTTTATAGGCGGAGGGGCGGAGACTACAAAAAACTTGTAGTACTTAGTGTGGCCTCCGGAGGGCAGACTGCCTAAACCCCATTGTCTGGGTCTCCCATTATGATGATCAGAAAACTGCATCAACAAAGATTTAAGGATTTATTGTTTTGCGTGACAATATGTAGTTTTCTTGGTCCCACTTTCGGGTACGTATGACTTTCTGATTTCTTTTTATTACAGTTCTTACACCATGTACCATTCAATATAACTAGCTGGAATGTTTTTTTTTTTCTGGAGGTCAGTACGATTAAAACAAAAAATGAACCAAGAAAATCTTTGATAAAAAATCATTTTGTTTGGTCGCTATATTCTTAGACCCATAACTTTTAACATCTTCTGTAGACAGCAGGGCTGTGGAGTCGGTAAGCCAAACCACAGACTCCAACTCCGATCTCTCGATTTCTCTGACTCCAAAGTCCGACTCCGAGACTCAGACTCGCTCATACATGGCTCGTGTTTAAGTGGCAAATTTATTGTAGCACAATGATAACAACAGGTTTCAATCATTATTGTAAAACAACAATCAAGCTATTTAGATAGAACAGAATAATGATATTCAGTACATATGTGGCGCCCCTGCGACCAGGGTGGCCAAATAGGGAACTGCAGCCAGGCAGAAGGTAGACAGTTTGTGCACCAAACACCCTCACAGCACACACACACCCACAGGAGCACAGCACCCAACGCAGAGCCCGGGACTCTAGGCGGGCAAGGGGTGGTGGGGTTTAGAGGAAAGTGGGTGGGAAGGAAGGTCAGGTGACAGATAGTACAAATAGAGGAAAAGAGGAGGAAGGAGTTAGTAGGCCAGATTGAGCCAAGCAGCCAAGACCAGACAGAGAGTGACACATCCCGGTGGTATAGGGCTCCCTGGAAACGCAGAATCCACAGAGACACCGTTCCATGGAGAGAAAGCTCATCCATAGAAGGTATCCCAAGGGAGTCTGATGACACAGACTGAACCGGTATCACTGGGTCCGAGGAACACGGCAGCACCGACCAACTACCGGCGGGATAGATTCCTTGATTGCATCTGGAAGTCACACGGGTTAGAAGGAGCTCGGTAATACCTTGAAAGACAGGGTTACCCAAGGTTAGGCTAACACCAGAATGTCGGCTCTGAGGGGGACTGAAGTTACACAATGGCTCCCCAGACAAACCGACGGGGAACACAGATTCCAGATCAGTGTTCCCACTACAGGGTTGGAGGCTCAGCAGCATCCAGGAGGACCCGGCTTGCTACCCATACACATAGGGGGAAGCCACACAAAAGGGACCGAGCTGCCGCCATACAATCTGCTAGGAAGAACAGAGAGAGAGACTAAGCCTGAAAGGTCCCATAGAAAGAGTGAGGGGTCTCAGAACGACAGACTGGCTGCAGAGGGTTCGAGTGTCCGGAGTTAACTGAGTTGTGAACTGAACTGTACTGTGAATTGCTGTGAACGGTTGGAACTGAAGAACTTGAAAGTAAACCCGGTGAACCCTGCTTCAGTCTCCCGTGTATGATTCTAGGTATACAGAACTGTGATTTTATCTTTCCTATCTTTCACCCTGTCAGGAGCTGCCCCGACCGGCGGCAGGCTCATCCACCTTGCTGCAGCATCCATCCATCCTCCTGACAGAAGCACACTGCAGCGGTGGTCCCCTCATTGACCACAACCCGTGGGTGGCGTCACGACAAACTATCACCGTAAATACCCCTTTTACTTGTGAGAACCCGGGACATGGTCCGGACCAGGACCGCCGTGGACCCCAGCAGTACCCCGGTCCGGTACCGAGTACCCGTCCCAGTGGGCTCTACACATACTGCAGTGAACTACTGTACCCAATTTTATATTTATGTTAGGAGCCGGAGTCAATCTATTTTACACCGAATCCACTAAAATGGACACAGAGTCCAGAGTCCAGAGTCCTGGTAGACAGGGTGGTGTGGGCTTATATTTTTCTACTGTTATGTATATATGTGTATATATATATATATATATATATATATATTGTGAGGCACCGCCGGCATGATCCTCATGGCCGGGGTACATCACATGTAGGATCAGCGGATGATCCTGTGCACACTGGCCGGTTTTCCTGTGATGATAATACTGTGTGAACCAACCTGAACACAATGAGTTCATGAGCCTAATGAGCGGCAGTGAGAGTGAGAGGAGTCCATGAGGAATAGGATGTAACGAGTGAAAGCTGACAACCCGGAACACAGGGAGTTAACCTGAGCTGTGTGAAAGGCTGATTAACAGCAGCTAAGGGGGTGTGTCCATGTGGGAGTGGCTGGCACGATAAGAGCCGGCCACCTGAGTGATTGAGATTGATTCATTCTGGAGGCTGAGCTTGAGCTGGAAGCTGAGATTGAGTCAGATGGAAGCTGAGACCAGCCTGAGTGCAGAGCAGTCCAAGGCTCTGTGTGCATGACATGATGGGAGCATGCTAGCTCCATGCCGGTGCCGAGGTCCGTGGTCGTGTCCGCACCTAGAGGGGGAAGCCGTGGTTGACCCGTGGACGCTAGACCGGGCGTGGGGTGAAACACGCCCGGGAAAGGAGCCTGTGGGGATGCCTGGTGGAACCTGTGACCCAGGTAGCGAGACCCGGATCCGTGCCCGGTAAGAAAGCAGTTCCCGAGCGATAGTGTGAACTGTGCACCTGGTGTGCGTAAATCATGTTAGGCGAGTATAGACCGCTCTTGGGACCGACTCAGTGGAGTCCGTTAAAGGTCCTGATGAACCGGAATGTATGTAGCCCGTGGAGGCAATTGTATGTAGTGTGCCAGGCGGGCATAGACCGCCTTTGGGTCCGAGTCAGAGTACTCAGTTAAGGGACCCGATGAACTATGTGTATGAGGGCGTAAGTAATGGCCCTGAATGAGAGATGATGACCTATGTAAGACCCATGTATAATAATGTGGAGAGACAGTGACCCAGCTGGTATGGATGATGTTGGAGGCGTTCCGTCCTTGGGACGAGAGGGAGGCTTGCCCTGCTGCTTGCAGAGGGTACCCGTCCCTCAACCACGACCTCTAATGGGGTGAGTGTGCCTGTGGTGCCAGAGACAGGGGTAAGAGGGCTCCAGTAGGTAACGGATGTAGAGGTTCCCGTTTCCTATGGTTTGCCAATCCCTGTAATGGGCCATGGAGGGGCCACAGTCCATGGATGTGGGCTGTGAGCAGGTGTGTGATCCATGGACGTTTGAATGATGGATCACATACGGTGTGTAAGGACCCGGTCAGGCAGGATTCCTGACTACGGGTGAGTGTTGAGTCATCATGCTGGGGGACTAAAGCCAGGCGGCAGGTACCGCCATTGGGACCCACAGGGCCCGTTGAGGCGTATGTAACGAAGGTCAGAAGCAGGGGTTAGAAGGGCTCCCGTACTGGGTAACGCGTGGTTAGGCCGGAGGCCGCAGCCACGGGTTACTAGGGTTTGCCAATCCCTGTTATGAACCCGGAAGGGTCATCATCGAAGTATATCAAATGTATTTATTATAAAGGTACTGTAAGATGTGTAAGTACCCCGGAGGCCGTAGCCACCACGGGAGCTGTTAGTAGAGCTCCAATGGGGACAGAGAGTCGTGGTTACAGGTCCCGGGTTACTATAAATCGTTATGTGCAATATAAGTGTTGTGATGTTAAATGTAAATGTATGGTGTTTATGTAAAGTGTTGTTAATCAATGTGATATGTGTGAAACATGCTACCCGGGTTATGTGATTAATATGTGAAAATAAACGGGTAGACATTGGTTAACTTAAAAACACGTGTTCTTGTCGTTTTGCAAGCGGGTTCCCCGGTTGCTACCTCACAATATATATATATATATATATATATATATATATATATATATATATATAATATATATATATACACACACCAGCTTTAAAGAAAAATCTTGCATTATGTTACTACTTTCACTTTTCGGAGTACAGAGCTCTACGAGAACTTATCTTTTGGACTATTGTTTTTTAACTGCATGTTATGTGCGGGCGCTGAACAAAGTAGCGTTTCTGGATAGTGTTATGTTTGCATTTTTTTTGCGGTGGTTACCATGTTACAGAAGCGGTGATAACAAATACGGTATGTCTTTTTTAGGTGACTTTTTTTTATTTGATTCAACAACTTTTGTTCTGACTAATATGATATCTTCTATTTCTTTTTTAAACCTTTAAAAACTTTTATTTTAGTATTTTTTTACAGTAGGGCACTTGAACACAAGATCCTTTTGTCGCATTAATAATGACCTGTATTTATGTAGTACACAGGGCAGTGTTCAGCTGTTAGGCTACCTTCACACATCGGTACCAAGCGTCTGTGCGCTGTATTTTTTTTCTCAGACAGCACACAGACCCATAGAGTTTCATTGATCCTTAGGCCAGTTTCACACCATGGTTTTGGTGTGTCAGGTTCTGTCCGCTGTTTTGCAGGAAACACCGGACAGAACCTGACTGGCCCGAACAAACAGAACCGGAGGGCAAATATATCCTCCGGTCCTGTTTTCTGCTGGATTCGGCAGATCGCTGCAGCAGGAGCTGTCCCCTGCTGAAATATCAGGATTGCGGCAAGCGGGAAGCTAGCCGAAGTCTAGAAAGCTCAGCAGGGGACAGCTGCAGGCGCTGAGCTTCAGCACTAGGTGTTCGGCTGCCGGATCCAATTTTCTGTTGGATCCGGCACCACAGACTCCCATGTTAGGGGGCGCCGGATTATGCTGGGAGGATCCGATTTGTGCAGATTTTGGCACCAGACACAAAAATGCTGCAAGCAACGTTTTTGTGTCTGGGACAAAAACCGAATGCAGCCTGATGCTGCCAGACAGGGACAAAACCGGGTGGCAAATAGCTGCAATCTGGCCCTGTTCGGCACCATAGGGCTGCATTACCACAAAATCGAGTCCAGGGCTGTCAGGTTCACACCGGACAGCCCCAGACCATATCCCACCATGGAGTAAAATTGATCTTGCACACAACCACTTTAAAAATGGGTCCATGTATCTGGCCGGTAAGACTCACAGCGGGTCCTATTGTCATCTGATTTGCTGATCAGACATCTGTGTTTCATCCGTTTTTAACTAATTCAATGCTAAGAGTCAATGGATAAATAAAACTTTGGTCTACCTGATCCCATTTTAAAAACAGATGAGAAACGAAATCATGGATGAAGAAAGTCAGTGGCTGCCGAATAAAGTAACGCTTTGCGCTGCCGCCAAGTGTAGCTTCATCTGGGGTTATTTCCCATGACAAAGCTGCACTTGGTGGCAGCACAACACGTCACGTAGCTTTATCCTCGCAGTCACTGACTTTCCTCAGTTTATATGTACCGCAAGTATTTGTTCATTCATTCATTTATCATGTGATATTGATTGGCTTATTAGAATCTCTAGTTTTGTATCCTGCATATTTTTTTTAACCAGTTATTTTTTTTTTCTTTATTTCAATAACAAACAAAACCAAAACATAACATCCACAATGGCAATCAAGTCAGTTTGTGAAACATATAGACATATAGAACCCCTGCCCCCCCCTACCCCCTTCCCAGTACGCCTCCACCACGTCCCATACAGGTAGGTGCTCCAACTCACGTAATTAGGTTACACCTTTAATCGCGTGCCAGCCAGGCCGCCCAAATTTGTTCGAACGTTTGGTCTTTATTCCTCCTTTTATATACTAGTTCTTCCAGCCTTATAATTTGTTGTGCTTTACGGATAAATTCTTGCCTGGTTGGAGGGTCCTGATCTATCCATTTACTGGCTATCAGCTTACGTGCAACATACAAGAGCCTGGCTATGGCGATCCTACTAGCCTCAGACACTGAAATCTCCGACACATCCCCCAACACACACTTTATTGGATTCCTTTGAATCCTACAGTCGTACACTCCCTCGATTCTGGTAATAACCATTGTCCAGTAAGCCAACAGGCGGGGGCACGACCACAGCATATGTAGTAAATCAGCCCCCTCCGATCAGCACCTGGGACAGCAAGAATCCCGCCTCAGGCCCGCTCTGAACATCACCACCGGAGTCCTATAGGTCCTGTGAATGATATATAGTTGCGATATTCTCGCTTGTTCACTTAGAGACAGTCGGGACACAGTTTCAAGTATGGATTCCCACTGGTCCTCAGTCATTTCACCCACGTCAGCCTCCCATTTGCTTGTAACCATCGGTCGGTATCCTTCCAAAAATGCATGTAACAAATCATTATAGATCCCTGAAATCACTCCTTTTGAGTTCCCCGACATACATATGTAATCAATTGTGATGTCTTTATTAATAGTCATATCCACGCTCTGTCGTTGTGCCCTCCATGCGTGTTGAATCCCAAGATATTGGAACTCCCAAGTGCCCGGTATATCGTAAGCCTCCCTTAGTTCAGAAAAGGGTCGCACCCTCCCCTCTTTCATTAGCTGTCCCACATACTGTACCCCTTTCTTCTGCCAAGGCATCATCGATCCCATTTTGTGGAATTCCCCCAGATGCACATTATCCCAGATTGGTGAGTACCGTATATACTCGTGTATAAGCCGACCCATGTACAAGCCGACCCACCTACTTTTGCCCCCAAAACCTGGGAAAACATATTGACTCGTGTATAAGCCGAGGGTGGACCCCAGCACAAGTGTACAGCCCCCAGCAGTGTGGTATACAGCAGCCTCCCCAGTGGTAGTATACAGCAGCAGCCCCAGTGGTATATACAGCAGCAGCCCCAGTGGTAGTATACAGAAGCCCCAGAGGTATATACAGCAGCCCCAGTGGTAGTATACAGAAGCCCCAAAGGTATATACAGCAGCCCCAGTGGTAGTATACAGAAGCCCCAGAGGTATATACAGCAGCCCCAGTGGTAGTATACAGAAGCCCCAGAGGTATATACAGCAGCCCCAGTGGTAGTATACAGAAGCCCCTAGAGGTATATACAGCAGCACCAGTGGTAGTATACAGAAGCCCCAGAGGTATATACAGGCCCCCCAATCTATATACAACAGCCCCAGTGGTAGTATACAGATGCCCCAGAGGTATATACAGGCCCCCCCATCTATATACAGCAGCCCCAGTGGTAGTATACAGAAGCCCCTAGAGGTATATACAGCAACCCCAGTGGTAGTATACAGAAGCCCCAGAGGTATATACAGGCCCCCCTATCAGTATACAGCAGCCCCAGTGGTAGTATACAGATGCCCCAGAGGTATATACAGGCCCCCCCATCTATATACAGCAGCCCTAGTGGTAGTATAGATGCCCCAGAGGTATATACAGGCCCCCCCATCTATATACAGCCCCCCCCCATCAGTATACAGGCTCCCCCCGCCGCAATCCTGTAAAGGAAGAGATTAGTATACTTATCCCTGCTGCTGTCCCACTGCCGCTGTCCCGCCGCCATCGCGATCCTCCATCTTCTTCCGGCTTCCTCCTCGGTCGCGCAGACAATGACGTCATTGCCTGCGCCCACCGGAGGAAGCCGGAAGAAGCCGGAGGATCGCGATGGCGGCGGGACAGCGGCAGCGGGACAGCAGCAGGGATAAGTATACTAATCTCTTCCTTTACAGGATTGCGGCGGGGGGGGCCCTGTATACTGATGGGGGGCACTGTATACTGTATACATTGTATACAGTATACAGTGACTCGCGTAAAGGCCGAGGGGGGGACTTTTCAGCCCAATTTTTGGGCTGAAAAACTCGGCTTATACGCGAGTATATACGGTAATTTGTTAACCCCTGTACTCCTCGAATCTTCTTAATAGCTGTCCAGCTCCTCTGAATAAGACGAGCTGTTGGAAATTGTAATCCCAATATATCAAATTTGCCATCCTCCAGCCCCTGAACCAATGGATCCCTCCCTGAGAAGTGTGATAAAAGCCTACAGCTGGATCCTGTAGTATTATTGTCCCTCCACCCCCTCATATGCTGGCCCTGCCCTGCTAAAAAATATATCCAAGCATTTGGAACCGCTAATACCCCTTCTTCCTTCTCCCTCTGGAGAGTTTCCAATTTGATCCTAGCAGATCTCTTTGCCCCATATCAGAGATCTGAAGATGGTGTTACCTCCATTAAATTTTTTTGTAGCTATCCAAATAGGTGAGTTGTGCAGGACATACATCAATTGAGGCATAAGCACCATCTTAATCAAATTGATCCTTCCAGTCACCGATAAAGGCAACTTACACCAAGCGTTCATTTTCTGTTTAAATTTGTCCAACAGAGGAACAATATTGAGATCCCATTCTCTTACCACAGCAGATTCTGGTCAGACGACCATTACACTCAGTGCTGTCTGCAGCTTTGCCCAGGTTATAACTGAAGGCATTATGAATGCAAGACACCAGCCCCAATCCAGCCCCAAAACCCCCCAATTTGTTATAGTTTAAAACTAACTAAATTTACACAATTTCAGTTTTCTGTCATTGTGGTTTTTTCTTGCACTCTTTTGTTGCTGTGTGTAGCTGGGCCGTATGGGTGCGTTTGTTCAGGTAGCGGTGTTGAATGCCACAACAGCCCGCCTACTGAAATGGGGGCTTATGTAAGAGGCTGGGCATACACTGTGCAGGCCTGTGTGAACTGCGCCCTATATGGAGCCCATTGTGTGTGCAGGACAACCAGTGGTCGCTCCCTCTGTGTGAAAGGAGGTTGCTAGTGATTGGGGCTGGTGTCTTGCATTCATAATGCCTTCAGTTATAACCTGGGCAAAGCTGCAGACAGCACTGAGTATAATGGTCGTCTGACCAGAATCTGCTGTGGTAAGAGAATTTATTTTCTATTTTGTCCTTTGCTCACTTGAGATAAGAATTTAGTGGATAGGACTTGTGATCCGTGGGGAGCCGTGTAGGGGCTCACAAGCTTACGTGTTTTGGACCAAAAGACAAACCAATACCCCACAATTTGTTATATTTTAAAATTGAGGTCCCAGTATCTTGCCAAGGGGAGAGCCACCACACCCCCAAGTATTTGAACTGGGTCACCAGCTGAAGTTGCCTCCCCTGAGCAGCAATCTCATCCTCTCCCATTTCCCTGTCTACCGCCATAATACAGGATTTATGCCAATTTATCTTTAGACCGGAGATATTACCAAACTGTTGAATTATATCCATGACACTCCCCAGTGCGTCTCCGGCATTGTCCAAAAATAGCAAAATATCATCCGCATAGAGCGCAATCTTTTCCATAATGTTTCCAAATCTAAATCCAACCACCTCCTGAGACGCTCTGATTTTGGCAGCCAGGGGCTCGACCGCCACCGCAAACAACAGCGGGGACAGCGGGCACCCCTGCCTGGTTCCCCTGTGTAGCTTGAAAGTCCCAGACCGTGCCCCGTTCACGTTGACCGCTGCTCGGGGTGAAGAGTACAGTAGCCTTACCCATGACAGGAATCCCTCTCCAAATCCCATTACTGCCATAATTTTCCATAGGTACCTCCACTCCACACTATAAAATGCCTTTCTTGCGTCAAGCGACACCACCACTCTCCGGCCACTATTATCTGCTGGAAGTTGAAGATTAAGAAACAAACGCCTCAAATTAATTGCCGTTGAACGGCCAGGGACAAACCCAGATTGGTCTGTGTGAATTAAGCCCTGTATGACCCCAGACAGGCGAGTGGCCAGGATAGTAGCTAGTATCTTGACATCAGTATTCAGCAGGGATATCGGCCTATAGGATTCCGCGTTTTCAGGATATTTCCCTTCCTTTGGCAATACCACAACACTGGCCTCCTCCATAGATAGTGCAAGTGCCCCCTTTTCCCTTGCCTCATCAAAGACCTGTTTGAATTTAGGTGCCAACACTTCCGAGAATTCCTTATACACTTCCCCTGGAATACCATCATTCCCGGGCGACTTATTGGCCGGCAGAGAGAGAATAGCTGTTTCCACCTCCTCCACTCCTATGGGTTCGTCTAATCTCTGTCTTTCTTCCTCAGATAATGTAGGCAGATTCACACACCCCAGGAACTCCTCCACTTCCTCATCCCCAGCCCTTGCGACCGACGTGTACAAATCAGAGTAGAAGTCTGTAAATACATCCAGTATGTCCGGTGTGTCTGTAACCAGTGCACCACCAGCATCTTTCAATTTGTAGACACGGTTGCTTTCCCTTTGGGCTGCCGATACCACCGCCAGAAGATGACCCACTCTCTCTCCTTCCTCAAAGAATACTGATTGCTGAAATGCCCTCTTTCTCTCAATCTGCACCATGTGCATCTTATTTACCGCGTCCTGCGCAGCTTTGAGCTTGTCATGGGTCTCCCTTGTAGGGTTCAGTATCATGTCGGCTTCCGACTTAGTCAGAGCGTCTCTCACCTCCTGATCCGCAGCCCTATGACGGGTTTTGCACTGTGCGATGTCTCTTATAAAGATCCCCCTCATATAAGCCTTCATGGTATCCCATACTATTGTCGCCTCCGCACTCCCCTCATTTTCTCTAAAAAACAGATCCAGTTCGCTTCCAATAGCAGTCAGGTCTAACGTTTTGAGCCATATCGGATGCAGAGACCAGCCCCCCTGTCGTCCCCGTCTGGATTCCAGCTGTAGTGTTACCTGTAATGGGCTGTGGTCAGATAAAGCCCTTTGCAAATACTCAACGTCTGTCACCAGCGCATCCATTGCCGCGTCCCCAATGCAAGATCTACCCTAGATAACGTGCCATGTGGTATCCTGCATATTTTACACTGATTTTATATCACATAAACATTCTTCTATGTGTACTTTATCACATGAGCTTTTTCATTATTATTGCTTTGGGTTTTCCCATTAATATTATTATAGAGAGAAGTTTGGGCAATTTTTAAAGGATTTTATTTAATGTATTTGCAACATTATATAATATACAATAAAAATAGATTTGTATTTTTGTTAAACTTGGGAGTGCCAAACTTCAATCTGTGTGGTTATTACTTACGTTTTATTACATACTTTTGATCAATTTGATGGGTTGGCACAGCTACGCCCTGTACCGCCACAGTTCCTTTCAGATCCACACATTTTGGCAGAGCTGCCCAAAATTGCAGTGAACACACCAAAAAAAGCTGTAAAATTTGCAGGTATCCTCATGTTGCTCAATAATTTTGAGATCTTTTAAAGTCTTTTATGCCAGTATTCTGTCATAAATACTTTGATGAATGGGAGATTTATGTTTATTCTAACAGATATGTTGTGAAAATGATTTTATTGCGCTTACTAATTAATATAGAGGTGTAAAAAAATTCCCAGCCACTCAGACTGAGAACAAACCCATGATTCAAAAACCTCTAATACACAAAAATTAATTTGTGTATAAAATAATATTTTAATTATTAAAACTATAAACTGATGCTCTCTTATGAAGCCACACGAAACGTGCACGGATGGCACTTCTCTTACTGGTAACACTCCTTTGAGGTTTAGTAACGTCCACAGACCATGAGACTGTGTTTATCTATTCTTTACAGATGTATTATTTACACTGATTCTGCAGCATGGATGGGCATCTTTTGCATGTCTACTATTCTAACCCTGCTACCCTTCTAACACCTCTATAACAAAAAAGAATGGCAATAGTCAAATGGGAAGCAAGGGACAGACTTTCTTTCTTATTCTTTGTCTGTCCCTCTCTGAGAGTGAAGCACACGGAGCTGCAGGGAGACAATTACCTAACAGCAACACTATAGGACCTGCGACTGAAGGTCCTGCGGTGACGTTACCGTCACATGACTAACCCACCACTGAACCTGGAAATGCAGGTATCGTTTGGTGGCAGTATTGGATATCCTATCCAATATATGCAAACCATCTAGATGAAGTACATTAATTATTGTTTAGTGCACAATAGACATTACAAGCCACATACCGTGGTTGTGAAGGGCTTACACAGCCTATCCAGGTTAGTGTGTCCACTTGTAAAATACATCTGTGGCGCCCCACGCGGTCAGGCGTCACAGAGGGGTATTGCACCCAAACAATAGGTGTAATTTTCCACAGCTGCAAGTGGACCCCAGGTTGGTGGGTGGGCCCCATTCCTGCATTCCCACATTAGCATAGTGGTGGGAGGTTACCCTGGAGGGAGATACATTCACCTCTAAAGGGAACAAAGAGCGGCTAGTCTGTGGAGGAGAGGAGTCGAGGAGGAGTGTGGAGCGAGGTGGAAGGTTAACCTGGACAGCTCTACGCTTATCCGGAGGGAAGATGAGAAAGGATCCTGAGGGGGTCCAGAGAGAGGGTGCCCTACGTGAAGAGTCTGGGCCCTGGAGAGAAAGGGGGAACCCCAGCGTGGAGCGACCATACTCCAGGGGATTCCCCAGTCCACCACACGAACGCCGGACCCGAGGAAATGGCCAGAGTCTACCTCTGTAGTCGTCAACCGGCTGCTGCCGTCCGTTCACCGGCTGCGGCACCCTGCCAGATGGAGCGGTCTGCCTGCTTCTTCACCACGAGGGAGGGGAGCCCCAAGTCTACCTACAAGGAGCCATTGGTTATAGACTCATCCTAGGCAGGGAAGAAAGGACACGGGTTCGTCAACTAAGGTTTACCACGGGTCCCACCATACCACCTGGCATCCACTTGCAGCCACCCGTAGAGCTACCTGTTTGAATAACATCTTGCTGAACTGTGGACTCTGTATTTTGCTGCTTAACGTTTACAGTAAAGTCTCCGAGAGAAAGTGACTTTGCGTTTGTAAGGTTATCTTCATCAACCTGTTTGCTTGCAGGAACGCTGCCCCGGAGGACCAGCTCCACCTGTCGGGAGCTTTGCCATCTCAGCCGCAATACTATCGCCCTCTGGAGGACTGTGGCTGCGCTGGTGATCCATAACCAGGTACTACAGGTGGCGTCACATGACAAACTCTAATCCCTTGTACATACACCCAGGCGCTGTCACCCGTGACATTCCCGTGAAAGCACCCACCGAGCCTGATACCCGTGTACCCCAGGGCCTGGGGCTCGACACATCCTCCACTTGACCAACGGGCATCATCCTAGGAGCGCCCCTCTGTTCCTTTTTGTACCTTTCTAACACCTGTCTTTATCCAAAACATTTTAATCAATATATTTGCATTTGCTCGATACATTGTCCAGTTAATTAGATATATTTTGCTTAAAAATTCTATATACAAGGAAGTTTATTCAGCTGCAATTGTTCTATTTAACAATATACTCTGGCAATCAAACTTAGAGATCGATGTATGATCACTTGATGTTTTCACACAGAATGTAATCAACATTGACCAACATTTGAAGGTTTTTGTGTAGGGGGGTACATCATGCGACTATAGCAGAGTTTACCAAAATAACTAAAGTTTATCAACTTAAAACCTTTATTTTACACAAAATGTGATGATCATATTAGAGAACAGCAATGACTGGAGACAGAGAAAGATTAAAACTAAATATTGTGAAGGTTACAACAGTCACCAATCAGTAAGAAGTGTACAGGCCTTTGCTTTGTAGAGACCTTTTTGTTTTGAATGACGTCAGCACATCTGTGGCCACAGGACATCACTAGTCTCACACTGCTCTGGGGTCATTTTGCTCCATTCTTCTTTCAGTCTCTTCCACAGATCTGTGACTGTTGTAGGTTTCTTGGCCATAACTTTGTCATCAAGGATTTTCCAGAGGTTTTCTATTAGGGTTAGATCAGGATTCTGGGCGGCCATTTCATACTTTCAATATTTTCTGTTTCAAGGAACTGCTTTACCTGTTTTGCTGTGTGACAGGGGTATTGTCCTCCATGAAAATTGCTGGCTGATTGAGAGCTGAATACAGGAACCACGTGTTGTTGAAATGAACTGTGGACCACTTTTCCTCTGTTCACACAACATGCTCCTCACTAAAGGTGAGTTTAGCCTTTTGATTCTTTCTGCTACTGAGAGGATTGGTCACTGCGTGGGCTTTCAGTCCAAATGCTCTTAAACATCGTGACACTGTATGACGAGACAGATACTTACACTATTCAGTGTTAAACTGGCGAGCTATTCCAGCTGCACTGTTGAAACAATTACCCATGGAGATTCTCTGCATTATCCTGTCCTCTCTTACATTTGTCTTTCGAGGGTGACCAGACGTCTTGGGGGACTTGAAAGAGTTTGTGATATTGTAAAGATGGATATTCTAGAAATCACAGAATTGGAACGACTAACTTCTGTTGCTATGGCTGATAGGGTGATCCTTTTGTCCTTCATCTGGACAACCTGCTGCCTGAGGGCTTCAGTCACTTTGGGACGGCGCACCATTTTTGTAAAGTGAGTGAAAACTGAAAAGTTAGGCTGCCAGCGTTCTTTTTCATTGATCTCATTTACATTTTTATTCTGTGCTTTAGAACATAGTCAGTTTATGAAATAAGCTTAATATACTGGTATTTTACTCATGATAGGATATTTTCACCTAGGAGAACATAATGACCTTAAAGGAAAACTGTCAGGTCAAAAATCCACATGTAACTACTATCATTTTCTAAGACTTCCCTCTAAACTCTCTCTATTTAAGTATTTCTTTTATTTATATTCCCATCCTATCTTCTGTAAACTTCAAATATAGAGAATCACATCTGTCACTCACAGTGAATAATCTACTTAGTTCTCTGCTGTCCCCTCCCCATACATGAATATGCATGTCACATCACAGCACAGGAGATCAGTGGGGGGACTGTGTTCTACTCTCTGCTCTCTGTGTGCAACTTCAGAAGAGGTGAACTACAACACACAAACTGTCACAGCAGGGTATCTACTTTACAGAAACAAATGGAGTCTAGATACGGCAGACCAGCAGTAAGGGGTACTTCACACACAGCGATAGCGCAGGTGACTACGTGCGACATGTGTGTGATGCCCCTCTAACCCGATGTGTTCCCTGGTAACTAGAGTACACATCGGGTTACGAAGCACAGTGCGCTGGTAACCAGGGTACACATCGGGTTACTAAGCACAGCGTGCTTTGCTAAGTAACCCGATGTCTACCCTGGTTACCAGCGTTCTCCCACTAATACAGTAGCGGGACCTCGACATCGTGAAAAAGAATAGTTTATATTCTTTTCCACAATGTCGAGGTCGTTACACAGGTCGCTGAGGAGATCTGCCTGTTTGACAGCTCACCAGCAACCACACAGCGATGTTCCAGCGATCCCAGCCAGGTTGGATCATGGGTGGGATCGCTGGAACATAGCTGCGTGTAATGGGGCCCTAACTCTCTCCCTCTGTGGTGATATTAACTGAACAGACTTGTAAGTGAAACCTAACACTACACTGTTAGCAAAGGGAGGAGGGAGGAGAGAGCTGCAGAGAAGGTGTGCATAATTACATGACAGTTTATACAGCAAAGGACTAATCGTCTCTGCTTATAACGGGACAGGACTAATGCAGGAGCTCTCTGCAGGGTCTGACAATGGTGATAACAAGGAAACTACAAACGATACAATATTGATTTTACATGCTTTTAAGAGGTCAGCCCAGGCACTATAAAAGGGTAATATTAGTATCATACTGAAAAATGACCTGACAGTGTCCCTTTAATATTAAGTAAATAGTGTGTTGTTCTCTAATTTTGATCACCAATATATTATAATTTCATATGGTGGTGTATTCTGTATCTTGTAATTTTATATTGTTCATTAATAAAATATTATTTTATACACATATTCATGTTTTGTGTATTGGAACTATATGAGTTATGGGATGTATTCTCAACCTGAGTGGTTGGGGATTTTTTTGCATTCAACATATTTGCCCCTATTTAATATTGTAGCCATTATTGTTTTCATATTGTTACTAATATACAAGTACATTCACACGCATTGGGTTTTTTTGGATCCATTTTTCAGCTGCAAAACTGATCCGCTTTCCCAAAAAACGCATCACCCATTCACACACAGAGCTTTTTAATGCGTTTTTTTAAAGCTCGTTTTTGTTTCTCCATTCAGAATGGTTCCCTATGGAAAAAGCGGATGAGAAAAACGCCACTGAGAATAACATGCTCATTCTTTTGACGGATCACTTTTCTGTGAAAAAAACGGATCACACCACAGATTCCCTGTCTGTGGAAACCCACTGACTTTGCTGGGATGACATCTAATTGATCCTTTTTGTGCATTGCACTGCAAAAAATGGATCAAAAACGTTGTGTCTGAATGTAGCCTTACAGGTCCTCCTTCCTCGCAGACCGTTCAGCTCTTCTGGCTCTCAGCATGACCATTGAAGGAGAATGTGACCAGAACTGTCTGTCAACCTCCTCCAATTGAAAAGCACCACTTGAAAAAGCTGTCTTTCTATTGGAGAAGGATGATGGACAGTTTTGGTCACATGCTACCCAATCAGTGGTCACGACAAGAACAGGAGAGCTGTGCAGTCTGTGATGAAGGAGGAGAACCTGAATTACTTGTATATTAGTACCGGTAAGTCCCACTAAATCATGTCTACAACACATTAAAGAGGACAACCTCTTTCATTTACACAACATAAGTCAACACTAGCCAAGTTGTGCTAGGATATGTAGCCCCGCTGACATTTGTAGCATTAGTTTTACAACGCTGCACCTCTATCGGTGTAAACCCGTCACAATTAACAAGGAAGCAAAACCTGCATCAAAATATTTCGGTTTTTGTAAGCTGGTTTACATAATAAGACAAAAACTTCACTCAATGAATAAGAGTTCAGCTCCATTGACTGACTAGAGGAAGGGCATGTCAAAACATTTTACCTGACAGACGTATTTGTTCTTCCATTTGCTGAGCACACACCATTGCTCTGCATCAGCTCCTGGAGGACAAGAGAAAACAGTGAGCTGGAGAGTCGGCTGTGTACATTGTTACCACTGCTTAAAGTGCTTCAGCGTTTCAAGCAGACAGAGATTAGCATGCCACATAAACAAAGATGCAACTGTTTTCGAGTCGCTCTCTGGACAAAAGCGCTGTTATCATCACCCCGATGCCTGATCCTTTATGAAAATTAAAGCTGCTGAAAGGTGGTTGAAAGGAGGATTGTTTGTTGCCATTCTTGTAACTTTCTCAAAAACCTACCTCAAGCTCCGTCAGATTGTCTCGTAGCTTTTCTGGACGCTTGTTCTTCAGGACCCAAGGGATGCCTCGTGCTTAGAAAAGAAATAACAATAATTACAGCCTGCTGCATGGATTGTTTGTCATTACCAGTAATTCATTTTTTTTAAGCTTGAAATCTATCAGTCAGTTTAGGCTAGAATAGCGTTTTTGCAGCTTTTTTTTAAATTTTTACCTGCAGAAAAGAAGCTGCGTTTTATAGCACCAAGAAAAGCTGAGGCTACGTTCACACGGTGCACCATTGCACTTTGTACAGATCGTCAAATTGCAGTAAATGCAGTGAAACACAGTGACATTAGATGTCCCAGCCAAGTCACTGCATTTCACTATTTTGCATTCAGACGCTGTGCTTCTTACTGACCCGCTTTTGGGCTGAAAAGCGGATCCGTAAAAAGAAGTCACATGCCCATTTTGTGGCGTTTGTTCTCTGCGCTATTTACTCATCTCGCCGAGCTCCTCCGATGATTCTCTCTTCATCCCGACGCCACAGGACCTGTGGAGGACCTTGGATAGCTCCATGTCACTGAGCAATGTCACTCAGTCACATGGCAGGCTGCAGGGTCCTAGAGGCCTCCGGGGATGAGATGACAGCACTGGCGGTCACCGGGGAGGTGAGTAAGCACAGGCAAAAAGTGCAGCAGAGTTCAAACACAGAAGGCTGCGCTTTATGAGGATCCATTCTTGGTGGAGTTTTCACCAAAAACGGATCCTCACAAAATGCAGCAAAAACACTGTGAATGTAGCCTAGGAGATTCCAGACATCTCATATGCGTGCAGGTTTTTTGCCCTTACTGAATTTGAGCACCGCACTGTTTTTGAAAAACTGCAGCAGTATTTTTACCCAATGAACACAATGAAAAACGGCAAAATCGTTGCAAAATTGCTGCATAATATTTGCGCTGTTTTTGGTAGCTAAAACTAACTTTACTAAACATGTACTGTAGACAAATCACATGTAATCAGAACCAAAAAAAATGCTGCAAATAGTGGAATTTTACTCTCAGCGTTTTCAATGCCAAGTGCGACGGCTTTGACTGCAGGAAAAGCAAAATGCTGCAAAAATGCCACGTGTGAACATGTATTGTGCTCACATACTGGTTGGGGGTCCCATAACCTTACAAGGTGAAGCAGTTACCTTTATTTTATAGAACTCTCAAAAAAAAAAAAAGGATAGAGTCATATGAAAAAGTTTGGGCACCCCTCTTAATCTTACTCTTTTTTTTTTGTTTAAAATTGGGTTTTTGCAACAGCTATTTCAGTGTGATATATGTAATAACTGATGGACACAGTAATATTTCAGGATTGAAATGAGGTTTATTGTACTAACCGAAAATGTGAAATATGCATTATTTCAAAATATGACAGGTGCAAAAGTATGGGCACCCTTCTGATTTTCATGATTTGAATACTCCTAACTACTTTTTACTGACTTACTGAAGCACTAAATTGGGTTGGTAACCTCATTGAGCTTTGTACTCCATAGCCCGGTGTATCCAATCATGAGAAAAGCTATTTCAGGTGCCACTTGCAAGTTGCTCTCCTAGTTGCATCTTCTCTGAGGAGTGGCATCATGGGCTCCTCAAAACAACTCTCAAATGATCTTAAAAAAAAGATTGTTCAACATAGTTGTTCAGGGGAAGGATACAAAAAGTTGTCTCAGAGATTTAACCTGTCAGTTTCCACTGTGAGGAACATAGTAAGGAAATGGAAGACCACAGGGACAGTTCTTGTAAAGGCCAGAAGTGGCAGGCCAACAAAAATATCAGAAAGGCAGAGAAGAAGAATGGTGAGAATAGTCAAGAAAATCCACAGACCACCTCCAAAGACCTGCAGCATCATCTTGCTGCAGATGGTGTCACTGTGCATCGGTCAACAATACAGCGCACACTGCACAAGGAGAAGCTGTATGGGAGAGTGATGCGAAAGAAGCCGTTTCTGCATGCACGCCACACACAGAGTCGCCTGAGGTATGCAAAAGCACATTTGGACAAGGCAGTTTCATTTGGAAGAAGGTCCTGTGGACTGATGAAACAAAGATTGAGTTGTTTGGTCATACAACAAGGCGTACAAAAACACAGCATTCCAAGAACAACACTTGCTACTCACTGTCAAATTTGGGGGAGGGTCCATCATGCTTTGGGCTGTGTGGCCAATGACGGCACCGGGAATCTTGTTAAAGTTGAGGGTCGCATGAATTCCACTCAATATCAGCAGATTCTTGAGAATAATGTTCAAGAATCAGTATCAAAGTTGAAGTTACGCCGGGGATGGATCTTTCAGCAAGACAATGATCCAAAACACCGCTCCAAATCTACTCAGGCATTCATGCAGAGGAACAATTACAATGTTCTGGAATGGCCATCCCAGTCCCCAGACCTGAATATCATTGAACATCTGTGGGATGTTTTGAATCGGGCTGTCCATGCTCGGCGACCATCAAACTTAACTGAACTGGAATTGTTTTGTAAAGAGGAATGGTCAAAAATACCTTCATCCAGGATCCAGGAACTCATTAACAGCTACAGGAAGCGACTAGAGGCTGCTATTTTTGCAAAAGGTGAATCTACTAAATATTATTGTCACTTTTCTGTTGAGGTGCCCATACTTTTGCACCTGTCAATTTTTGAAATAATGCATATTTCACATTTTTGGTAAGTGCAATAAACCTCATTTCAATCCTGAAATATTACTGTGTCCATCAGTTATTACATATATCACACTGAAATAGCTGTTGCAAAAAAACAATTTTAAACAAATAAAAATGAGTAAGATTAAGAGGGGTGCCCAAACTTTTTCATATGACTGTAAGACCCTATTTGCACTTGTGTTTTCTCATTTTTATCCACGTGTGAGCAAAGGTTTACCAGTGATTAGTTTGTTTCTATTTTTAATACAGAGGGTTATTTATCTAATAAGCATTACAGAACGTTTGTGGGCTATACAAAGATTTTCTTTTTTTTGAGTAAAAAAAAATTATGGAATTTTGGCACACATCACTGTTGCTGTTTTGCACTTCTCCCATACATTTTTCAAAGTTGGTTTAGGAGAAGCCAACATTGCCGACATAGATTCATAGACAAAATTCGCACATCTTCATAGACTCAGAATGGTAGAGTTGGAAAGGACCTCCTGGTCCATTTGGTCCAGCTCCCTGGTCAAAGCAGAATTGACTAAATCATCCCAGACAGATGTTGATCTGGCTTCTGTTTGGAAACTTCAATTGAAGGAGAATTCGCCACCTCTCATGGCCACTCGTTGATCACACTCACTGTCAAAAAGTTTTTTCGAGTATCTAACCCAGGGGTCTCAAACGTGGCAGAGTAAGTAGGCCCTACAAAAAAATGTAAGGTGGCGGGCCGCATTCCTTTCAAATTTAAGACAATACAATTCTGGGCAATGCTCGTAGTGATGTCAGTGGTCACCCTAGTTCATGGCTCAGCTATGACCTCGATTGACTTCTGTCACTGGCAGTCTCAGCCTGCTTGTTGCTCTGAACAGACGCTTGTCTCTTAAGAGCAATGAAGTGGAGCTGACATTGCTCTGCTCGTGGACTACGCCGGACTTAAAGTTTTTTCTCCAATAAAGATGGAGTTTTTAAATGTGTTTTTTATTTTATTTGTAATAAAAAAAATTAATTTTCTGTTGTCTTCTTTTTAAAGTTTACTAGAAATTCATGGTGTCCAGGTCTAATTTGGCTTGACTCATAAATTTTGGGCTTAGTACCAGCTGAGAATACAAAGCTAATATTAACCCCATTATTACCCAGCGTGTCACCCCCCACTTAGGCCACTGGAAGAGCCAGATAAAGCGCCTGGAAATGGTGTTACGATGCCTCATTTTCAGGGGCAGATGCGGGTCTCAGCGTGGGGGCCCAGACCACTTGCGGAGAGGAACCCATGCATTTTTTTTAATTATTATTTATATAATAAAAAAATAATTGGCTTCACTGTAATTTGATTGCCAGCTGGTAAAGCCAGGAAGCTGGGGGTGGCAGCCTGCAGCTGTCCAATTTATCTGCACTGAGAATCAAAAATACCCTGAAGTGCTACGGTAATTTTTTTAAATGATTTATTTTTGCATTACTATGATGTCAGTTAATCTTTAAAAGGCCCAACAGCACTGTAACAGCGAGTGGGCGTCTGTGATTGGCTGCTAGAGTAAAATGAAACCAGACCATACATTCTAGCATCTAGATTAGAATATATGGGCAGATTCCAGGTCACTCCAGCAGCCAATCACATTTGCCAGATCCGGGTGAAAACGCAAGTCACTGTGCATGTCCGGAACTCAATTAACAATGCGTTAGCCAGAACACAATGTTGCCACATCCGTTTTTGAAAGAAAAAAAAAAGGCGGAATTCTGCTGGATTTGAAAAAACGCAGATGTGAAAGTACCCTAAAAAAACACTGGAATATATTAAAACATGTAGAGTTAAAGGGACACTGGTCAGATTTGAAAAAACGTACATGTGAAAGTACCCTAAAAATCACTGGAATATAATAAAGCATTCTAGTGTTAAAGGGATAATGGTCAGATTGAAAAAATTGACCTTGTCACTAATGGTACCTTTACACGCCGCGACGGCAGGCTGGATACATCCCACTACAGGCTACAAATGTAGCTTGTAGCGCCAATGTAGCCCGTCGTAGCGGCGTCTGAAGACGTGACGCTGCAGCCGGCAACAGATACATCTGTTTCCTAGGTCTGCTCGAAAACTGATGGCTACAACGCCGATGGTAGCGAAGCTGTATAGGCGTGTAAAGAGGCAACGGAAGGGAACTCTGGACACCCGGGGCTGTAGCTGCAATGTAGCTAAGGCGTGACCCAGGCTCCGGGATACCGCGCCCCATCACCGATCATTGGAGGAAGCTCCTGCATGACGATTGGTAGTCGCTGCCTAGGGCGGCATATTTAAGGAGCTGACCAGTCACACTACACAATCGCTCGAGCGTGCTGGATGTCTCAGCCTCCTGCGATGCCTGGCCAATCATGATGATATTGCGCTGTCCTATCATCGTACGGAGGCTCGTAATCCAAGATTGTGGCACGCCTATGTGCTGTCCCTGCTGTACCAGGTCCGCCCATATTAGCTTATTGTAGCGCTGTGTAAACGTGGTACGCTAAGCTACAGCTGGCTACTTGACACACCCGGCGATGTAGCTAGCTATAGATGTAGCGTGGCGTAGCGCACCTTGTCGCGGCGTGTAAAGGAGATGCGTTGACCGTTTGTAGCCGTTTGAGCGTGCTCGTGCACGTGAAGTAGCGGGATGTATCCAGCCTGCCGTCGCGGCGTGTAAAGGTACCATTAGGGGGTTAAGCTACATTCACAAATCAGTGTATTTTTATATGCATCCTTCTCACATGTGTCATCTGTATTGTCTCTGTTTGCACCTATATCACATAATTTTTTTTCTCATCCATTTTTAACCCCTTCCTGACCCATGACATTCTACAATGTCTTGGGCTGGTTACCGGGGTTTGATGTGAGCTCCGGCGTGGAGCTCATATAATTTCCTCGACATCTCAGCTGATCTCCTCAACTGAGATGTCGGGCTTACAGCACTAATCAGATCCGGGATCCGATCGGTGCTTTTAACCCTTTGGATCCCGCTGTCAATCACTTACACCGGGATCCAAAGGTGCCGCGGCGGAGAACGCGCTGTTCCCCACCTGCATCGGAGATCCTGCGATAATATCGCAAGATCTCTAGTGCTTATGTGACAGCCCGGGGTCCTGGCTTGACCCAGAAGCTCTCACGGAGCACTTCTGGTGAGTGGTTGGCAAGCACTGTCAACCACTCACCGTGCGCAATGCTGACAGATACCGATGTGCTGCAGCTTAGTATCAGTATCTGTCAAAAGAAATCAGCCACTGCACTGTGGCACCCTATGGGGCTGTGTAAAAACAAGAATTAATTAAAAAATAAAGTTTTTAAAAATATGAGAAAAAAAAACATAAATGTTCAAATCACCCCCCTTTTTCCCCATTCAAAATAAAAGTATTAAGAAAAATAAAAAAAATACACATATTTGGAATCGCCGCATTCAGAAACGCCCGATCTATCAATATATAAAATCAATTAATGAGAGCCGCAAACAGTGTAACGGTAAAAAGAGTTAAAATGCCAAAATTATGTTTTTTTGGTCGCCGCAACATTGCTATAAAATGCAATCACGGGCGATCAAAACAGCATATCCACCCAAAAACTCAAGATGCAAAAAATCACACAACCTCAGATCTTGAAAAATGAGGACACTATGGGTCGCAGAACATGGTGTAAAAAATGTGATTTTTTTTTTTTTTCAAACTTCTGAATTTTTTTCACCACTTAGATACCAGTAAAAGTATACATGTTTGGTATCTACGAACTCGTACCAACCTAAGGCATCACTGCTGTCATATATCTATATTGACGGAAAAATAAAAAAGTTATGGCTCTTGGAAGCAGGGGAGCAAAAAACAAAAATGTAAAACAAAAAATTTCCAGGTCATGAAAAGGTTAAAACAGTTGGACTGTCTATTATTTATCGATTGAGGATGAGCTTGAAAGACAATTTAGCACAAATAGGGTCTTATCATATGAAACATGGGTACAAACGTGATGGAAAGGCTCACCTTATGTGGTTGTGTGAGACACAACCACTATAATCGTATGTAACTACGACTGCTGCAGCCACTGAAAACAGAGGTGAGCAGTAATTTTAGACGGATGGTGTGATAATGCGCTGTCAGGAAAAAATCCAATCAAATCTGAAGATTATGAACAATTACTGTATTTCTAAGCGATTCAGGGTACACACTTGCCCCTTCTTCAGGAATTCATATACCAATACCAAGTCATACAGTATAATATATCCTGAAGACATAATACATCCTGAAGAAGAGGCAAGTGTGTGCCCTGAAATGCATAGAAATAAAGTCATTGCTCATAATCTTTAGATTGGATTGGGTTTTTTCCTGACAGCACGCCATTACACCATCCTTCTAAAATTACTGCTTATCTCTATTATTTATCCATTGACTTTTAGCAATGGATCAGCGAAAGACATATAAAATATGGATGGAGATCTGATGGACAGAGTTTGTCTTCCTAGTTCCATCTGTCTTGAGTGGATTCTCATTGGACTTTAAAGGGAATCTGTCAGATCAAAAATCCATATATAACATATATAATTTTCTAATTCCTCTGGAGAAGCTCTTTCTATTCATGTATTTGGTTTATTTATACTCACCACCGAACCTCTGTAAACTGCAAAAGAAAAGATTCATTCCATCTGTCATTCAAAGTGAGTGATCACTTAATTCTCTGCTGCCTACTCCCCAGGAAATGAATATTCATGTAGTGACATCACTGCCTTGATCTGTAAGCATGCAACCAAAGCAGAGGAAATCACTCACATGGGGGGTCTGTATCCTGTGTGTGTGGCTCTCCAGTCACTCACTGCAGAGAAGAGAGGAAGGTGTGTGCTCTTAGCAGCAGCAGCTCTGACATCTTTATTTCTCTCTAGTTTTAAGCAGTGTCATTGGGTGTATCTGAGGCATATGTGTAGTGTGTGCTGAGATATGTCTTTGCTTTTATATGAACATTTGATCATTTGCTTGTTTAAATAACATTTACATATTGCAGACGACTTGGGAGTGAAAGTAATGAGTTAGACTAGTGCAGACAGCTCAATATATAGTTTTATGAAATTTTATGTGAAACTACTAATTAAATAAACATCCGGAATAACGGTTAATTAGCATAGCTTGTCTTTGTTATTATATAGCCATTGTTTAAAGGGTATGTGTTAAGCACTGGGCCCATACCAAAATATTATTGAGATATTTCTAGGTGGGATATAGCACAGTAGTCCCCCCAAGGCCTACTAGCAACTGCAACAATTGTTACAATTGACGGAGCCCAATCTCAATGAGACTCCCCTTAAATTGACTAGCTCCAGTGTACAAACAATATTGATTAGTGCAGACAGCTGCCTGCAGGGTGTGGATATGCTTATAGCAAGAGAACTACAAAGGGTACAGTAATACTTTTTACATATTCTGAAAGGTCTGTCCAGGCACTAATCGAGGGTACTATTAGTATCATATTGAAAAATGACCTGACAGAGTCCCATTAGTGTGACCTGCACAAATGATGATTGGATTCGCTTTAAGTTATCAGGGACCTGAGACACAGACCTGGATGTATGTATGGATCAATGACATTCTATGGATCCATGTGCTGTCTGAGAAAAAGAGACACCAAACGAATGTGTCACACTTATGTGTGACTGTAGTCTAAGGCTATATTCATATGTTACATTTTTTATCAGGTTTTTTTGCATTTTTTTTCATGAGTTTTATGCAAATTAAAATCTGTTTTTTACAGTACCAACTAATGCTACGAGACTTCAAAAATAGTTTTTTTTTCCTTAGTGAAAAGGAAAACTGCGTTTCTTAAAGAAGTGGCATGTCAATTCTATCAGTGTTTTTGCAGGTTTTTCACTGAGAAAGTACAAACACACAACTGCATTTTTTTCTGCATTTTTGTTGTTTTGTAGTGATGGAAACTATTTTTCTTTAAACATTTACTGGATACAAATGACACACCAAAGATGAAAAAAAGCAACAAAAACGCAGCAAAACCAGTTTTTCAAAAACAGCTTTCTTTACTGCCAAGAAATCAGGTTTTATTGAACATACCCTAAAACGTAATAACCAGACTCTTGTAATAAGTAAATCCTTTTCAGTCTTGCAATTATTCGTTCCCTTTTAAACTGTTGCAACACCCTGTTATGGGTAAAAGCTTTGACCATTACTGCAGCCTAAGGTGATGTG
This sequence comes from Allobates femoralis, assembly GCA_033576535.1. Lineage (NCBI taxonomy): Eukaryota > Metazoa > Chordata > Amphibia > Anura > Aromobatidae > Allobates > Allobates femoralis. The sequence continues at coordinate 562,840,656 of JARQOC010000001.1, read as the reverse complement.
CGCACAGTGCGTTTTTTATGCGTTTTTGGTGCAGTTTTGTCACAAATCTGCATGCCTAGCCTTATGCCAGCGAAGTCAAGAGAATTCTGAAGTGTTGTGCACATGTATAATTTTTTGCTTGCAAATTCATTAGCAGAAAAAATCTGCAGCATGTGAATTCATGGTGTGTTTTTGCCTGCCTTTTTGGTGTGTTTTTTTTTTTTTGCCAGGGTTTTTCATTACTTCAACCCATTGGCTCCATTATGAAATATGCATGGCAAAAAATACACACTAAAAACGCACTGTGATTTTGGTGCATGTTTCTGCCAAACTTTCTGAAAACGTTTGTAAGCAAGTAGCAACAAAAAGATACAAAAAGAAGATCAGAGTTGTAACAATCGTTTTAACACTTGATCAACTGCCCACTGTCCTTCAACACCGGCGCCAAAGGTAGTGAAAAAAACATGAAAGTGGCACTACGGGAAAAGAAGCAAGGAAAGAAAGAAAATAAAATGTCATTATTAAAGGAAACCTGTCATTCGAATCATAGTGCCCAAACCAGATCCTGGCTCCACGATTGCAGGCAGGTATGTTCTAATATTATGTACTGGAGAATTTAAGAGAAACCTTTTGGCCCTGTCTCACACTACGATATCGATAACTATATCGTTAGTACGTCACGGGTTTTCAGTCGTTCTAACGATGTCGTAACGACGTCGTTCAGTGTGACATGTACAAACGATAATCAGGCAGATCGTTGATGGGAGGTTGGTGAACTGGACCTTAAACCAAACGATGAGCGTTCGTTCAACCTGCAGCATGGGTGTGTGTGACACCTCCATAACGATGTCGTTAATGACCTTGCCTATTGAGAACTGAAGGACGTAGGCGAGCTAACAATCACAAGTATAGTTTGCTTGTCGCAGGATCGTTGCTGCGTAGTTAACGAGATCTATACGTGTGACATTTCACTACCGATCATTGAACGTCGTTCTAGCGATCTAGGTCAAGTCGGATCGTTGGTCGGTTCACCAACACATTGAAGCGTGAGGCGGGGCCTTAAGTCTGCAAAGCCGGTTGGTGTCTCACTGACTAGTCCAATGGGGTCTCCACCTGCCTACTCTTCGCCCCTTTCCAGTTGATGGAGAGGTCTGTGCTTTTGTGAGTACAAAGGTGAGGTTTCTGTCAGTGTTGCAAGTTAACGACCCTTTTAATGCACCACCCTAGACAAAATATGTCTGATTTTACTAATCAAAAGAAAATATTATTATAAATAAATTCTTTTTTTTTTTCTATTTCTGGAGAACCTTTTTTAAAAGGATGCATTTCCTAGCTACCCGTATAACATTTATTGGTCCCAACCTCTGACAGATAACATGCAATAAAAACATATTTGTATTACCTCAGCTAATATTTAGTGTAATCTAAGGTTTTCTTTTTGATTTGGGTCATCAGAATATGGATCAGACTAACATTTTTTCAAAGTTATGTTAGCCTGGATATTGTTGGAAATGTTGGTATGAAATCAGGAAACAGGTACAGTAATATAGCTGTCCAGTCAAATGGTGTGTATCTTCTGAGTCCATTGTGCCTTATCTTTCCGACATACGACCTATGATCTTCCAAGACCCAATTATTTACAGATACCTGGAATTACTTTACCTTGATGTGCGAGCTAAGTGGATAAGCGGAGATTTCTAAGCAGGGGATAAGCTGTGATGATGAAGTCCTGTACCACAACAGCTGTCAGTCCAGTTAGTTGTGGGACTTGTACATAAATATTGTGATGGATGTGTGAATTATGGCCCATGTTAGGAAAAAACTACACTTTTATCTATCAGAAAACTAGAAGTAGTATGGTGGGGTCCTGGGTACAAATCCAAACTAGGGCAACACCTGTGTGGAGTTTTCTGTTTTTCATAGGGTACATGGACTGATATGCATTGTGACAATCTCTTACAGTACTTCAGAATATGTTAGCACTATATAAATAACCCCAGACACCACCAAATTAATATGCATACAATTATCATTAAAGTGAACCTGTCACCTGTTTTTTTTTGGGTGTTATAAACTGTGCCCACCACCTTTAACATAATGTAACTGGGGTTAATATTCACAGACGTGCCCCTGCATACCTCAGAAAACAACTTTTAATGTGTCCTGCTCTGTATGTAAATTAGTTGTTAAGGGTCTGATGGGTTGGTGCTCACGTCAGTCATGTAAAACCCACCGCACTGCATTGAAAACGCTGTCCATCCTGAGTGTCTGCATGTGAATGACAGTGACGTCATCCATAAGTCTCGCGCCTGCACAGTGGCACAGGTCACTCTGCCCTATTGAAGCCACTCTGTGCCCGAAATCTTGCGAGATTCCACTTTACATGCACAAGACTTTGGTCTCGTGAGACTTTGTGAACTGTGCGGCTAATAGGGCACAGTGACCCGCGCCACTGTGTAGGTGCGAGAGTTGTGAATCACATGCAGTCACTCAGGAGAGTTGGTGCTTTCCATGGAGCAAGGCGGGATTTCCATGGAGCGGGATCGTCTGACTGAAGTGAGCAGCACCCCATACAACCCTTAACAAGTAATTTATGTACAGCGCTGGGCACATTAAAAATTATTTTCTGAGGTATGCAGGGGCACTCCTGGGGATATAAAGGGGTTGCAGGTATCCCAATTACAGTATGTTAAAGGTGGTGGGCATAGTTTATAACACCTAAAACAAGTGACAGGCTCACTTTAACGAAGAGGGCATACAATCAACTTTTTATGTTTTCCACTTCATGCTGTATGAAGTTACCTGCAGAACCAGAATCTAGTTATGCCACAGTTGACAACCGGAGTTTAGCAAAAGTCAGCTGCACAGTCAATGCCAAAGGTGGAACAGAATCATCTTCACTTAGGGAGGCCTCTCCAATCTGTCTTAGGCAGTGGAGTTCCCCCGAATTCTCAGGACATGTATGAAGCAAGTGGTTTGCGCTGGCACAATAGAAGCACCAGCCCTGGGTCAGCCTTTTTTTATGTCTTTGCTCCCCTACCTTGTCTCGATCAACCTGCATGGGTTCGGAGCAGAGGAGGTTATAGAGAATGGATAGAGGAAACTTTTGGGAGGCACAGGAGAGTTGAGAATGCCTCCTTTCTTAGGACCTCTTACCTTACTGGATCATTCTTTAATGAATTTGTGTGGGAAGCGCGATCAAGTCATCCATGGTTGAGGGGATATCCCATACGGCTAACTTGTCCTTAATTCTGCCGGAAAGAAGCTGTCAGAAAGCACTGACCAGAGCCTCATTATTCCATCCTAGATCAGATGACAGTATGGGAGTGTATGGCGATCTGGTTTGCTGTGAAGGAACACAGATTCCAGTTTTATCTCTACTTAATGCCCTGCTTTTCCGTGCATGGGAGACCATTAAGAGACTATTCTTGGGGTCACCGAGCAGGTAGATCTGCAGATTGGTGCTTTGCACAAAGAAAAGATTGCCTTTTATGTGTTGCCTAATCTCTTGCACTCGCTTCTCCTGGGACTACATTGGTTACAGAGACAGAAGCCGGTTCTAGACACGTGCTCTGGGGGTATGCTATGTTGGGGCAGTCCTGTCAAGAGAGGTGTCTCAAGACTATCCTTTCGGTTCATTGTCCTCTGCTTCTATCAGCACTTCTGAGTTTACCATCAGCCTACTGGTCTTATGTGGATGTCTAATAAAAAAGAAGCAGAGACGCTATGAAACAAGCCTTTTCTTTGGCTCCAGCACTACATAGGCCGAAGATCAATAAATAGTTATTCTTAGAAGTGGACATCTCTTCCTTTGGAAATCTCCTACCAACTGGATAGTAGGCTCTGGTTTGTTTTCAAAAGCTTTCTGTATATGTAAATGCAATTACTCGATTGGCAATCGAGAATTGTTGGCAATCAAGTTGGCATTGGAGAAGTAGCGATATCTACTGGAGGGAGCAATGCATCCCATTATCATTTAACTGACCATCAGAATTTGGCTTACCTACATTCTACACAGAGGCTAACTCCACGCCAGGCTAAATAGTCGCTGTTATTCGCCGGATTCAACTTCATTTTGCACTTCCCTCTGGCTGAGAAGAACATTAAGGCGGATGCACTCTCCAGGTCCTTTCAGTCAGTCGATAAGGAGAACGACTCCCAGCCAATCATTAAGCCCTCCAAGATGCACTACTGGAGACCAAGTCTGCGCAAAGATGTTATGGACTTTGGTTCTACCTGCCCATATTATGCACACGACAAGACACCCAAAAACTCCTGCTGGGCATCTACTATCTCTGCCGGTGCCATCTGCTTCTTGGCAATATATCACAACGGATTTTATCACAGTGTTGGTGGTGTCCTTGGGCTGCTCCATCATCTGGGTAGAGGTGGACAGGTTCTCGAAGATAGCCCACTTCATTCTGTTGCCCTGGCCTTCAGTTAGTGCCCAAGCTGGCGGACCTCCTCATCCAGCACATCTTCAGCCTGCACGGCCTACTTCTCATTGTGTCTGACAGAGGAGTCCAGTTCACCTCCCAGTTCTGGCGGTTTATCTCAAAGTTATTGGATATCACCTTGGATTTCTCTTTGGCCTATCATCCACAATCCAATGGACAAGTGGAAAGGGTTAACCAAATCCTAACAAGCGTCTTGTGACATTTCATTAGCAGACACCACAGCGATTGGGTTGAGCTGCTACCCTGTGCGGAGGTATCCTATAAAAACCATGTTGGTGAGTCCTTCGCTAACTCCTCTTTCTTCATAGTCTACAGATATCCTGGATCCTTCTCAATTCCAGGCAAGGTATGGCTCTCTTCCAGGTACATCCGCATCATGATGTCCTCATACAAATTGGGTCATCACTTCATTGGTCCCTTTGAGGTGCTCCAGAAGATTAATGACGTGTACTACAAATTGAAGCTCCCAGCCTCGCTGTGCATTCTCAACTACTTCCACATCCATCAAATCAAGCCAGTTGTCCTGAACCATATTCAGAGATCCAGGTCTCCTGCAAGACCCAGTCAGTGACGTAAACATTCTTACAGTTCTTATGAGAAGAGAGGGGAGGACACTCTTAGTTGAGTGGAAGGGCTTTGGTCCTGAGGAGAGATCATGGGAGTCTAAGGAAAATATTAATGCTCCTTTTGTCTTTAAGATATGCCTAGAAAGGAGGAGGTAGGGAACTTACAAAATTGTAGTCTGCGTGCTAGACAAGCTGCAAGGTACCTGACCACACCACTAGGCACAGACTCCATCAGACTTGTATGGGCTAGGGTGCATCTATGCAAGGCAAGGTACCAGTGGGCCTGACTGCTGTTCACTGATGAAAGTTGATTCCCTTTGAGCAGAAGTAATGGCTGCCAATGATATTGGAGATGTCAAGGAGAGCATTATGAATGAGCTACTTCAGTCACCAGAAGAGCCTTTGGTGGTAGTGGTGTTGCAATGTGGGCAGGTGTGTCTAGTCAATACAGAACTGCCCTATACTTTGTGAATGGTACAGTGAAAAGCCCCTACTACTTCATTAACATCCTTAATCCAGTAACTAAGCCTCTACATGAACAACACAGGTCTAATTTTATCTTCATGGACAATATGAAGGAAACCTTTGGGATCGTCTGAGTCGCCTTGTAGAGGCTAATAACTCTGTACCCCAGAATCTCAATGAGGGCCTCCCATGAAGAAAAGTGGGATGCAACCTGAGCAGACAATAACTCTACTTGTGAACAACATGAGGCGTCATTGTCAAGCTGTAATTAATGCTCAAGGCCACACGACAAGTTATTGAAACATTCATATTTTTGTTAGGGTATACCCACCACAGTTGTTGGTTTTTCTTTCAATAAATTATTTGAGATGAGGAAATTACCATTGCATGCTCCACTTAAATGCTCAACTTTCTTGACAAAATATCACTGTAGGGTGAACTTTTTATGTTTTCCATAAATTTCACCTGAAAGCTAAAAATCCCTAAATTACTGTAGGTAGTGTACACACACACACACACACATTTCCTGTGAACTTTTTCACATTATTTCATGTTGCAACCCACAAACTTAAAAGGTATTTTATTGGGATTTTATGTAATACACCAACATTCATATGGTTTTCTAAAAGTAAAAAATAATCATCTGAAAATGTGACATGCATCCGTATTCAGCCCCTGGTTATTGGGCTTACGATGGATTGGCCAACACATTATAATAAATAAATAAATTATCTTTTATTTTTCAAGTATTCCTATGGCATTAAAGCAATACCAGAATTATCTTTATTTAAGTGTAGCCTATTTCAGTATTATAGTGTGATGCTGTTTATATTTTTGTCTGTATACTCTTTTGAGACTTCCCCGGCCCAGGAGATGTGCTATGATCAGATCATGTCCCTGTACGGTCAGACATATCCATTACACAGAACATAGCAGGGACACATATATAAGATTATCTCAGCACAGGAGATGTGGTATGATCAGACCATGTCCCTGTACAGTCAGACACATCCATTACACAGTACATAGCAGGGACACATATATAAGATTATCTCAGTACAGGAGATGTGGTATGATGAGATCATGTCCCTGTACAGTCAGACACATCCATTACACAGTACATAGCAGAGACACATATATAAGATTATCTCAGCACAGGAGATGTGGTATGATCAGATCATGTCGCCATACGGTCAGACATATCCATTACACAGAACATAGCAGGGACACATATATAAGATTATCTCAGCACAGTAACATTTTTTAAACACATCAAATTGTGGAAATTATTATTATTCCAAGATCTATCGATTAAAATTAACTTTGTTGGTGGTAAAACTTCTTTAAAGTATATTTTTCTCTGAAAAGCTGCAGCATTTTAGAATCATACATGGCTGAAATCATACAACCATGGTCTGATACATACAGGCAGCATATATCAGCTGTAAGGTCCACTTTCAATTAATTTTTTATATATTTTTTTTTACTTTTCATGACCCTAAATAAATAAATTATGCAATTTTTAAGCTGGCCAATAGACCTATTATTAGCTTCTGTCTGTCACTGTAATCCTGTCCTTGGTGATAATGAGACTGCTGAAATGTTTTCTGTGCAGAACAGGAAGCATAAGTCTAATGTAATGCTTAGTGGACTGCGTGAAAATGTATGATTTTTTTTATAATGTAGACAGGGATATGGAAAATTGAAAGAAAAAGAAAGAAAATAAAAAGGTACAAAGAAAATACATTTAACATAAAAACCCAATTTGAACAGTAGCTGATTTTCTGATGTCCCATTTCTTTGTACAAGTACCTATATTATACTATAGTTCAACACGAAAATCACAAAATATTAGACTGCAGTAGAAAACGGATAAAAAAAATGTAAAAAAAGGCCATGTAAACCTCTCAGAGCTATCATGGATTTTTCTCACCAGGCATATGTATGTAGATACAAAACCCTACATGGCCCATGGAAAAAGAGACAGTAAAATTAACAGGCTTTTTTTTCAGCTGTGCCTGGTGCAATTTGTTTTCCACGCTTGCCTTGATACTCCTTACTGAAGCAGAACAGTGTGATAAAAATCCTGCTGGAGATTGTTGAGGTCTTATTGCCATACCTAAGGAGTTTGGAATCTCCATTAAAGGAGAGATTAGAGCAGGAGTGCAGCACTCAGCGGTAAAACAAAAAAGAAAAAACATCTCTTGCAAGAGAACGAATCAGTATGGTGGGAGCTGTGAATCACAAGGGGTAGGGCTGGCCGGTCACCTGCACTACAAAGCAGAACGCGTCACCTGATACATCTTATTAGGGGCCCCGCTACTCGCCGGCCATTCCGCACGCTTTGTTGTTTTTTGGAGTTTATGTCACTGTAGAGCTCCTTCCCGGCAAACATAAGCTCTGTACAAATTATCTATTTGCAATAGTATATCATTACCATACGATGGATGCATAGGGTAGTATGTATATACTGTATATATATATACAGTGCCTACAAGTAGTATTCAACCCCCTGCAGATTTAAGTGGTTTGATAAGATGCAAATAAGTTAGAGCCTTGAAACTGCAAACGAGAGTAGGATTTATTAACAGAAGCATAAATCTTACAAACTAAAAAGTTATGTTGCTCAGTTGAATTTTAATAAATTTTAAACATAAAAGTGTGGGTCAATTATTATTCAACCCCTAGGTTTAATATTTTGTGGAATAACTCTTGTTTGCAATTACAGCTAATAATCGTCTTTTATAAGACCTGATCAGGCCGGCACAGGTCTCTGGAGTTATCTTGGCCCACTCCTCCATGCAGATCTTCTCCAAGTTATCTAGGTTCTTTGGGTGTCTCATGTGGACTTTAATCTTGAGCTCCTTCCACAAGTTTTCAATTGGGTTAAGGTCAGGAGACTGACTAGGCCACTCTATCACCTTGATTTTTTCCATCTTGAACCAGGCCTTGGTTTTCTTGGCTGTGTGCTTTGGGTTGTTGTCTTGTTGGAAGATGAAATCACGACCCATCTTAAGATCCTTGATGTAGGAGCGGAGGTTCTTAGCCAAAATCTCCAAGTAGGCTGTGCTATCCATCTTCCCATGGATGTGGACCAGATGGCCAGGCCCCTTGGCTGAGAAACAGCCCCACAGCATGATGCTGCCACCACCATGCTTGACTGTACGGATGGTATTCTTGGGGTCGTATACAGTGCCATCCAGTCTCCAAACGTCACGTGTGTGGTTGGCACCAAAGATCTTGATCTTGGTCTCATCAGACCATAGAACCTTGAACCAGTCTGTCTCAGAGTCCTCCAAGTGATCATGAGCAAACTGTAGATGAGCCTTGACATGACGCTTTGAAAGTAAAGGTACCTTACGGGCTCGTCTGGAACGGAGACCATCGCGGTGCAGTACGTTACTTATGGTATTGACTGAAACCAATGTCCCCACTGCCATGAGATCTTCCCGGAGCTCCTTCCTTGTTGTCCTTGGGTTAGCCTTGACTCTTCGGACAAGCCTTGGCTCGGCACGGGAGGAAACTTTCAAAGGCTGTCCAGGCCGTGGAAGGCTAACAGTAGTTCCATAAGCCTTCCACTTCCGGATGATGCTCCCAACAGTGGAGACAGGTAGGCCCAACTCCTTGGAAAGGGTTTTGTACCCCTTGCCAGCCTTGTGACCCTCCACGATCTTGCCTCTGATGGCCTTGGAATGCTCCTTTGTCTTTCCCATGTTGTCCATGTATGAGTGCTGTTCACAAGTTTGGGGAGGGTCTTAAATAGTCAGAAAAGGCTGGCAAAAGAGATAATTAATCCACACATGTGAAGCTCATTGTTCTTTGTGCCTGAACTACTTCTTAATGCTTTAGGGGGACCAAACAGAATGCTGGTGGTTTGAGGGGTTGAATAATAATTGACCCACACTTTTATGTTTAAAATTTATTAAAATTCAACTGAGCAACATAACTTTTTGGTTTGTAAGATTTATGCTTCTGTTAATAAATCCTACTCTCGTTTGCAGTTTGAAGGCTCTAACTTATTTACATCTTATCAAACCACCTAAATCTGCAGGGGGTTGAATACTACTTGTAGGCACTGTATATATATATATATATATATATATTTGATGGAGGTCCGATGCCATCGCATCTTGGGGGCGCAGACACAGACTCACGCACACACACAGACAGACACACAGACATACGGCGCTGTCCCCACACACCTCAGCCTCGGTGGCCCCTGAGTGCTGCCCCCACACCTCAGCTTCAGGGGTCCCTGAGTGCTGCCCCCACACACCTGAGCCTCGGGTGTCCATGAGCGCTGGCCCCACACACCATCCTTGGGGCCCCCTTAGCGCTCCCAGGTGGGAGGGAGATAAAAGTGCTCCAGCTGTGTGTGACAGTGGCGGTGCTCAGTGCTGCACCCGGGGAGGAGGACACCCTGTTACAGCATCGTAGACACTTGCCTTGGGCGGGCCGGCTCCAGTGCAGTGAGTGTCTGCAGAGTCCGATCATCCTTTCCGCTGCCTCATCTCCCTGTAGTCACCTGGAGAGACAGAGGGTCCTGCAGCAGCGGCACCGCTAACGGCCGCCATCTTCTACTATATAATCATCTTATCCCTGCGTCGCTGATTGGTCGCGCACAAGACCAATCAGCGACGTGGGATTTCCCTTACAGAGAGACAGACAGACACGATAAGACGATTATATCGTAGGATATATATACCGTACATATATATATATATATATATTATATATATATATATATATATATATAAGCATATTTAGGTCAGAAAGTTAATTTCTCTGTCAATCAGTTAATAATTTATGCAAGCTCCTTGTCAGACTTGTTGCAGATTCTTGGGTACATTTCACATTTACTACGAGGGGATTTGACGTATAGAGAAAGTTTTTTTTTTTTTTAATCCTGATTTCAGGGTGTGTAGATGATTTTATAATCTACTGTCCAACCTGCCCTGTAAGGAGGTGATTGCCCTTAATGTGAAGGGGATTCGTCTTTAATGTGAAGAGGTTTGTCCTTAATGAGAAGGGGGGATCATCCTTGATATGATGGGGGTTTGTCCTTAATGTGAAGGAGGTTCATCTTAATGTGAAAGAGGTTCATCTTAATGTGAAAGGGGTTCATCCTTAATGTGAAGGTTTGTCCTTAATGTGAAGAGGGTTCGGACTTAATGTGAAGGGGGTTTGTCCATAATGTGAAGGAGGTTCATGCTTATTATGAAAATGGTTCGTCCTTAATGTGAAGAGGGTTTGTCCTTAATGTGAAGGGGGTTTGTCGTTAATGTGAAGGGGGTTCATCCTTAAAGGGAACCTGATCCCTCCATATCGGTCCCCAGCCTCTAAAAACCTGTCCCGCACCTTCCTATAAGGTTTCAAGCTATCCCTCTCTTTCCCTATAGCTATTCTGTAAAGTGTAATTATCACCTTTATTACCTGAGAAATTTGCGGCTTCTGCTGCCTTGAGGAGTCACAGTGGGTGTTCCCTCTGGCTCCTTATCGCCGCCTCCACTGTTGTTTTTCACGCCTCAATGGGCATGAAAATGAATGTTGATGATCCTGTGTCGGATCACTGGGCGGGCTTAGCCGGAATGACTTAAATCGCGTCATCTCCGGCCCTGTGACGACGATACACCTCACGCTGCGCATTGCGCATGCACGACTTGTAAGTAACACATCGCGCATGCGCAATGAAGTCCGTACATACACCCGAAGGGTGTATCGACGCCACAGCCCGCCCAGTGATCCAACAAAGGATCATCAACATTCATTTTCACACCCATTGGGGCGTGAAAAACAACAGTGGAGGCGGCGATAAGGAGCCAGAGGGAACACCCACTGTGACTCCTTGGGGATTCAGAAGCAGCAGATTTCTCAGATAATAGAGGTGATAATTACACTTTACAGAACAGCTATAGGGAAAGAGAGCTTGAAACCTTATAGGAAGGCGCAAGGACAGGTTTTTAGAAGCTGGGGACCGATTTGGAGGGGTCAGGTTCCCTTTAATGTGAAAGGGGTTTGTCCTTAAAGTGAAGAGGGTTTGTCCTTAATGTGAAGGGGGTTTCGTCCTTAACAGGAATGGGGTTCGTCCTTAATGGGAAGGGGGTTCGTCCTTAATGGGAAGGGGGTTCGTCCTTAATGGGAAGGGGGGGAGGTTCATCTTTAATGGGAAGGGGGGGGTTGCCCTTAATGTGTAAAGGTTTGTCCTTAATGTGAAGGGGGATCTTCCTTAATGTGAAGGGGGATCTTCCTTAATGTGAAGGGGGTCGTCCTTAATGTGAAGGGGGATCGTCCTTAATGTGAAGGGGAATCGTCCTTAATATGAAGAAGGGTCATCCTTAATGTGAAGGGGTTCATCCTTAATGTGTAGGGGGATCTTCTTTAATGTGAAGGGGGATCTTCCTTAATGTGTAGGGGGTTCGTCCTTAATGTGAAGGGGGATCTTCCTTAATGTGAAGGGGGATCGTCCTTAATATGAAGAAGGATCATCCTTAATGTGAAGGGGGTTCGTCCTTAACGTGAAGGGGATCGTCCTTATTGTGAAGGGGATCGTCCTTAATGCAAGAAGAAACGTCTTCTGCAGATACATTAATGAAATTAATGTAACACAGCGTTAACATCTGCGCTGAATAAAAAATTAGTAGTGAATTGTCCGGAAAATGAAATATTATATCAGCATGAAGCAATTAACAGCAGCAATAATAATAATTATAATATGATTACAAATGTATGAAGTGAAGAACAAATTACATCTTTCTACATTTGAAATCTTTGGTATAAACGAGGACATTATTTCCCAAAATATTTTTTTTTATTAATTTATTGCAAACTTTATTACAATTATATCTTAAGGAAGCAAAATAAACTCTCTTTAGGACATCCCAGGTGAGTATTAATTAGAAGAGCCTTATCAACGATATTATGCATTAGAGGTATCTATGAAACCAGTGATTTCACTCTCAACCATGAGTTCTGAAGGTGAACAATCATTTTTAGGCTCAAGTGTAATTACCAACTTGAGTAATTCTGGAATCAGAGGTGAGTGGTGAACTATCATTTATAGCTTTTCTCTGTATACAGCGCACATGTACTGTGTGATATCAGCATCAATATATATAGCAATGTGTGCTCCATGGATTATGTACGGTTTATTGGATGACAGAAGACCCTAGGATTTATATTTCCCGGATTATCTCTCTATTATGGTTGGTGACATCTCTTTTTGCCTATTATATTTTTTTAATATTACAACATTGCACGTTAAAAACATATTTTTCAGGATTGTTTTACACCGACATAAAAACTGGCAGTTACCAAAATAAAAACCGACAAAACAAAGTTTTAATATGCAATGAGTGGTGATTTTATGTCCCTTTTTATGCGCTGTTAATTTTTTTGCTTCAATAAAAAAAATTAAAAATATGGATGTATCCAGATAATAGCAAAGGTTGGTATTTTATGAAAACAGTAATCTACTTTAACAGGTGACTGCAGTCCTGTGTATATCACCTCTGACTGGACTATATGACAATCTGGGCCTTGCTGTATCTGTAAGGACATGCAGACGACTTTTAGACCATGTTCACATGTGGCATTTTTGCAGCAATTTTTTCTGCAACCAAAATCTTCACTCTTAGCAGAATAAAAGTAGCATATGGATTACATGTGATTTGTCTGCGGTATCTGTTTATAAAGTTACGGTAGTTTTATTCGCAAAAACCTGTTAACCGATTTTATTTTTGCTGTATTTTTTTGAACATTTCGGTTACTTTCTATAGGTGAAAAAAAGCTGAAAAAATGCTGAAAGAAGCGATTAGCTGAGGATTTTAAAATACGCTGCAGTTCCCAAATTCAGTCAAGTGTGAACATGAGAATTCTGAAATCTCAGCGTTTTCGTGGTAACTTAAAATGCAGCCTTTTTTTCTGCAGAAAAAAGAATGCAGCAAATCTGCTGCGTGTGAACATACCCTTAGAGCTAGGTGTCAAGATGTCTAGGAGTATCTGCATGTCCCCCGAACCAACCCGTTTTTTACATTGCCTATTACAAAACTGTAATCCTAACATATAAGTATGAGGAATGAACACGAGTATGAGGAACAAGCTAAAGACAGGGAAGGAGTGCAGACTTGCCATAACAGCTAGCAGTGTCAGATAGAAGTTTCTAGGCCTCGTGCACAGAATATATAAGTGACGCAATGAATTCCTAGTTGTCCTTACATTCAGAAAGCTGCTGCCGCTCCTCCAGGTATCCATACTCCGGGTGAGGAGCTGAAAGAGAACGAAGGAATAAAGTCACTGACACCACTGGGAACACAAGACGTCTTTTAATACTAATCAAGCTCGATGATTTAGTAAGTGACCCCTAGATAAATGGCCAATGGAGGTTTAACTCTACCAGCAACAAAGTCTGTGCTCCAAATTTCCCCTCTCATCACATACGAGAAGGATCTGCAACTGAATCCAGAGTCAGTCTGTCATCAAGACCATAGTGGCTGCAAACACAGGACAAGGGATGGCCACACAAACCTCTGCTCCGCTCCGGCCTGGAACAAGGAGCAACTTTAGCCGTAGGGACCTCTTGGCCCTTTGTAAAACTTCTAGGATTAACCCAATTAATCAGATAAAGAAAATTGATGATTTACTTCTGAAATGCCTATTTCAGATACCAGCTGCAGATGCTGAAGTCTAACCTGAGCTTCTCCTGGGCATGTAATGCCCTCTACAGGGAAAAAATGGAATGGCTATAGAAAAAAACAAAGCCAACTATTAGATGAATCAGTGTTTGCCTGTAAGATGAGAGCTGGCACTACCTGCCTATTGCAACACACTAAAAGCAATAGTGAAATTGCCAAATGAACCAAGTAGTCCCTTCCTGTCATCCATCCAGAAGACAGGGATCGGCCATGTGTTTCCAAAAGCAAACTCCAGTCATGTAACGCGCTCCTTGGCTGGGGCCATTTACTAAACAGAAGACCAGGATTACTTGTCAGTATAAGGTTTTACAGAATAACAAAAAATATGTAATTTCCGATACATTATTTCCCTTCTGTTTGTTTCTACGCGGCACAAGTTACTCACAAGCTTGCCAAAATTTAAGCATTAAGAAGTATTGACTTTACCTGATTCCTTCTTTTCGTGATAATGATGTACTCCAAGATCTTCATCTAGTATATATAACAAAAAGAAAAAAACAAAAAGAAAAAAATTATTTCTACAGAGCGCTGAAAGCACTTGATTCCAGCCAGACGTGCCGCACACACGCTCTGTGCCGCGTATCAGCCACACTCAATTGGTTTAACACAGCTCTCTAGCAAATGCCATTAAATTCTTTTTCCACATCAATACTTCCTCTGAACTCATAACAACAATGTAAGAAATTGTTCCCGGTATCTTCTGAGTCTGATTTTAATTTAACAATAAATTAACATTTGATCTCTGCTGGAAGGGTTGCGGATTCACTCAGCATGGAGCTACTGCTCCCACAGTGGCGGCGGTGGAGGACGGCACCGATAACTGGTCCTGCTGGAGCAATCTAGGCTATTTCTGGTGGGGGAAGTCCTCACATACGTTTATGGGGGATGAAATAAATGAGGGACATCCGGTCTTACTGTCGTGTGAAATTATATTTCCACAAACTGTTTTAAATGCAAAAAAGTGTAACTGGCTCGGTGGTCAGGGACAGCTGAGAAATTACCATATATCTGTAATGATAGACTGTCCATACAGCCTCTTTAGCAGTGCAAAGGATCTACTATTATAATATATGACATACAGCAATTACACTAGTGAGTGTCCAGAAAACTACAACTCCCAGTATGACCGACAAGCCAAGATGTAGTGCAGTTTCAAATAAAGTTAAATAATACATTGTGATCGTATAAATTATTGGGTGTCAGACTTTTGAGGAAGACTGGAGACACACAGTACGAGATGCATGCAAGATACTCGCACGAGTCTCGCCTGCCTCAACCGCAATACGCAGGTTCTCTAGACAGGAGGGTGTCAGCTACATAGACATACAGCTGAACGCTCCTGTCTGGAGAGCTGGTGGATGTATTGGATTATGCGATCTGAGCCACGCGCAAGTGGAATCCCGGCCGAAGGAGCCTTGTAAGGTAAATCCAGCCAAAAATCAGACTGACATCTGAGGAGTCTGTGAGATCGGCCGTGCACCAGTTTACAAAACTTTAGGCTACTTTCTGACAATGGATTTTGATGAGTTTCTGATGTGGTGTGTTTTCTCTGTGTCAACATCGCAGCATCTTACAGTGTCAGCGCAGTAGATGGGATTTATAGAAATTTGCCCTCTGTGCTTCTTTTTTTACTTAGCATAAACTGACCTGTGGTGCGAGTTTCACGACCGTAATAAGGCCTCTTTCACACTGGCGTTTTTGTCCAGATCCGGACAAAAAACTGCATCTGCTGCATGTGCCGCCTAATGGCCGCACTTGCGGTACACTTGCGGCAAGCCCCATGCATTGTCAGCAGTGTTGTTTCTGGCTGCAAGTGCTGGAACCACGGTTATACCTCACTTGCCGCTTCTGCCGCAGCCATAGACAATGCATGGGGCTTACTGCAAGTGCAACGACATGCGGCAGATGCTATTTTTGTCCGGATCTGGACAAAAACGCGAGTGTGAAAGGGCCTTACACTTTCAAATACACTGAGTTTTAAGTGCAAATTAATTTTTGGCCATAGATTTGCAAGATGTGTAAAATCCACAGTAAAAAAACGTACAAGTGTTTTTAGTGTGTTTCCGCAGTGGAAACACACCTCAAAAACTCATGAAGTCCACACCTACAATTGACAATAAAGTCTTGTCAAAGCAAATACCAGTAGGTTTCTCAAAAAGTAAGCATCTTTTATTTAAAGCATTAGATAACAGAGAAAAAAACTGCAGCGACAAAAACACACACAAAAACGGAATGAAAAAACAAATGTAACCTAATTTACATATTAGGTGCAGAAATGCTGCAAATCAAAACATGCACCAAATACTGATCGGATGGTTTAGTGTGCTAAACTCCTCAGCTTTGCTCTGTGACGTTCATTGCTGGAAGTGTCTGACACCACTTCCCGATCTATCAAGCATTACTTGTCTATAGATTTCCAGTAAATTTAAAGCAGGACCAAAGAGGGTCGTCCCCAGTGGGTGAAACCAGAGTCTTTTGGGCCCCGATGCAAAATGTGGACCCATCTCACACGTTGGTCAGAGGTATGTGCTGTTGTAAGAGTTCTAAACCCTATGAAGACTTGTGTTGCTCCCCGCCTCCTTCCTTATGTATTAATGTCCCCCATCCTGGTTCCCTTCCTGGTAAATATGTCCCATCCTGGCATATTTGTCCTTATCCTGGGCCCCTTCCTGGTACATACTATGGTGTGAAAAAGGGTTTGTCGCCTTCCTGATTTCTTATTCCTTTACATAGTTCTCACATTTAAATGTTTCAGATCACCAAACAAATTTAAATATTAGACAAAGATAGCACAAGTAAACACAAAATGTAATTTATAAATTAAGCTCTTTATTACTAAGACAAAAGAAATCCAAACCTACAGGGCTCTGTGTGAAAAAGTGATTGACCCTTAACCTAATAACTGGTTGGGCCAGGCTTATCAGCAACAACTGCAATCAAGTGTTTGTGATAATTGGCAATGAGTCTTTTACAACGCTCTGGAGAAATTCTGGTCGCCTCATCTTTGTACAATTGTTGACATCAGCTGTGGGCCTCTGTTTGGCCAGCAGCATGTATTGCAGTGCATGGACCAGATGCATTTCAGTTGACTGTGTGTCCTCGGTTGAGGGCTGTGCGTCCTCAGATGACATCCAGCTCAAATAGACACACGGGCCAGGTTGCGACCTTTGTGAGTTACGCCCCTGGTGGTCACAATGTAAATAGCGGATCTTCACCTGCCCTGTAAAATAGTGGTCCTGATGTACTTACAATAATATGTCAATACATCAGTTATAACAAGATTTCCCCTTTAACTCTCACTCTTTGCTTTTATTGGCCTTTATGATCTCAGCATGCGCTAAAGTCCCCCATACACTTTAATAAGATATTACCACACGATTGTGTCGGACGATCGTTTAGCTGGCAGCAATCTTGGCCAACTCTCTTGATACAAAAAAAAGCTTGTTTTGCCAGAATTTTCTATGCTCTCTATGAGAGAGCGCTGCTAACAGACATGTCTGATAAAAGTTCATCTCTTAGGGTACCGTTACACGTCGCAACATTGCATGCAATTTCACTTGCAATTTGCTGGTTGCAGTGAAATCATGGACACATTGTTACATTTGTACACAGCAACAAAATAGAACAATGTGTCCATGATTTCACTGCAACCAGCAAATTGCCAGTGAAATTGCATGCAATGTTGCGACGTGTAACGGTACCCTTAAGGTACCGTTACACACAGAGATTTCTCTGGAGACATTGTTTGCAACTCACTGGTTGCAGTGAAATCATGGACACATTGTTCCATTTTGTTGCCGTGTACAAATGAGTGTACCAGTGAGTTGCAAGCAATGTCTCCAGAGAAATCTCTGTGTGTAACGGTACCTTTAGAGATCAAAAGAATTAATGAAATCAAACATGATGCATCCTTATATCCCTGAACATCGTCTGAGGATAGTCGGCCCAACCATTGACATCAGACTGTCGGCAAAACCCATTAATATTGGTGAGCTCAGCTATTGTTAATCTAAATGGACCTTAAGGGGAACCTGTCATGTTGTTTTGTGATATTAAACAATGTGCATCGCTAATATAGTTTGCTAAAAACAAAATTTACGTATTTATCTTGAAAAAAAAAACTTTATATGGCGAGATGACTGCACACACACCTGGCATTAGTCATATAGTCATGGGGAGGTGCTTTTGCTTACTGTCACTCAAGTTGATGCATGATATTTTTTTGCATGTCGTCATGTCCCCTGCATTGTAATTGACTAATATCACTCCGAGACCCGTAGAACCTGTGGTGATGTTACAAGAATGTGACCGACATGGGCAGAGCTAAGCAGGTCTGAAGTGAAAATCCCTTTGGGCTTAGCTCTGCCTATTATGGGCACATGGTCGTGACATCACCACAGGTCCTTCTACAACAGATGTGAATTTTTTAAGGTGCTTCAATGTGGGGGGGGGGCGTGATTATGTTAAAAAAAACTGCATGTCTTTATGTGAATTGACATGACTTATTGCCACCCCAATGACTGTGCAAGTACCTAATGCAAACATCTAAGCATCTAAAGTGCTTTTTTATGATAAATACATGGATTTTTTTTAACAAGGTTAGTGATGCACAATGTATGAGATAAATGACATTGTGGGTGGTTTAAAAACAAAAAGGACATGGCGGGTTTCCTTTAAAGGGTACCGTCACACCTGGCCATATCGGCGGCGATTTTCATAGGCGATGCAGGGGCGTGGCCTATTGCCGCCAACATCGCCGGTGCGTCACCTAATGTAAAGAGGTGATATCGACGCCTTAGAGTGGTCGTCTGGTTTTGCTGCACTGCTCTGAAACCAGGCTAGCACTCTGGGGCGATGTGTACACATCGCCCCATGTAACATGCCGATCGGCGATGTTACAGGCGATGGGAGCCATAGGCTCCCATGTTACAGGATCGCCACTGGGGTTTGTGGACACCCCAGCGGTGAAGGTGCCTGTAACATCGCCAGTGCGTCGCCGGAGGTATCACCGTGTGTAAACACGCGATGGTGACGCTGGCGAGGCGTCAAAAACGTGTGTGCTCCCGTGCGTCGCCAGAGATATCTCCGGCGAGGTGTCCAGGTGTGACAATACCCTAAGAGTCCTTATTAAAAGAGGTTGCTTAATGCAAGGCTTCTCAAACTTCTCCTCGTAGGTCTTCACCAGACTGATGAAGATGATACCTGGGCCTCCAAATCTGTGGCGGAAGTCCTTATCATTAAAGAGTAAAGGCCCCGTTACACGCTACGGTGTCCCAGCGATCCGACCAATGATCGGGTCGCTGGGATATCGCTAGCTGATCAGTATCTGATCGCTGGTGAGCTGTCACACAGAGATTCACCAAACTAAGACATAAAATCACAAAAAACTCACCAAAATATTGCCCGGTAAATATCTATTGCACCTAGCAGCAGGCTGATAGCTCCTTGGAGAGGCAGCACAGGTGTCTATATACCGGTGCTCAGTCACCTGCAACCCACAGATGGGGGCGGTTGCTGCACCAGCCATGCTGTCAGGGAGGTGACCGGTGGCATTTATAGAAATAATGTTACCATAGGGCTCTGCCACTCAGGTACATGTGAAGTATAGTGTCAGAGCAGCCTATTGGTTATGACCTGCTATTAGATCAGGCAGGCTGCTCCGCACTGATTACATGCCTCACAAATGACAGATGCCCGCCAAAGGGCCCAGCCTAAAACTGCAGATAAAAATAGATGCAACAAAACACTAAAGATGAAAATGTGAGGTGTTAGTATATATTTTGGGCTAAAATATGTATGTTCGTAACCCACCATCAAGGGCTCTTACACTTACGAGTCCTAACCATATGTTTACTGCCATATGTTTGTTTAACATTGAGATTCACAAAACTAGGACATAAAATCACAAAAAACTCACCAAAATATTACCCGCTAAATATCCATTGCACCTAGCAGCAGGCTGATAGCTCCTCTGAGAGGCAACACAGGTGTCTGTATACCGATGCTCAATCACCAACAACCCACAGATGGGGGCAGTTGTGGCTCCAGCGTCCGGCCATGCTGTCAGGGAGGTGACCGGTGGCATTTATAGACACAAGGTTACCATAGGGCTCTGTCACTCAGGTATATGTGAAAAGTTAAGACATTTCGATTAAAAAAGTGGAAAAACTGCTTATGTATTCTAAACAGAGATATTATGAAAGGGGAAACAAAGCCCACTCCTTATTAGCACGACGGCTAAAGGAGCGCACCTCTAGAGCCTGCCCACAGGCCCTGAGAGATACTGATGGCACGATCCATTATAATCCCTCTAGCATTTCCAATGTTTTCCTCTCCTATTACACGCGTCTCTATAATTTGAGTGATCACGGGGGGGGGGAACCTCTCTCGGGGGGGCGGAGACGTGGAGGCTTATCTCACCAACCTTAACCTCCCTAGGTTCCCAGCGGAAGCTCTAGCGTCCCTAGACCAACCAATCGCATGCGAAGAGGTGGAGGAGATTCTTCAAGACCTCCCACAGGGAAAGGCCCCGGGTCCAGACGGTCTTACCTACTTATACTACAAAACTTTTGCCAAAACTCTCCTCCCCCACATGACCTCCCTATTTAACTCCTTTATGGATGGTGCAGAAATCCCCTCCTCTATGTCGCACTCCCACCTTGTGCTTCTCCCTAAACCGCCCAGGGATCCTATGGATTGTGCTAATTATAGGCCCATTGCACTGTTGAACTCGGACATAAAAATCTATGCTAAAATTTTAGCGAACAGGTTGGGTCCTTGGCTCCCTCAGGTTCTGCACAAAGACCAGGTTGGGTTTATACCCTGCCGGCAAGGTGGTGATAACACAAGACGTGTAATAGACTTGATAGATGTGGTCAACCGACGGAGTCAACAGATGCTGGCCTTAAGCCTGGATGCCGAAAAGGCTTTTGACCGCTTAGATTGGTCCTTTATGTTCGCTTGTCTTCGGTCCTTTGGCCTTCCGGAGAGATTCCTCACTGCAATCAAAGCCCTTTACAGAACCCCCACTGCATCTATTAAACTTCCTTTTATTACGTCTCCCTCCTTCCCTATATCTAACGGGACAAGGCAGGGATGCCCGCTTTCTCCCCTCCTTTTTGCCTTGTGTATTGAACCGCTAGCTGCTGATATCCGTAACAATTCAAATATTTCAGGAGTGACTCTCAGCACGAAGGAATTCAAAATATCCCTTTTTGCTGATGATGTCCTTCTCACATTGACGAACCTCCACGTCTCCCTCCCTAACCTGATGTCCTCCCTACAAACATACGGCTCTCTCTCGGGCTATAAGGTGAATCGGAGTAAGACAGAGGCTCTACCCATAAACATCCCACCTGATGTATTGGACTATCTAACCCTGAATTTTAAATTCAGGTGGAAGACAGACACTATAAAGTACCTAGGGGTCAATATTTCGGCCTCCTTTGGTACTCTTTATAAACATAATTTTCCCCCGCTCTTTAAGGAGCTGAGGGCCCTCCTCTTTAAATGGGCACCACTGTCTTTGTCTTGGTTGGGAAGGGTTGCCGCGGTAAAAATGACGCTGGTCCCTAAGCTTCTGTACTACTTCGAGACCTTACCTGTGAAGGTCCCTCTGGGGGATCTTAGATCCCTCCAGACGGCCATCATGAGATTTGTGTGGAATAATAAGAGACATAGAATAGCAAAGGACATTATGACAACCCACAGATCCCGGGGTGGCCTTTCGGTTCCGGACATAGTGCGGTATTATTGGGCCACCCACCTCCGAAGAATTCCATCTTGGTCGGCTCTCTGGGCGTATAACAAATAGACGGAAATTGAAAAACTGTGGATGGCACCTGTCCATCCCAACTCTTTATTATGGCCGCCTGCCCAGGTGGTTCCACAAATTCCATTACTGGGTCCGATGCAGGTGACCTGGGAAGTTTGGAAGCATTGCCAAAAGAGATTTGCCCTGGCCTCCCCATCGTCACCAATGGTCTCATTTATCTACCACCCCCTGTTACCGGGGGGAATGGAACCGGCGATGGTCCACCCGTAGCTATCCGCGGGCCTTTTTAGGTTCGCAGACATAGTAGACAAAAGGACTATGGGAATCCGATCCTTTGAGGACTTGAGAAATATCCCACCTCTTACTAATAGAGCTTTCTATCAGTTCCTCCAAATCCGGGACTTTGCCTCCTCCCTATATGGAACCTCGGGGTTTCGGTCCCAACAGATTTAGAAAAAATATGCAGGAGGGGAACAAGCACTAAGGGTCTGATTTCAGAAATCTACCAACTCCTCGCTGTCTTGGGCAGCGGAGACCGAGGGAGTTTCTCCTACATGATAAAATGGGAAACCCTTTTGGGCAGACAGATTTCCCCCCAGACCTGGCAATATATTTGGGACAGAGCATCCAAAACCTCCATATGCACGCTTTATAAGGAAAATCAATATAAGCTCATGATGTTTTGGTATCACACCCCTGAATTCCTTCATAAACTAAACCCACTTCTACCTGACACTTGCTGGAGGTGTAGTAGAGATGTGGGCGACTTGCTCCATATCTTTTGGTCATGTCCAAGATTAAGGGAATTCTGGAGATCTGTCAGAGATCTTATCACACAGGTTCTGTTTGTTGATATGGAACCGGACCCACTGGTATATCTTCTCAATGCACACACTGGACGGGTGAGCAAGCTGGCCTCTAAGCTTCTTCTGCATATTCTTACTGCAGCTAGATGTTTGATCGCCCTCTTTTGGAGGAGATTGGAACCACCTTCCCTCAGGGATTTGTTCACTAGGCTGTCGGACATTAGGAGGATGGAATACCTGACAGCCTTGTTGGCAGCCAAAGTCGACCAGTTCAATCAGGTCTGGGCCCCATGGGACTACTTTGCTGCCCAGGAGGGTATTTAAGGATGAGGCATTCTCCCTGGCCCTGGGAGGCACTACTCCCTTAACCCTTCCTTCCCTACCTCCCCTCTTCCTTTCCAGCCCCACCCTCTTTATCTCCCCCCCACCTCACTGTTCTATCCTTGTTCTATCTCTCTTACTTTTTCTGGTTGTTATTAGTCCAATTGTTCCCTATTTGTTATTATTTGATGTTTTAGGGAGGTGATTATAATTGGTGACCCTACATGCCTGGAAGTCCCTTTTGGGAAGTATTCGAGATTATACTGACTACTTGGAAGTGGTAGATCGCTACCACCAAGGACTTAAGATATATTTGGCGATATGGACGCTAAACCCCTTAGGGTCTCACCTTAAAAATACCATTACCTAATTTACCTGACTCCCCTCTACTATACTGCTGTATTATTGCAATTTATTTGATGGTATACTTTCTTTTCTTGTATTCTATAAAACTTAATAAAAATTTATAGTTGAAAAAAAAAAATTTCCCTGTCAATCACTGACAGCTGTATTTAATGCACTCTGGCAAGGAAGTACACTGTTCTAATCTCTCATTGGCACGTCCATGGAACAATCGTGGAATATCGATGGATTGACATGTAAGCCAGGGTCTGCTGAAGACCCCTGTATCTCTCCTCGCAGTATGTCTATGAAAAACAGCCTGTGGCCTGCGTTCATAGTAGACCATTATTTTCTGCTGTAGCATAGCTGTATATAGCACAAAAAAAGCAGATGAAGTTGAAGTCTACTAAGGGGACTAGTAAATACAGTGAAAAGTGAAAAAAAATGTTTTGAAAAATATAAACAATATATAAAAGTTCAAATCAGCTCCCTTTTTATCATATTAAAAATTAAGAAATCAAAAAATATAAAAAATGGTATCGCTGCGTTCAGAAAAGTGGCGTCTATCAAAACATCAAATAAATTCATCCAATCGAGAAATCACCTGGTCCTTAAGGGGTTAGGTAAAAAAACAAATCAGAAAGCTTAAAGTTCTAGCAAAATCCCCAGATAGAAAGTCATTCTAATGACGGGGTTTCTGTGAGAATTGTGTGGCCAGTTAGCCGATACAACTAGAATCACTCTCTTTTTTCCGTAGATCGCTGTACTACATTGCAGAACTAGTATTTGACATTACAGGCGCTTTACGAAGCACCCGGCCTACACAGATGAACGAAAATAGAACTTCAATAAAACAGAGTTACCTCCGACATGCAAGGTATTCTTCAGGGACCACAGGTACAGCTCAGTCAGGCAGAACGACATCTGTGAAAGAGAAAGAGGTTTCATCAAAGAAAGGAACAACATGTGCAAATTAATGGCACTTATTATTAGCAATCACACGGCTTTTCATGGTAGGTGCTGGAGTCATCAGCGCCAACATTCACAACAGTTCTCAAATCAATTGGAAAAATCTTTCCAAGACTTATACATTTGGGTAAATACGAAGAAAAAAATAAATAGAGAGACACCACTGATAGCTGAGGTCACTGCAAAAATGTGCAAAACTAAACATACAGCGATAAAAAAATAAAATAGGAAAAAATAAATACGTTTTTCGAGGTCTACAAAACATGGGTAACACCCTCTCGGGCAACACATATCAGATACACTGCCAAGTTCCCATCCATTTGCAGACAGGTTACAGTAGCAGTAAAGTGGAAGAAAGAAAAGTCATTGGTGATTTATTTAAGTGGCATTTCTCTTCGTGTTTGACGCACGCGGTTAATGAATTTTTGTGTGAAATCAAACATATTCTTAAAACGCCCAACTGAAATGTTGCAAAAGTTGGCGCAAATGCAATAATGAATTGGGTCCAAGATGCAGATTTTAAATGCACAACAGGTAAAATCTGTGTGTCAATTTAACCCTTTACAATACATTGGATGAAATCTGCAACTATCACCTGCAAAATATCGGGATTTCGAAAATGGTTTGTCAAGAAATCACATAAAGGTGAAAAACAAATCATCTGCATTTTTGACCTAGATCAAAGGGTTCAATATGGAGTGTCGTGTTTAAAGGGGTTTCCCACGAAGATGGGAAAAAAACTCCTAAATGGTAGCCACATGCACTTACAAGCATTCTATGTATTTTCCTACCACATATCTAAGTTTTTCTAAGACATCAGCCATCAGAAGATTCTGGTCAGGTTCCCTGGATGTGTAACGACCGGAACGCCAGTCGTTTGTGTGTGAGGAATACGGTGCTGCTATGAACGACACTGACTCCAAAATAGTGGCAAATTAACTGTCTTTATCGGTGCCAAAAAAATAACAAATTCAAACTCTTCAACAAAGATATGGGCCCAACAGCCCGACCACAATATACAACTTATGCAGCCCGAGGGAACTCACATGCCAGTTATGCAGGGAGGGAGCACAACTACCCCTGACTATACCACCCCCACCCTTACTTCGTACAGGGCCTACCCAGGCTCTTACTGCAGCCGCGGCATGTCTTCCCCTCAGGATATAATCTTACACCCCCCTCCCACACTATGTACAAAGTAATTCGGGACCCCTTATTCCCCTTTATAAATCTATCCCACAAATTATTTACAACCTATGCAGTGTCCCCTCCTGCAGGAATAAAGCTCTTACTCAGATTTGATACTTCACAAACAGGTAATGGTATATTTTGTTTAACTCTAAGCCCCGGCCACTGGGGTATATCAGATCTTTCTAACACCAGGCTTCTTAGCACATCCCGGTGCACAGGGATTGCAATCTCTCTCAGTTCTATTGTGTAATCCACGACTGGCTCCTCTCTGTGTTCAGGATCTTGCACAGTTTATAGATCAAGTCTGATCAGTCTCCACAGGAATAAACACAAAATTGTTCCCAGCAACCTCTGTCTAGATCACCCTATCTCTCTATATAAGAAGTGACCGGTCAATTTCGGTGTTACAGTGCACAGTTTCTCTTGAAGCACACTGTCAGCTCGAGTCTCTGGGGAACTCCAGCACGTCTCAGGCCCAGCATGTCCTCATACTTCGCGTTCCCAGCTCCACGTGCTTCTATGAACTGTCGACATGTCTTGATCCGTCAGGAATCTCCTCAGAACTCTGTCTCTCTCAATTTACCTCAGGAAAGTCTGAGAGAGCTACTTCCGGTTTCCAGTCCTTTCTACTCGTGTTCGATGGTGACCTCCAGTGGCTGAACTAAGTTACTGCAGAATAAGAGCACGATATGAAGTAAAAAGGTATGATAAAATGAGCGCTAGGGACAGAAACAGGCACTGGGCTCTTATCGAATATTACCTTTCAAATTTATTGTGAACAGTAGATGTTACAGGTCTCCTCGCCACAACATGTTTCGACACTAAAGGTGTCTTTCTCAAGTGGACATCCACTTGAGAAAGACACCTTTAGTGTCGAAACATGTTGTGGCGAGGAGACCTGTAACATCTACTGTTCACAATAAATTTGAAAGGTAATATTCGATAAGAGCCCAGTGCCTGTTTCTGTCCCTAGCGCTCATTTTATCATACCTTTTTACTTCATATCGTGCTCAAATCCTCCCTTTGGGGAGTGTGGTTTGAGAGCAGCTCTGGGACAGGATTTGGTCAACACAGAGGAGCTGCCCTTCCCTGGGCTCGTGATCTCTGGGAGAGACGTTGAAGTTCCATAAGGAAAGGCTTCTCTACATGTAGCAACGGATTTATGCCTGCGGTTAAATCTCACCTCAAATCATCAACCTAGTTGTGCAGGGGGCGCAACTAGAAAAGGTGAGTGACATATCAATATAACCCCTTGCTTCGGCTAATTTGCACAGTGTGGCGCAACAATTTCTTGGTTTTTCTACTGCAGAATAAGAGGTAATTAGTGGTTTAGGAGGGTGCTACAAAAGGATGGAGGAACACAAATAGTTTGCAGCACTGAAGGATTGGAGATTGTAATTGCCTGTAGGGAAGAGAGAAAAAGACCTGGCAAAGACCAAAGAACCTGCGGTGACATCAGCGGCACGTGATGCCCCATGTGACCAGTCTTCCCGGTAACCAGGAAGCAACTACACAGTGCGCGGTGCGCACAGAGCACCGGGGGTCTAACAACCGGGTTATGCAGGCTACATAACCCACTCAGGTTAGTTCAAAAACCCCCAACTAGTTTGGTCAAAACTTCCCCCAGATATAATCCTAGGAGCGCCTTCCTCTCTTGTTTTTTTGACATAGAGCTAAGTTACTGTAGCATTATTTCGTGAAACGTTAACATGCTACAGATGTATTTGAAAGTGGGCGGGGCGACAGCCCGGCATCACATGACTTCCTCCAGACTGTTTTGACTTCATTTCACAGAGTTCCCTGCTCCTGTGAGCACTCCAGTGATATCAGAGACCCTCTGGTAACAGACTGCATAGAGACCAGTATGGTAAGTAGCCTGAACTTCCGTTCGGATGTGGATGCAGTGCTGTGCTGATGATTAGCTGTGTCCTACCTCACATCTTCCATATTTTTTCTGTCCCGCTGTCTTATTTCTTATTCTTCTCTCTGCCTGGCTCTGCCCCCATCTGATTGGCCTCGTCCCCTCCATAGCACTCCAGTGGGTGGCTCGGGTAGCTTTGGCTCGGCCCCCCAGTTAGCCCCACCCTCCGTGACGCTAATTAGTTTTCTTCCAGTGATGCTGCTGGAGGGGGCAGGGCTCCGTTACTTGGTCCTGGAAGGGAGAGCTCCGCTAGCTGCAGGATGGGTTAGTGTCTCCCCATGTCAGGACGCTCCCCATCAGGCTCCCTGATAAGCTGCAAAGCAGAGAGACCTACACTCCACAGCCTATCAGGCAGCCTGTCAGTAGACTGACAGTGCGCATGAGCATGTCCTGCGCATTCAGGTGAGAAGCCGGAAGGCCATGATGGTAGGCTCTGCTCAGTAGACTCCATGTGCGACCGTTACTAGGAGGACACAGACAAGTCGGGCAAACTTGTCTCATGACTCAGAAAAAGGCCTACAGCACTACATACTTCTAAAGATTACTAAAAAACTATAGATTACTTTTTCTAATTTGGAGTATTTAAAAACAAAGTTATGACATTTGTAGGCATAAAATGCTAATGACTACAGCAGGGACACCTAATGTTGCAGAAAGACATACGTCCTGATGGGGAATAAGGTTACTGCGCTGACAAGGGCCGATGCCATCTGCAGCAGATGACGGCTGAAATATACAGCTGAACTCCTGCTACCACTGGAGCTAGATCCAATCCCTAAAGTTTAACCCTTCAAATACTGTGGTCAATAGTGACAATGCAATCTAAGAAGTTTGACAGAAGGCAAAGTTGCCTCCTGCTGCATGATGTTGGGGTGCTAGTTAAGCTTATATTACAGACATTGAGATAAATACTTAGCACCGCAATATATTTCTCTGACTCTTAAGGCCACTTCACACACACAGATATCTGAGTCCAATATCTGAACAGATCTCTGGTTGCAGTGAAATCATGGATACATTGCTCCATTTTGTGGCTGTGTACAACATGGAGCAATGTATCCATGATTTCACTGCAACCAGAGATCTGTTCAGATATTGGACTCAGATATCTGTGTGTGTGAAGTGGCCTTTAAAGAAAAATACAAACAATCATAACTTCAGAATCAATATGTCAAGTAAGCAAAAACAGCAACAGGTGTCTTCACATAATTGTGTTTACCCGGGGAATGAGGTACCTTGGAACATCAGAGCAAAAGTATGCAGGCAGACAATTTGGAATAGAAGAGCAGAGAATGCAGACAGGCACCTTGGAACAGCAAAGCCATGTAAGCGGACAAGCGCCTTGGAATAGCAGACCCAAATATGCCGACAGGCACCTTAAACCAGCAAGGATGAATATCCTAACAGAGATTGAGAACAATGGGGCCTGGTGGCCTGCACCACTAATGGCCGGCTGGGAGCCCAAAGCTGAGAACCGTGGACAGTAGAAGGAGCCAGGTGAGCCCGACTGACCCGGGTCACTGGTGGCTGGGCCAGAGAAACAAGAGTGCCATCTCTGTAGATGTGACCGGGAACGCTTTATGCCCCTAACCACAAGGCAGGGTGCGGGGACTACAAGTGCCCGAGACCTATCAACCGGTACGGAGTAGGACAAAGCCATCGGACTAGGGCTAGTGACCCAGAATGTAGGATGACTCACTGTAGAGCCCGTGACAGCCGGACCGAACCCGTACGCATGAGAGCAGAGAGAACAGAAGGGCCCAAGAGGTACACTGAGGAGAGTGATGCAGAGGAACCGTCCCCGCTGCAGTAAGAGCCCCAGCCGGTGACTGTTGCGTGGACCCGGTCCGCAGCTTGTGTACAAAGAACTCTGCTTGTGAACCACTGTGAACTGTGTGTTTAGTAACAAAAAAAGTAAAATACCGGGCCAACTCAAGAACTGTGTGTGACTTATTGTGACAGTAACTTCAGTGGCTCACCTGCTGAGCCATACTTTGCTACCTAAGTGTGCCGGTTGGTGTAGCTGCGCGAGGAAGAGGAGTGCAGCACTTTGGGCACGCAGGACCTCTCCCGCTGCCCTGGGACCCAGCCCTACCCGTGGAGGGCTTAACATCCCGGCTGCCGCCACCACCACCGTCCCCGGCAGGCCCCACGGCAGCAGTGGCCATGACCCACGGGTGGTGAAATGAATAACACCCCATAAAAACTTTATTAACTTTTCCATCTTATTATTGCCTGGCCACACCACCGTGGCACCCCAGAAACAGTACGGTCTGACTCTGAGTACCCCGGTCGCTGTGAGACACCCGCACTTAAGCAGAGCTAGCTATAGCAGTCCGGAAGCCAAATTTACTGAAGGCTGAACACTCGATACATGACGATACATGGTATATAAGGTCTATAAATGTGGCACCGCAGCAGTGGTAGATGGCCACTGGGGAAGTAGAAATCATATGCAATCTGATGCAGAATCCGAGACAACTGAGTAACAGTGGCATAAAAGTCTACTATTCCTTAAACACGACATGACTGCTTAATCTGAAAAGTTAAGTGAAACAACAGGTTCACTTTAAAATGTAGTTTGGTTGCAACTTTTTACATACAGGCAGCAAAACACATTTCTTTGATTCAGTGCCAAAACTATTACTATATTATACATATCTATGGGCTGTTTCATGTAACTTTGGCTGAATCACAAAAGCTGACAAACTAAGATTTTACTGACTGGAAAATCTAAAAGGTACATAAAAGACGCGTGCACCCACCCATAGCTTAATATTGTTGTGATTTACATTAACATAATTATTACACAGTGGATTGTGTTTTATACTCCTGTGGGCGTCCTGGCTTTATAAACAAGTTGGGGAGCTTTCCGATTAATGAAAAAAAAGAATCTTGAGACCTTACCATGCCTATAGCAAACAATTAAAGGAAACCTGTCAAGCCACAGGCTCCATGAATCAGAGCCTGGCTTTCTCTGAAAGACTCCTGCATTTCAGAGTAAATCTATAGCCGGAAACCAGACTAAGGGCCCTTTCACATCAGCGTTTTTTTCAAATCGCGGCAGATGCGGTGAAAAAACAGCATCTGCCGCGATTACCGCATACCGGCTGCACTTGCGGCGCGGTTGCGGTAAACGCCATGCAAAGTATAGGCGTACTTGCGGCAGGTGCGGCAAGTGCGGTTTTGCACTGGCGGCAGGTGCGGCCGCGAAAAAAAAACGCGTCTGACCGCGGTTTTTTTTCGCGGCCGCACCTGCCGCAAGTGCAAAACCACACTTGCCGCACCTGCCGCAAGTACGCCTATACTTTGCATGGCGTTTACCGCAACCGCGCCGCAAGTGCAGCCGGTATGCGGTAATCGCGGCAGATGCGGTTTTTTCACCGCATCTGCCGCGAATTTCAAAAAACGCTGATGTGAAAGGGCCCTAATTCAGCTCCATACCTGGCCAGTCCCCTGCACTACTGAAGAGAACTGACAAACCTCTCCCTAGTTTGTATTGTTCTCACGTTCCAGGGACGGGGGTACTCAAGCCGGACCCTTCCGTTGTCCAGGGCTGCAGGGTGTCACAGTGACGTGACCCGGCTCCGTTGTCCCAGGCGCGGCAATAAAGATGGGGGAGGAAAAGAAAAGAAAACAGGGAATAGGAATTTGTGACGCCACCCATGGTTTGTGGCCAATTTAGGCAATCGTTGCCGTCCAGACCTCTGGGGATGATGGTGGTGGCAGGCAGCCAGAATTGTGAGCCCTCTGCGGGCAGGGCTTTTACCCCAGGGCAGGTGTAGGGACAGAGTCAGACACGTTCAGCAGCCAGCACGGCTTAACAGCTGCCAGCGGAGTTCAATGTCACTTACAATCAGGCCGTGTCTGCCTGGCAGCGATCCAGTCGGCAGCTCCACAGGCGAGCTCCGGCTGCTGTTGCACAAACCACAGTCTCGCACACATAGTTTTGAGCTTGATTGGGTCTTTACTTGAGCTCCACAGTTCACACAGCAAAACAGTTGCAGTTCACACAGTACGACAGTACACAGGCGGTTCCAGTCACAACCTGCCAGCTGGGACAGTTCGTTGGTTGCACCCCCTTTCTAAGTCTTCTCAGGCCTCTGTTCTCGGTCCCGCACACAGACTACTGTCCGGCGGTCACAGGTTTTTCCTGGGCTCCCTTCTCTGGGATTCCTAACCCTCGTTCGACAGCCTTCCCTTCGTTGTGCCGGGGTTTGGGTTCCGGGCATAAAGACTCTTCACCCTGCCGGTTAATTTATGGGTGGGGCATGCAGCGTCCTACCACTTCAACAGGGCTGGCACCCTGGTTCCGGCTTGGTCCCTCGGTGGCTCGGGGTAACCTTAGACTCCTTCTCTCTTCCTCGGTTCGTAGCCTGGGACTCGGACTAGCCATACGGTAGCACTTTCACATCAGCGTTTTTTCATAATCGCTTTAGATCCGGCAGATTTCGCCGCATTTGCCACGCAACGGCCGACTTGCGGCATGAATTCGGCAAGACCCATTCATTCTCCATGGGACTTGCGGTCAGATGCGTTTTGCCACACATATGGCCACATGAAAAAAACGCTGCTAGCAGCGGTTTTTTTTTTTGCCCAGCTGCAAGTGCCGTATTTGCCGGATCCAGCAAAACCGCACCTGACCGCAAGTCCCATAATGAATGGGGCTTGCTGGATTTGTGCCGCAACTCGACCGTTACACGGCAGATGTGGCGAAATCTGCTGCAATTATGAAAAACCACTGATCTGAAAGTCCCTTAGAATTCGGAAAATCTGCAGTAAGGTCATATCTATCTACAGTCCCCATCAAACTATTTTTTCTCTAAAACACCACAGTATTTAACAGTTAAACATTTCAGTCTGGAATCAGCAGTCAGACTCTGATTCATGCTGTTTATGTTTTGACCAACATGCATCTAATGACAGGTTCCCATTTGAAGAATATAGAGACCTTTGTTGTCATTTTTTTGTAAATGCATATACTTTGGCCTAAAATCATTTTTGCGATTGGGTTTCAATAACTATTTTGTTTTGTTTTCTTTCACTGCCATCTATCCCATGTCATAGAATAGGTGACAAATTATAGATCGATGGGGGCCTGACTGCTGGACAGGCATCGATTTATCAGCAGAGCCCTTTTATCCTTGTTATAATGGATTGGCAATGCGCATGCTCAAGTGTTACTCCGCTTATTTTCTGCCAATCGCTGCACTCGTTTTTTACCAACACCCACATTGAAATGTTGACATCGGCCTCTGATCTGCCGCTCTAATTCTATAACCGGGATAGTGACTAGTGATGAGCGAGCACTAAATGCTCTTGGTTGAGTCAATTAGTGACAGACTCCGCCCACAGACTTCTGGCTATAAAACGAGTGTTTCTGGGAAAGGGTGGGAGGGGGAATTTTTCAAATCATTACAGCATACAACACCTTGTGTGCCCCCCCAGAGGGACCCTAACAATCAATCTGCTCTCTGTGAGGCACCAGTCAATGTGTGCACTGAAGGGAGCTGTGCGAGTAACGAGTAGCACTGAGGATGCTCGCTCATCACTAATAGTGACCCATCAGAGATAAAAAATATCCTGTTCTGCCCATCAGTGCGGGTCCCAATGATCAGTATCTTGCAGAAAGTGAGGAATTGTTTTCACCGGACAAACCCTTTAATTGTTTTCACCGGACAAACCTTTTAATCTACTGTGTATATTTTGGACTTTAAATTGGCCCACCAATCAGGACTAGTGATGAGCGAACCTTACAAGGCTTGGGTACGGTCATCAAACGAACCAGAGGATGTTTGGGTTCGGTGGCGCTGTTCGTGACCCAAACTGCCACCGATTGGCTGTTCAGCTCTCCTACCACATACAGTCAGCCATAAGCAAAACAATTCCAGGGGTGGAGGGTGTTTTTTTTTCTTCAAGAGACAACACACTGAGCCAATCACGCTCCTGTACTTTGTACACGCAAATCACCCAAACTCCTGCCCGAACAGGTTCGCTCATCTCTAATCAGGACTTCGGTAACGCTGCTCCTTTGATCTATAGACCAGTAGTGGTCCCAACCCAACGACATGGCATTAATACAATCCATTAGAAAAAGCTGAGTAGTAAATTATTGACCATCAAAAGGTACGGCAAATTAAAACGTATTTATTATATATTTTTATTGCTCAGAATTTGTCTTTTACAGTTTATGGCCCTTTAAAGTGCTCAGTAGATTGCTTGAAAATTAACACTCATGTCCAATCCAGCCGGCATCTATACACGACTTTCAAGCCTTGCATTTCCTCTCCCAAAGAGCATTAGAAAGGGCCCAAGGCAATCTTAACTTTTCAACCAGTAATTAGTATCACAAAGATTACCACTTTAATTACACAGTTCTGATGTGAAGTCCTAGATAAGTTAGAAAAGCCAATCAATGTTATGTTCTAACTAATAATTCGGCCTCATTTGGAGGTGTTTCTCTTTACTTAGATCACATATCATTAGAACAGATTGTCATAATTATTCTGATAATTCTTAAATAGAAGACTAGCTCCTTAATAAGGTTTCTTTCTTCTCATGTGTCAATAGTTTAAATGAATTTCCCATTTGAGAAAATGGTGTTGAAGAATATATTGCTGTTTATAAAAAAGAGCCAGTCATATCATATCACCTTATAGTAAAAAAAAAAAAACTTCATATAATGATATATTACTAATTATTCACGAAAAAGAAAAACATAACATAACCTTAAAGGGACACTAAACCTAGAATTGAATGGTAAAAGTAAAAGGGTGATAATATTGTCTTTGTCAGTTTGCAGGATGTTAATGAAACAATAAGTCTTGGAGAAATGCTGCAGAGAGCACAGGGTTAATCTCCTACTGATCAGTCCCGGGTTTTGTCCGGAGCTTGGCTCATAGATAGTGGACTGGCCCTTGGGCAGGGCTTAGCTATAGAGGAGCAGAGGGGGAGGCTCCTGCTGCAGCTAGTTGTCTTACAGTGAGACATATGACAAGGAGGAGGAGGAAGTGCACATGGCTGGTCTACTTTACCACAGTTTTCCTGCACTTTACCCTAATAAAGACAATTACCGGTATTATTGAATCCATGGTGAGTTGAATCCCAGCTACCCCACAATAACCTGACTTAAAAGGGTTTTCCCATGAACAAAGGTAATTTTAATCAAAAGATATTGGAATAATATTTTTTTCCACAACTGGATGTGTTTAAAAAACTGTTCCTGTGCAGAGATAATTTTATATATGTGTTCCTGCTATGTACTGTGTAAAGGTCCGTGTCTGACCATACACAGAGCACGGTTTGATCCTGAGCAGGGGAGGACACAAAAGAGTATACAGACATTACAGCAAGGCATCATAGCTGATTCTTTTTGTGAGGTAAAACATTTCTCTGACTTGTTTTCTTAAAGAATGTTTTACCTTAACCCCTTCACGACCTATGCTGTATAGGAATGTCAGAGGTCGCCTCTCTCCCTTCGATGTGAGTTCAGACGATGAGCTAGCATCATACCCCACACATTAGCTGATCTGATCAGCTGACATGTGCAACTAACTGGACCGATTGACGCTGTTAACCCTTTGGATCGCACTGTCAATCACTGATCCAAAGCACAGCGGCAGGGATTGCGCAGTTCCCTGCCAGCATCGGAGGTCCCAATCACCCCCCCTTTTGCCCCATTTAAAATAAAACTATATAAAAAAAAAAACACATATTTGGTATTGCCGCATTCAGAAACGCCTGATCTATCAAAATCTAAAATCAATTAATCAGATCTATAAGATGCATAACAGAAAAAAAAAGTCCATTTGCCAAAATTACGTTTTTTTGTTGTTGCTGCAACATTGCATTAAAATACAATAACAGGCAATCAAAACTTCACGCCTACCTAAAGATGGTATCATTAGAAATGTCAGCTGTGCTGTGAGGCTTTAGAGAGGTGACCAGTGGCCGGAGCAGGCTGCAGCTGTGGATGGTGAGGACATAGACCCGCCTCTTAGGCTAATGTAATAATCACTGCACTCTACCTGCCCTCACACTTGAAGCCAGCACTGAAAGGCAGGCGGGTGGGAGGGGGGAGGTAGAGGTGAATATCAAATTAGCTTAAATAGCTAGGGCCACATCATGGACCGCAACTGCATCAGCGGCAATTCTTTGTCTGGATATTTACTGCTTCCCACGCATCATCATTGGTGTCCTCCTTTCTGATGCTGAACGCTGATCAGTGTTTGGAGTGGGGCACAGGACACTGACATCATCGCTGTACGCACAGATCACACACTGATCAGCATTCGGCTTGAGAAGACAGGAGGACGTCGCTGCTGCAAGTGTGAGTGATGGGAGGTGAGTATGATCATGTACCAGGATGTGGGTGATCATATATACCAGGATGGGGGGGAATCGGGGAAATCAAATATACCAGGAAGAGGGAAATCATATACAAAAGGAAGAGGGGAGGTTCATATATACCAGGAAGGAAGGGGGGAAATCATACCAGTATGGAAGGGGGAGAGCCATATATACCAGGATGTGGGGATCATATATACTTGAAAAGGGCCCAGGATGGGGACATTAATATAGAATTTGGAGACAATACCTCATAACAGTGTCATCAGCAGATCTCCCCCTCCATAGCAGTATAAGCAGTGCATCATGACCTAATTTTTTGCTTAATTTTTTTTAACCTATTTTCCCCCTCTAAAACCTGGGTGCGTCTTATGGTCAGGTGTTTCCTATAGTCCGAAAAATATGGTAATTGCACTTTTTGTGCAATTTCACATTTGGAGTTTTTTGTCCTGTTTTCCATTACACTATATGGTCAAATAAATGATGTCATTCAAAAGTACAACTCGTCCCGCAAAAAAAATCCCTCATATTGCTGTATTGAATGGAAAATAAAAAAAAGTTGTGTCTTTCTTGAAAAAGAGGAGGAAAAAACAGAAAACAAAAATATAGAAAATCGCCAGGGGGTGAAGAGGTTAAATAATTATTTGTTATCCCGTGCTGTAATGTCTATATTCTCTTTTGCTTCCTCCTTGAGCCAGGAAATGTGGTATGATCAAACCATGTCCCTGTGCGGTCAGACACATCCATTACACAGTACATAGCAAGGACACATACCGTATATAAGATTATCTCAGCCCAGGAGATGTGGTATGATCAGACCATGTCCCTGTACGGTCAGACACATCCATTACACAGTACATAGCAGGGACACATATATAGGATTATCTCAGCACAGGAGATGTGGTATGATCAGACCATGTCTCTGTATGGTCAGACACATCCATTACACAGTGCATAGCAGAGACACATATATAAGATTATCTCAGCGCAGGAGATATGGTATGATCAGACCATGTCCCTGTACGGTCAGATACATCCATTACACAGTATATAGCAGGGACACATATATAAGATTATCTCAGAACAGGAGATGTGGTATGATCAAACCATGTTCCTGTATGTTCAGACACATCCATTACACAGTACATAGAAGGAACACATACAGTGCCTACAAGTAGTATTCAACCCCCTGCAGATTTAGCTGGTTGACACATGCGGAATTAACTTGGCATTGTGACATTTGGACTGTAGATCAGCCTGTAAGTGGGAAATGCACTGCAGCCAAAAAGATTTTTTAATTTTTTTTTTTGTTTTTGTTAAAGCGTTAAAAGTTAATTCAGAGGGTCATTTATTATTCAACCCCCCAAACCACCAGCATTCTGTTTGGTCCCCCTAAAGTATTAAGAAGTAGTTCAGGCACAAAGAACAATGAGCTTCACATGTGTGGATTAATTATCTCTTTTGCCAGCCTTTTCGGACTATTTAAGACCCTCCCCAAACTTGTGAACAGCACTCATACATGGTCAACATGGGAAAGACAAAGGAGCATTCCAAGGCCATCAGAGATCGTGGAGGGTCACAAGGCGGGCAAGGGGTACAAAACCCTTTCCAAGGAGTTGGGCCTACCTGTCTCCACTGTTGGGAGCATCATCCGGAAGTGGAAGGCTTATGGAACTACTGTTAGCCTTCCACGGCCTGGACAGCCTTTGAAAGTTTCCTCCCGTGCCGAGGCCAGGCTTGTCCAAAGAGTCAAGGCTAACCCAAGGACAGCAAGGAAGGAGCTCCGGGAAGATCTCATGGCAGTGGGGACATTGGTTTCAGTCAATACCATAAGTAACGTACTCCACCGCAATGGTCTCCGTTCCAGACGAGCCCGTAAGGTACCTTTACTTTTAAAACGTCATGTCAAGGCTCATCTACAGTTTGCTCATGATCACTTGGAGGACTCTGAGACAGACTGGTTCAAGGTTCTATGGTCTGATGAGACCAAGATCGAGATCTTTGGTGCCAACCACACACGTGACGTTTGGAGACTGGATGGCACTGCATACGACCCCAAGAATACCATCCCTACAGTCAAGCATGGTGGTGGCAGCATCATGCTGTGGGGCTGTTTCTCAGCCAAGGGGCCTGGCCATCTGGTCCGCATCCATGGGAAGATGGATAGCACGGCCTACCTGGAGATTTTGGCCAAGAACCTCCGCTCCTCCATCAAGGATCTTAAGATGGGTCGTAATTTCATCTTCCAACAAGACAACGACCCAAAGCACACAGCCAAGAAAACCAAGGCCTTGTTCAAGAGGGAAAAAATCAAGGTGATGGAGTGGCCTAGTCAGTCTCCTGACCTTAACCCAATTGAAAACTTGTGGAAGGAGCTCAAGATTAAAGTCCACATGAGACACCCAAAGAACCTAGATAACTTGGAGAAGATCTGCATGGAGGAGTGGGCCAAGATAACTCCAGAGACCTGTGCCGGCCTGATCAGGTCTTATAAAAGACGATTATTAGCTGTAATTGCAAACAAGGGTTATTCCACAAAATATTAAACCTAGGGGTTGAATAATAATTGACCCACACTTTTATGTTTAAAATTTATTAAAATTCAACTGAGCAACATAACTTTTTGGTTTGTAAGATTTATGCTTCTGTTAATAAATCCTACTCTCGTTTGCAGTTTGAAGGCTCTAACTTATTGGCATCTTATCAAACCACCTAAATCTGCAGGGGGCTGAATACTACTTGTAGGCACTGTATATAAGATTATCTCAGCACAGGAACATTTTTTATATATACATGCAATTGTGGAAATTATTAATATTTCAAGCTCCATTGATTAAAATGAACATTGTTTGTGGGAAACCTCCTTTAAGGTATGTGCACACTACACCTTTCTCAGGGAGCCAAAAATACTCCAGCAGAAGATGCTTCAAGAAAATCCTTTTCTCTGGTATCTTGCATCTTTTTGTTAGCACTTTTGGTCTTCTCTTGAGCGTTATTTCAACATGCATTTTTTTTTTAAAGCATTTTTCCAGTTTTTGGGGGCACCTTTTTCACTAGCATTTTCCTGATGTTTTTTTTAATTCCATTCAACAATGAAGAAACTGCTAGCAGTTTTTTAAGTAGAAACACTAGAAAAAAAAAAAAAGAAAAAAAAAAAAAAAAAACCTGCGTGTCTTTGGAGCCCTTTGATGGACTCACATCTGCATGTATTGATCATCTTCAGAGCGGCACTTTTTTTAACCTTTGGCATTGCGCCTGATAAAGCAGCTCAGTCTCATTCACTTATAAGCAGGCTGTGCAGTCGGTGTCCATTTTGGTGGAGTTGGAATAAAATGGCCCGACTCCTAAAATATGTAATAAGGGTGCTTTCACACCTGCAGTTTTTTGTCTTGCATCTGTGTCAGGTAAAGTCCTGATGCATCCTGATCAGGCATGCATTCCTATATTTAACATGGGGAAGAAGTAACATCAGATGGCATCAGGATTTCACCTGATGCAGACGAGTGCGGCGTCTCGCCCGCATCCCCGGTTGCAGTGTTACGATTAGAGCCCGCTTGAAAAATCCTGATGCATCTGGATGCGGCGCAATGCGTCAAAATGACGCATTGATGCCTATGAGGCTGCATCCACCTACGGGTGAATGCAGCCAAGACGGATCAGGATTTCATACTGAGCATGCTCAGACTACTCTGGGCATCCTCATAGCCTGGAGAATCTCTCTCCGGGCCAACAATTCAATACTAATGCACGAGACAAAAAACTGCTGCGGTGCATCCTTCGCATGTGTTTTGCGATGCGTTGCCAGATGCAGCTGTAAGCGTCTTCAGCCTGATGCGGCCAAGACACAGGTGTGAAACTAACCTAAACTGGGTATATTAGTTCAATGCAGAATGTGTTGAATATCATGATTATCTTCTATCTAAATCGCTTGATTATTGTGTCATAATAAGGATTAAAGCCTGATATTACCATTGTACTACAATAAATGTATCACTTAAACATGAGCCGTGTATTAAAGAGTTGGAGTCAGAGTCAGAAAGATTGAGGAGTTGGAGTCGGTGGTTTGACTTACCGACTCCACAGCCCTGCTCAGAAGGGACCAAGCTTCTCGGACTTGTATATCTAGGAACAGCCACTGCAAAATATATAACAATTAAAGGAACTTTGTATTTGCTGGAGCAGCACAGTTCCTTCTGCCAATTAATCATTGGAGTGCCAAGAGTCATGGCCACTTTACACGTCCCAACATCGGTCCGATGATGGATACAACGACGCGGGAGCGCG
Organism: Allobates femoralis; assembly: GCA_033576535.1. Classification (NCBI taxonomy): domain Eukaryota; kingdom Metazoa; phylum Chordata; class Amphibia; order Anura; family Aromobatidae; genus Allobates; species Allobates femoralis. The sequence goes on along the minus strand of JARQOC010000001.1, from coordinate 562,800,545 downwards.
CTTTTTCTGGGAAGATTACCAAGATCGCATAGGAGATGTTACACAGCACAACATCGGCAGGCAACGCAACAGCGATGTGAACGCCCCCTTGTACGGCCGACCCAGGAACAACCATTTAACATGGGAGAGAATAGGGGAAGTTGTACTCCACATCGTTGTTGGGCTTTCACACAGCACGATCCGGCCACATCGTCCATCCAATATCGGGCCGTTGGAGAGCCTGCTCATTTGATCCCCGATATCGTTTTGGCATCGTTCGTGCATCGTATTGGACATTTACACCATACAACGCACGAACGATATCGGGGCCAACGCACGAACCACGTGACTTTTTATCGGAGTTGGACGCCGATATCGGGACGTGTAAAGTGGCCATCCAGCGTCCCTCCAATCTGATATTGATGGCCTATTCTAAGGCCAACTAAGGACAGAGCAATGATTAAGTCCTGGAGGACCCCTTTAAAAGAGTAATAACATCATTAAAAAGTGATATTAATCCTACTTTATAGAAAACTGGGGCCTTACTCCAATAAACCCCAATATCCCACTGTTGGCTTCTGAAAAGCTTTTGGACATTTTTTTTAACTTTTGTAGTAAAGTATTAGCATAAGGCTGGAAACACATGAGAATGTGAAAAATGTAACCAGAGAGTAGGATGAGTGATATCCATATGGTTTTCCGTGTGTCATGCGAGTGCTATGCGAGAGTGAGATTTCTTCTCGCTTAGCATCTATATGACATGCATTTTTAATATGGTATTTCCCATGCTGTAAATAGATAAGGTAGATATTGCGAAAACTTTTTTTAATTTTCCATCCAATATTTCTGAAGGTTACAGTGAGGCCAGAGACACACATGTCTCGCATGACTCACCCAGAAAGGCCCCTGCCTCTGTGGATGGGAGCATGTCAGCTGCTTGTGTTTCTATGCAGCTGAAGTGTGTGAGTATCTCGCATAGTGTGTCTCTGGCCTTACAGAAGACTACAAAAAATCCAGGCATTACCAATTCACTCAAATCCCATATAAATTGGCCTTCATATCCTTTGACTAACAACCCAATACCCGCAGCTTCACTAGCCGAAAACAGTCCTTAGTATTATGACCCTTTGTAATCACTTCACACTGATCAGAGATGGAATAGGTGGATCTATACAGAGAGCAGAATCTGTCCTGAAGGATCTCACACATCTCCATTGTGAAAACTGCCGCACAGTCACACTGGTCTAGTGTCAATAACAACCAATCAGAGCTCAGCTTTCACTTTACCCCCGCAGCTTCAATGCTGAAAGCTGCACTCTGATTGCTAGAGGCGAGCAGGATGATCTGTTAGGCAAGCAATTCTCATGAACGAGGCCCCAGTTACTTCTGCACTGATTATTGACAGCCATTGCTATAATTACAGACTTTGGAGAGACTTATCAGGTTGCCCCACCTTAGCGACTATATGGTTGCTGCCCCTTTAAAAACGACCCTTTGGGCACTGTTACTATAATTCTTTAAGACCCTCAGGCAAAAACTGTCAGCAGCTTCAATGGTGAATGCATATGATCACTGCAAAGGAAGCAAGCGCAATAGGGTCTTATCGCTTTAAAAGCAGAGTGGCTCTGAAGCCGTAATAATCACTGATCACCTTTTTAGGTTGTGTAGCACAAAACCAGCATGAGAAACATGTACTGGTCACAGATGCAGGGCCCACACCTCCACGTGCAATATGGTGGATAATCTAAAGATTCAAAGGGACAATGTGTTACCGGTCCACGCTGCCACAGAAGACACGTAGCCAATAGCATCAAGTTATTTCAGGTTTATTGGATCTGACGCGTTTCAGAGCCTGCTATGCTCCTTCATCAGTGTATGTATGGAGTCCATGCTTTCCTGTCCGTAGGATCCCAAGGACAGGAAAAAAAACGTGATGTGAAAGCACCCTAAGGGTACCTTTACACGCCGCTACTGGCGGGTGGATACAACCAGCTACTTCACGTGCACGAGCACGCACAAACGGTTACAAACGGTCAATGCACCATCTTTACACGCCGCCACAAGCTACGCTATGCTACGTGACATCTATCCCGGATACACCGCCGGGTGCCACAAGTAGCCATCTGTAGCTTAGCGTACCATCTTCAGACGCCGCCACCACAGGGTACTGTGGGTGGAACAAAGACAGCAGAGAAAACATATAGGCGTGCCACAGTCCATCACGCCGCGCCCAAACCACAACCATTGGCTAACCCAACAGAGTTCTGATTGGGCACGACGCAAAGGGCGGATGGCGGACACCTGAGGTAGTAGTGATCGGACTGTGGCACAGAATAAGCGCTTGTGACATGGCGGAGTGTGCAGGAAGAGCCAATCGGTACGCAGTATCTTCCACCAATGATTGCTGATGGGGCGCGGTATCCCGGAGCCTGTGTCACGCCCCAGCTACATACCAGGTACATCGCCTGGTGTCGACACATCCCTTCTGTCGCTTCTTTACACGCCGATACAGCTCGCTACAATCGCCTGTGTAGCCACCTGTTTCCGGGCAGTGCTCGGAAACAGATGTATCTGTGGCCGGGTGCCTCCTACCGTCTTTACACGCCGCTACTACGGGGTATTTTCCCGCTACAAGCTACATTTGTAGCCTGTAGCTGGTTGTATCCACCCGCCAGTAGCGGCGTGTAAAGGTACCCTAAGAGTGACTTATTGGGTGCCGTAACTTTAACTCTTTGTCACCTTTTGGGCAAAAACTGGTTTTGCTTTTAACACACAGACACCCATTTTCTCCTTTACTTCTACAGAGTCTAAATTGGTGGGCCAAATGTCATGGAGGGGGGAGATTTTGAGTTTTAATGTTAGCAGTTTTTAGTCTGGTGTTAAAGACGGGCTGTGCAAAACTCCACTCAAATCAGATAAAACGTATGGTTTGCATTTAACGAGCTCCACACACACATTTTCTGCTTCACATAGATTGGATCGGCCCCTTGTAGGTCGTCTTTCACAGCTTTTTAGTGTGGTCATCTCAAAGAAGGTATTCTAAATATGAGATTTGTTTATTTGGGGGGTAAATATCATATGCAAATGAGATAATCTGATGGAAAACATTCAGATCGGGAGTTTACCAGGCAGCACCATTTTGATTTATTCCGCTGAGCCTCATTCATGGCTACTATAATCTAACGACAGCTTTCAAGAAAGTTTCTAAAAAGTGGCAATAATCACAATTCTCTATAACATGCACATTGTACCCAGCACCTCCCTGTGCAGTATGCCACCATGTAAAACCAAATTCAGAAATACAAACAAGCACTTTGTCATTTTGGGGTAACTATAATTAGGAATGTTTGGGTCACTTCTATGATATGTTAGAACTACAACAACCCTATCTGTTCTGCAAGTAATTTTCTTACCAAATTCACAAATATAAAAAAAAATAAAGAATTCTGTATTTAGCGGATTATCGAAATCAATCGCCAATGCTACAGCTCAGAACTGCAGAAAAAGATGGACAGATAGTGACACCTAGTGGTACAAAGAGGTAACACATACTAGTGCATCTCAATGAATTGGGGTATGTGCTCACGGTCCGGAGAAGCTGTGTGTTGAACGCAGCTCCTCCGGACCTGAGTCAACCCGCGGGTGGCCGCAGGGAGACCGCAGCCGCCGTGTACTCACCATCTGTGGTGGGTGCGGCTTCTCCCTGCAGTCACCCAATGAAAGCCGCTTCCGACTCAGCAGCATAAAGTGAAGATGCGGAGGAGGAGAGGAATGCCGCGGTCGGGTTTAGTTTAGTGGGCATGGGATTTCTACAAATCCCATCCACTATGCTGATACTGTACTACACAGGGTTTTGGACGCAGTGGCAAGATGCTGCGTCCAAAACGCTGTGTCTAGTGATCGTGAGTATGCAGCCTTATCAAAAAATTATTTTTTTTTTCAGTAATTCAATACAAAAAGTTAAACATATATTATAAATAGTCATTACAAGCAGAGTGATCCATTTCAAGTGTTTATTTCTGTTAATGTTGATGATTATGACTTACAGCCATTGAAAACCCAAAGGTCATTATCTCAGAAAATTCAAGTAGGGAGGATGAAGAGTTAAAAACCACGCGCTGCTGTATTCCTCAAGACATCAAAGGGTGAATATAATATTAATTTATTAGTCAACGAGTTTCAGGGCTCCCACAAATGCTCTGAAATATGGCAATATGATATTGATTTTTTATGATGGTCTAATTCATCAAGATGAACTAGCACATTTCAACGAATTAGAAATGACTTCTATATTGTAGCACTGTCTGCAATCTGTGGCCGTCCGGCTGGTCTGTGGATTTGTAAAACTACAACTCCCAGCAAATATGAGAGCTACAAATAGAGAGATTAGGACACATGTAAACGAATATAAAATACCACGTCATCTAGGTCAAGCCAAATTCCCAGCATGGTCCTTGTCACATTTATACCAGTCAGATGTGACATATTAGTATCTGCATTAATATATGAGCAGAACATATATTCTGCAAACATTTTCCTTCAGTTTCCAGGCAAAAGTCGACATAAAAGTATATTCACACATCCATCAGTATCAGGACCGACTTTGTTACTCATAAAATTATGTTTCACCTGTAATTACACAGCCCAAACCATGGGAAATCACAGTGATACTGAATGTAGTTTTTGATGACACTTCAGTCACTAAGATGAAGTGGTAAAAAAAAATTCAGAAGTTTTTAAAAAAAAGATTTTCACTTTTGGCGCCATTTTCCACGACCCATAGCGTCCTCATTGTTCAGGATCTGGACTGTGTGATGGCTTATTTTTTGCAGTTTGAGCTGACGTTTCTAAAGATACCTTTCTTGGGTAGTTGTGATATTTTGATTGCCCGTTATTGCATTTTATTGTAATGTTGTAACGACCAACAAAAGATAGTTTTGGCGTTTGGAATTCTTTTCCCGTTACGCTGTTTACAGATCTGTTTAATTGATTTTATATTTTGATAGATCGGGCATTTCTGAATGCGGCGATACCAAATATGTGCATTTTTTACATTTTTGAATAGTTTTATTTTTAATGGGGCAAAGCCGGGGTAATTTGAATTGTTATGTTTGTTTTATACCATATTTTCAAAAACTTTTTATTTTTTTTCTTTATTTTACACTGCCCCCTAGGGGGCCTCAGCACTGAATACTCTGATCATTTCTCCTGTGTACAGATGAGCTGCTGCATGTCTCTGAACAGGAGAAATGATTACTTCCTGTGGATCCACAGGAAGTGATTCCTGACAGCATCCGCGGTCATCACAGGAATCTGGGCTATCAAGGCAACACGGGAGGTCCTGTGATTGCATCTCAGGACCTCCAATGCCAGCGAGGAATGGCATGAACCCCGCAGTGGGGCTTTAGATCGCGTGTCAGTGATTGACAGCATAATCCAAAAGGTTAACAGCATTGATCAGATCATTTATCCAATCGATGTTGTTACCTACTCGTCAGGTAAACACATCAGTGGACATGTACAAGGAACGATGCATCAGAGGGAGGGACACAGCCAAGGACATATAATAGAAAAACAGGAATCAACACAAACAATCAAATAGAGAGGGTGTGCAATACTTCCTTATAAATGCAGTGTTCACATGCATAATATACAAGTCCAAAAAATAGGCAGCACTCCAATTCAAGGTGATGTGGACAGCTTCAATCCAGCTCTCAGTGGTGCTATGTTTCGTCCAGTATGGTCTTTGTCAAACACCATGTGTGTAAGTCATTAGTTTTTTTAAACCAGATAATTTTTATTAATAATTAACAAGACAAGAGAACACATTATACAACACATGTTATATATACGGAGCGGCGATTATCCCATCCCCCCCCATTCCCTCCCTCCCCCCTACAGAGTATTCTTCATGAGATCCAATCACAATTCAACCCATAGTCAACGATGGAGACCAGATACTTTCAAATTGATTTTCTCTATGCCTCTTTTTATATATCCTTTCCTCCATTGGTATCACCGCTCTCAATCTTCCAATAAATTCACTTTTAGATGGGGGCTCCTCCTCAATCCACTTTTGTGCTATAAGTTTGTGTGCCACATACAGAATTCTATATAAAATATAAGGGGAGACAATAGAGGCGCAATAGTGCCCTATCACTGGGTATAGAGTAGGGTCTTATAGGTACAAACAGGTTTACACTAACCTGGTCCAGTTGTGATTCCCACAACTGGAGTAAAGGCTTTGGTTTAGGGTTGTAGGCTGCCGCTGGACTTCCACCACAAGATAGTGGGTACTTCAGAACTTCTGGGATCAAAGGTGTGCTACAGTCCGCGCTGCCCGGTCATCCAAGGAAAAACAAGGGAAGCAATGTTCCAAGTGGATAAGTTTCTTTTATTCTTCAAAACCAACGTGTTTTGGCTCCCAATCCTGGTGCCGTCCTCAGGGTATACCCTGAGGACGGCACCAGGATTGGGAGCCGAAACGCGTTGGTTTTGAAGAATAAAAGAAACTTATCTACTTGGAACATTGCTTCCCTTGTTTTTCCTTGGATGACCGGGTAGTGCGGACTGTAGCACACCTTTGATCCCAGAAGTTCTGACATACAGAATTCTGGCAATCGACAACTTATATGCATAAGCAGCGTTGACATCCTCCACATATCCAAGCACACAAATCTTCGGGTCTCTTCTCAGCATACATCCGAACACACTCTCAACCTTGTTGATCACTGTAATCCAATACGCCGAGAGTCTAGGACAAGATCATAACATGTGAATCAGGTCCGCATAGTCTGCCTGACATCTAGGACATCTTGAATTATCTTTCACCCCGACTTCAAACATAAATTTGGGCGTTTTATACGTCCTATGAATAACGTATAGGCGTGATAGCCTAAAAGCACCACAACTTCTCTAATAGCTCTAATAACGTCTCTAATAACTTACTCAAAGAGAGCTTGGGAACATACTTTAGGATAGTAAGGGAGCCCACATCATCTTCCCATTTCTCTTTCGCTTTCACTGGGGACCGGTATAAGTAGGTGTGGAGCAGATCATGATAAATGCCAGATACAACCCCTTTCGTTCCTCCCGATGCACACACAAACTCTATCACAAGGTCTTGTTGCAATTCCACATGTTGTCATCTTGCGTTGGGTCCAATATGCATGTCTAAGTCTCTGGTACTGAAACTCACATCCCTCAAGAAGATCAAACTCTCCCCTCAGCCTCTCAAAGTCTTAAGCCGGCGTCACACGTGTCAATATCGCTAGCGACATCACCGAAAACTGAAGTCGCTAGTGATATCGCAAGTGCGTCGTGCTGTGTGACAACACGACGCCACTGCGATATATCGCTGACCGCAGGTTGACAGGTTTACGAGGGTGAACGTAAACCTGCCAATCTGCAACCAGCGATTAGGCTGGATCGCGCCGTCTGACACCGCAATAGCGATGCTGCGGATCGCTCGCTGGGTTGATTCCAGCCCAGTGAGCGATGGCTCCGCCCACATCACCACCGCGTCACCGGCAACATCCTGCCATGTGACAGCTGGCCTGCGATGTCAGAAGCGAGCGCGCACCCGCACTTCGCTTCCGACATCACAGGCCAGTTTGACACGTGTGATGGGGTCTTTAATGTTCTGACCTAATATTTGACACATATACTGTACACCTTTCTCCCTCCAGTTGTGGAAATAACCCAGTTTGTACATCTCAGCCAAGCTCTCATTGCACCAGATGGGTGAGTACACCGTAAGCCCATCAACTCCCCTTATTTCTTTAAGACAACCACACACCCTATGTATTAAACCAAGAGTAGGATACTCCACCTCAAGTCTTTTAAAGTTCCCAACCTCCAAGCCTTGGACAAGAGGACTCCTACCCATCATGATGTAAGTCATTAGGTGGTCGAGGGATCTGTCACTGTGTCCTAACATCGCCTCCAGGCCGATCCTCCCCGCCTCCTCTTCTTCCTTCATTCCCTCCTCTTCAGTGCCTGTGCAGATTCGTCTTTGTTCACACAGTTGCACAGAGCTCAGCCGGAGTGCGGGGAGACTGGCAGTCATCATTGCACCTGCATAAAGTGCAGGCATCAGAGCCCGTCCTGTTATGCTCTGCTGTATATGACACTTTCACTTTGCGCCTGTCATTAACCACTTCTATCACTCTGATGACAACACATCAGGGCATTGGAAAAAGCCGTGTAAAGCACAAAGAATTGGCGCTTCTAATGAATGCGCCAATTTCTGGGGCGACTGCGGGCTGTTATTCTTTAGCCTGTGGGAGCCCAATAACTATGGGCACCCACTACGCTGAGAATACCAGCCCCCAGCTGCCTGGGTTTTACCTTAGCTGGCAATCAAAAATAGGGCAAAGCCAACACATCTTTTTTTAATTATTGGAGTAATTTTAAAAAATAATAGGCCTCCTCATATTTTTGATTGCCAGCCAAGGAAAAACCTTCTGCAGCTCTGATTGCAGCTGTACTGTATGGCAATAATCTGATTACCATACGATGCAGCTGTTAGTGCTGCAGACACAAGTCCCAGAGATCACATGATCTCTGAGGCTTGGGTCAGGTGACTGGTTTTCAGCATGGCAACATCAGGTTGCAATTGCAACATCTGGTCACCATTGCAGAGTCACTGATCAGTGCTTAGAAGGTGAAAGACTGCGCGATCCCTCAACCTAGACCCTAACTGCTGCGATCGGTACAGACAGGACCGCTCAGCGATCATGTCCCTGGCTGTTTGACAGCGCTCCTCTTCAACCTCCAATCCCCACCATGCAGGGGATGAAGTTGAAGAGGAGCGATCGTCGTCCGCCACTGTGCTCCGTACTGATGGGAGTGATCGTGACAGCACGATCACTGCCATCAGGGCTGGAGGGGGTGATACCGCCCCCTCTAGTGCTCGAGCCTAAGGACGGGCTATTGCAGCCCCAACCAAAGGCTGGATCATAATGATCAGACAATATCATTGCCTGTCATTGCAGTCGCTGTGACTTGCTGTTCAAAATTGAAGAGCCACACATGGTGATCATGGTTGCGGGGTGGGGGGAATTGCAACTCGCCTGAGATCAAGCTACAGTATCGTGCTTCAGGAAGCATCAGTTGCCGCAGCTTATTCAGCAGTGGGGTGGCGAGGGTTCCGCATTTTCCCGAGGACAAACTGGTTCATCTTTGGTCGGGAGCGACTTTGCTTTTTGGATGAACTGGTTCATCCTTGGTCCTGAAGGGGTTAATGTCAGTTGGTTTTTGACACCTCATCTGATAGCAACATGATATAGGCAAGGGGATTCTTAATCCAACGATGTATCACACCGATTACTGGCTGAAGTCTTTCTGACACAATCAAACAATTTAGTTTTAGAAACACAGCAGAGCTGAGAGAGCTGCCCCCACCAATCTCTCTATAGAGGTTGTGCATTTACAGGAGTCAACCACAGCAGGGACCAGGTCAGCTGCTGTGCGCATGCCAAAGTAGTTCTATAATGATAATTACAGTATATAAAGCCTTAAGCTTGTGTAAACAAGAACGTTTTAGTTGCTTTTTGTTTTTTAACCCCTGCAACATGTTGTCCTCACTTTACATAGCAAAACCTTGCTCACAGATTCCCTTTAACTGGTTTTGCAATTTTTGATCAGGAAAAGTAGCAAAAATATCTGGCATACGGTAAAATCACTCAGAGAAGGGACTTCTGGTTCCGGCCCCAATGTAGCTGCCACGGAGATGCAAAACTCCAGGTATCCAATGCCGCACCACGGCAAATAGAAGCCGACATATGGCGGTTACCTGCCTGATCCAGCAGCGGACCAGAGGGGGAACATCCCAGGAGTGGATGGAACACTGGTTCCGAAGTATGATGCAATGGTGACGATCCTAGGCGGAAGGACAACAAGGAAACTCCTCACAAGATGGCTGTGAGCAGGAGGAGAAGGGAAAAACAACAGCCGCAGCAGGCACAATCAGAGAGGCTGAGCAAGGGGGAGGAAAGCGAGGAGGCTTCATTAAACCAGCAGGAGCCCAGGCAACAGCTTTCATGGCCAGAAAGGGTTGTAACAGGGAGGACAGTAATACTCCTATGGGTTTTGCAGCTATGGCAAGAGATTTAAGGGCTCACCTAGCCGAAGACCTGAATAACATGAGGGAAAAAATCCAGGCTACAGTGGCAGAACTGCAAGAAGTAGTTGTACAACACGGCAGTAGACTGAATGAGGCAGAACAGCGCCTCTCTGACGCTGAAGACAAGATTGAAAAACTTGAGCAGGAGCTATCTGTGGCCATAAGAGAATCTCAGTGGATGAGAGACAAGTTGGATGATGTAGAACACAGGTCTCGCAGAAACAACCTGTGGATAGTAGGCCTCCCAGAAAGCATTCCCCATGCATAACCTAATGACATACATGAACAGGAACTCCCAAAGGCCCTTGGACTCAAACAATTCTGCAGAGTGGAGAGGGCTCATAGAGTGGGACAACATCCAAGCGCAAAAAAGGGGGAACAGGCAAAAAAGCCCCGCCAAGCCATTGCAAGATATCTAGATAATAAAGACAAAGATCTGCTACTTCAGACCTTCTGAAAACGCAAACAACCCCTCCTCCTGAGAGGATTCAAAATTATTTTGTTTAACGATTACTCCGCAGAAGTCTCGAAAAAGCGAAAGGTGTGCAACCTACTATATAAATGCAGTATCACCTTTCAACTTCTATACCCATCAACCCTGAAGGTGGCAGATGGGAAAGGCATGACATTTTATTATAAAGACCCAAGAGAGGTGATGCGGTTTCACAACTAGTCCCAGGGGTACAGCACCATCCCGCGAATCTCCACCATCCACAAAAAAGACAGGAGCTGGAAACATGGGACACCTACCAACAACAGATGGGTCTCCCACAGACCATGATGGAACTACTGATATACCACTACCCCCTAGGTAGAAGAAGCATTCAGCATAAGGACAGAACGGAAGAAACCAACAACACTCGACAGCGGGAGTGTTCGAACCTGACAGCTGACTGTCTGCTCTCTGAAATTCGGTCTGGCTCCTGAGAACTCTGATTGTTCCACGGGGAGGGGGGTGGAGAGCTGGCTTGACCACCGGAGGCCGGAGTTGCACTGGGTCCTCCCTCCCTCCTATCCCTGATTCCCCACCTGACGGACCGGGGGGCTTTACCCCTCTTCCTCTCTTGCTGGGGGAGGATATATGTCACCCCTCTCTCCACTTCTTTTTCTTCCCCTTATTCTACTTCTCCCTATTTCTCCCCACTTTTTTCTCCTTCCTCCCCCCCCTCTTTTTTTTTTTTTTCTACAATTGCCTTTGGACGGAAGATACGGGGCGGATGGAAGGAAACCAATGTGATCAGTTGATGGGAGTTTTGAATGCGACCACAAACCCACTAGCCTTTGGTAACTTATACGTACACAGCAGGCTGTGTGATGGGAGTAGGGGAACTATTCCATGGACTACATTGGAAATATGGAAGGCCAGTGTTTGGTTGTTAGGTTGGGGGGAGGAGGGTGGGGGAAATTTAAGGAAAAATGGTAAGAAGTCGGTGATCACCTTAAGAGATGGTCATCGCAATTATTGGTTCCAGCTATGTTTGTTAACGTATACTTTTGGGGATGGGAGGGAAACGTGCTGATTATTGGTGATACCGCAATTCTCTATCAAGCTTGCCATTATGCTACACTTCTTCTACATTTAGAGAATGGTTAAAGTTCTGACATGGAATATCAAGGGGTTGAGGTCCCCGGGAAAGCAGTCAATGATCTTATGACATCACAAGAAATTAAATAGGGACATAGTCTTGCTACAGGAAACCCATCTGCAACAGGATGAGTTGTTTCGATTGCACAGGATGTGGGTGGGTGCAGTTTACGGGTCAGGAGCGATAGGAAGAAAGGCTGGGGTAATGATTTTGATACTCAAATCTTTTCCCTATAAGTTAATTTCCAGCGATCACAATGAGGAAAGAAGACACATCAGAGTAGTTCTGGAAGCAGAAGCTTCAATATGGAGACATAATAGGTCATAGGTCATCACCCTCAGGCTGTACTTTACTATATGATCAGCAACAAAGATGAATAGGACAGACTCAGATAACATTACAATTAGTTTTCCATGATATACCGTATATGTGTTACTTATAATATTTTGTTCAGAAGAGAAAAAAACATGATCTCCCTCAATCTGCTGGTTGGCGGTTACTTCCGTGTCCGGGTATTGTGAATCCCAAAAACAGAAAAACGTTCCTATAATTCACGTTTTACAACAAACCGGACCAATTTTCAATGAATGTGTTAGATCTGATTTTCATCCGTGTGTTACATTTTTTTACCAATAGTGTTCTTCTCAAATAATAAAGAAAAAGCATAGACTTGTCTGGGTGATTTCAATGAATGAGAATATCATCAAAAAGTTAATTTTTGTCAGTAATTCAGTACAAAAAGTGAAATGCATATATTATATAGAGTCATTACAGAGTGATCTATTTCAAGTGTTTATTTCTGTCAATGTTGATGATTATGGCTTACAACCAATGAAAGCCTGAAGGTCATTACCTCAGAAAATTTAAGTAAGGAAGATGAAGGGCTAAAAACTGCGCTTTCGTATTCCACGAGACATCAAATGGTGAATATATAATTGATTTATTAGTCAACACGTTAGGGCTCCCAGAAACGCCCTGAAACATGGCAATATGATATTGATTTTTTATGATATTCTAATTCATTGAGAAACACTAGTACATCTGTGACTCGAATGAAAAATGAACATCTCACTGATTGTTTTGCAGACACAGGGTCCGTCAAAAAACAAGGACAACTGAACAGAACCATAAGGGTGTGTGCCCACATAGTGGTTTAACGTCGGTTTAGCAGCGAAAACCGCCGGCAGTTTAGCATAGGTTTCATTTAAATGTATGTAAATCCTAAGCAGCGTTAGGACTTACAAGTAACCCTATGTAATTTAGAAAACGCTGTGCACACATAGTGGGTTTATGTGAGCGGATCCGCCAGAGGTTGAGCGGTTTCCTAGCGGTTTAGGAACATTCAACATGTCAATTCTTCTCAGCGGTTTGTGATCGTTTTTTATTTACAAACTGTAACCTACAATCAACAAAATCCTACCTAGAAAACCGCTTAAAAACCGCTGGAAAAACCAACTGAAAAACGCTGTACAAACGCTGAAAAATCCGCTGGGAAACTGCTGGAGACTTCAGAGCTCAGAACTCTAGGCTCCTGCAAATTTCCACCGGTTTACTGACGGTTTGAACGTCACTAAACCACTATGTGGGCACTTACCCTTAATCAATTGAATATTGTCCTAAGTCATTGAGACGTCCGTTTTTCACCGGGAGAATTTATACTTATTATAATCTATGGATCTGTTCACATGTTCATGTTTTCTGCCAACTGCTATCCAGTTTTAACATTGTAAGATTCATTTTTGAACACTGTGGATTTTCACGATATTAAAACAGCAGCGTCTATGGCTACATTACCATGATGAGGCTCAGAACAGTCTTAGACACTGCGTATTTTCATTGGTGAAAAACGCAGCATCTCAGGCTATGTGCCCACCTAGAAGAATATTTTCCATCACAAACGAATCTCCTGGAAGGAAAAACCCATGCAGACATAACTACGTTTTTTGTGCTTTTCAGTGCATATGGTTCCTTGCGTTACTGACCTGTGGTGCATGTCTCTAAAGGCCCAGTAAAGATGCCGTCACACGCTTCAATTGTTGTTAGTGATCTCATACAAGCGAGATCGCTAACAACATCATTCACATCGCTGGTGAGCTATCAAACAGGCAGACTCACCAGCGATGTTGACCAGCAAGAATCGCTGGTAACCATGGTAAACATCGGGTTACTAAGGCCCCTTTCACATCAGCGGTAATCGCTGATCGCGGCAGTTGCGGTGAAAAATCTGCAACTGCCTCGATTACTGCATAACGGCCGCACTTGCGGTTCACCTGCAGCAAACCCCATGCTATGTCTATGGGGCTTGTGGCAGGTTCGACAAGTGCGGTATAGTTGCGGTTTTCGGCACTTGCGGCAGATGCGGCCGCGAAAAAAAACTCGGTCAGACACGTTTTTTTTCGCGGCCGCATCTGCCGCAAGTATCGAAACCGCATTTGAAGCACCTGCCGCACATTTACCGCAAGCCCCATAGACATTGCATGGGGCTTGCCGCAAGTGAACCTCAAGTGCGGCCGTTATGAGGTAACCGCGGCAGTTGCGTTTTTTTCACCGTTTACCGCTGATGTGAAAGGGGCCTAAGTGCAGCGAGACGCTTAGTAACCCAATGTTTACCATGGATACAAGCTCCCAGCATAGGCTGTGAGGTGCTGGGAACTCGTTCATCATTGGTCTGCCAGTGTGACATGCAGTGATGCTGTGTGTCCACCGGCCAACTAACGATAGATTTGAGGTCCTGTCCTCAAATCAAACGATCAACGATCAGCCGACTGATCGTTAATAGTGTCACACGCAACAATGCAATTTCAACATTATTCAAACGTCACTAAACAAGTGACTTTTGAACGATATCGGCACCTTTACACACACAGATAATTGTGCAGAGATTGTTCGCAGATCTCTGGTTGCAGTGAAATCGTGGACACATTGTTACATTTTGTGGCCGTGTACAAATGGTACAATGTGTCCATGATTTCACTGCAACCAGAGATCTGCCAACAATCTCTGCACAATTATCTGTGTGTGTAACTGGGCCTTAATACCCAACATGTCAATTTCTCTTACAAATACACTGAGTTTTCTGTGCAGATTTTCCCCATAGACTTGTATTAGGGTGCTTTCACATCTGCGTTTTTCGTAATTCGCGGCAGATGCGGTGAAAAAACCGCATCTGCCGCGATTACCGCATACCGGCTGCACTTGCGGCGCGGTTGCGGTTTTTTCTATGCAATGTATAGGCATACTTGCGGCAGGTGCGGCAAGTGCGGTTTTGCACTTGCGGCAGGTGCGGCCGCGAAAAAAACCGCAGTAAGCCGCGGTTTTTTTCGCGGCCGCACCTGCCGCAAGTGCAAAACCGCACTTGCCGCACCTGCCGCAAGTCCCCCTATACATTGCATAGAAAAAACCGCAACCGCGCCGCAAGTGGAACGGTTATGCGGTAAACGCGGCAGATGCGGTTTTTTCACCGCATCTGCCGCGAATTACGAAAAACGCAGATGTGAAAGCACTTTTATTAGATGTGGAAAATCCACTGGCGAAAAAAGACATGTTTTTAGTGCGTTTCTGCAGTGGAAAGCCATCAAAAATGCATGTAATCCTCACCTAAGAATGGTGAAATGTTTTGTTAAAGCCAAATACCAGGAAGTTTTAGAAACAAAGTGGCTTATTTAAAGCATAAGAAAAGAAACCTGACGACACTCCCTAACATGCAGTGTGAACAGGAGCATAACTTGACATGACATAGTATAACAAAGAGACTATTGTATTCTGAAATGCTTAAGCATGCAAACCATGAATATAAGAATACTAGATGGGTGACCAAAGCCATCATATAGGGAGGGCAATGATGACACGATAGGGATGGCCTCTGTGGCACTTGGGGAGGCGGCTGTCTCTCCCCCTTTCCCCCCCCCCCACCCCCATACGCTCTCTACCCTGTGTGCTGTCCAGGGCCCCAGCATTGGCCCAGGGGGTAATGCCAGTCCTGTGTATATGTATATCTGTGTGTGCGTGTATGTATTTGTGTGTGTGTATATTAATGTGTCTTTCATTCCCCTCTGGTCAGTGCTGCTGAGCTCTCCCATTACTCCTTCCTGCCTTTATTACTTGCAGCCACCAGAGGCCGCCTGCATCCCATCTCCTCCTGCACAGGCCGCAGAGCCTCAAACTTTCCTGCTGGCTGTGTGCAGCAGGGAGGTACAGCGGATGGCTGGTGGAGGGAAGAGGGCGGGGGGCTGTGGGCAGTTGGAGGTGAGATGTGGACAGCGTGAGCAGCATCGACTTCGGTTGTCAACGGTACTGCCACCAGTGGGAGCCATATTTGCACACCATAACCAGCGAATGATAGGAGGACGATCGGATGGAATTTGATGACGGACACCATAAGGAAAGTATATATTGGATAAACATGCAATACTGCTATGGAAATATGTGAAAAATGTAGATAGTTAGCATACAAAAATAGCCATTTTTATATATGCCCAGTAGCCGTGTCGTATCTCATTACTGGGTGCCTCTCTCTGGATTTAAAAAAACTCTATTTGTATGGGCGAAAGGGACCTGCAGATAGAGAATAAAATCAGAGCTGTCAGCAGGTTTCTACCTGCCCATACAAATAGAGGATTTCTCTCTATAACTTACAAGGGTAAACACCAAAGTCTCCTTCCTACAGAGCGTTTGCGCTCCGTTTTTGTTGATCCATGTTTGGTGTAGTTTCTGCAGCAAAAATGGATCCTCTTTTTTTGCAAAAAAGCATCACAAACGCATCATCCGTTTGTGTTGCTTTTTTGCTCTCCATACGGAGCAGGGGGAGCAGGAGGGACAGACAGGCACACAGAGATACACATTTTATTACCTTCCCCATGGTCCGTGATGTCCAGAAATGTGTTACTTCCAGGTATCATGTGGTATCAGGTCACCTGACTGAGTCACATGATCAGGTCCTGTCAGTATTCGCAGGTCCTGTTACCTGATGCTGAGAAAGAACACATCGCTGAGGCACGCTGTGGGATCACCAGGGAGGGTGAGAAATGGTGCGTTTATGGTGTGGAAAGCTCAGTAAAAACCATCATAAATGGTCTGTGTGAATACCAATCACATTCACTTTGCTGCAGACACAGCGACTGATCTGTTTATTGGTGCAGTTTTAAAAAACAAAAAATGGCAGCACCAAAAACAGATCACTAATACTGCAAAAACGACTAGTGTTAAGGCCTTATTGCATATGTTGATAGGTTTCCCTGCAAGAAACACAATGGATGAGGATGAGGAAAAAGCCAATATGCTAAATGACTTTTTTTCAACAGTATTTACACAAGAAAATCCCACGACAGACAATATGATCAGTGATAACAAAAATTCTCAATTAAATGTCACCTGCTTAACCCAAGAGGAAGTACGGCATCGTCTAAAAATCACTAAAATTGACAAATCCCGGGCCCGGATGGGATACACCCCAGAGTGCTGCAGGAATTAAGTACTGTCATAGATAGACCATTATTTTTAATATTTAAAGATTCCATAATAACAGGGTCTGTACCACAGGACTGGCGTATAGCAAATGTGGTGCCAATATTCAAAAAGGGGACAAAAACTGAACTTGGAAATTATAGGCCAGTAAGCTTAACCTCTACTGTGGGTAAAATCCTAGAGGGTTTTCTAAGAGATGCTATACTGGAGTATCTGAAGAAAAATAACCTCATGACCCATTATCAACATGGTTTTACGAGGGACCGTTCCTGTCAAACTAATCTAATAAGCTTCTATGAAGAAGTAAGTTCTGGACTGGACCAAGGAAATGCAGTGGATGTGGTGTATATGGACTTTTCAAAAGCTTTTGATACGGTGCCACCCTAAAGGTTGATACATAAAATGAGGGCAATGGGGATAGGGGAAAATATGTGTAAGTGGGTTAAGAACTGGCTTAGTGATAGGAAACAAAGGGTGGATATTAATGGAACACACTCAGAATGGGTCACAGTTAACAGTGGGGTACCACAGGGGTCAGTGTTGGGCCCGCTTCTATTTAATATATTTATTAATGACCTTGTAGATGGTATGCAGAGTAGAATCTCAATATTTGCGGATGACACTAAACTCTGCAGTGTAATCAATACAGAGGAGGACAATTTTATATTACAGGAGGATTTATGTAAGCTAGAAGCTTGGGCTGCTAAATGGCAAATGCGCTTTAATGGGATAAATGTAAAGTCATGCACTTGGGCAGAGGAAAGAAAAGGTATAATTATGTGCTTAATTGTAAAACACTGGGCAAAACTGTCACTGAAAAAGACCTGGGTGTATGGGTTGATGACAAACTCACATTTAGTGGCCAGTGTCAGGCAGCTGCTGAAAAGGCTAATAAAATAATGGGATGCATTAAAAGAGGCATAGATGCTCATGAGGAGAACATAATTTTACCTCTATACAAGTCACTAGTGCGACCACACTTAGAATACTATGTACAATTCTGGTCTCCAGTGTATAAGAAAGACATAGCTGAACTAGAGCGAGTCCAGAGAAGAGCGACAAAAGTCATTAGAGGACTAAGGGGTCTGCAATACCAAGACAGGTTATTAAGCTTGGGGTTATTTAGCTTGGAAAAACGAAGGCTTAGGGGTGATCTTATAATAATGTATAAATATATGAGGGGACAGTACAGAGACCTTTCTAATGATCTCTTTACTCTTAGGCCTGAGACTGGGACAAGGGGCCATCCTCTACGTCTGGAGGAAAGAAGGTTTAATCATAATCACAGACGTGGATTCTTTACTGTAAGAGCAGTGAGACTATGGAACTCTCTGCCACATGATGTTGTAATGAGTCAGTCACTACTAACATTCAAGAAGGGCCTGGATGCCTTTCTTGAAAACTATAATATTACCAGTTATACATACTAGATTCTTTGATAGGGCGTTGATCCAGGGAACTAGTCTGATTGCCATACCTGGAGTCAGGAAGGAATTTTTTCCCCCAATGTGGAGCTTAGTGTTGCCACATGTTTTTTTTTTGCCTTCCTCTGGATCAACATGTTAGGCTATGGGTTGAACTAGATGGACTTAAAGTCTTCCTTCAACCTTAAAAACTATGTTACTATGTTACAATGTGAAATCAGCACTTAATTTATTTAGGCTAGGGTTAGACGGCCATGTAACTCGGACGAGGATCATATCGCAGAGCATTGACTGGCTGCGGCTCTCCTGACCCAAGAGTGACAGCTTCATGTATTTCTATGAGCCTTCAGTTAAGGCCCCGTTACACGCTACATCGTTGCAACGTCACCGGTTTGGTGACGTTGCAGCGATGTCGAAACGACATTGTGGCGTGTGACACGTATCAACGACCAATGATAAGTTCATTGATCGTTGATCGTGCAAGAATGGACTGGACCATAAATTTATCGTTGGTCTCCCGCTGGGTGGCCAGCATCGGCATGTGTGACAGCGGGAGACCAACGATGATCGACCTACCAGTACCACACAGCAAGCGCTGGAAGCAGGTAACCAGGGTAATCATCGGGTAACTAAGTGCAGCGCTCTGCTTAGTCACCCGCTGTTTACCCTGGTTACCAGCGTTCTCGCTGATCGCTGGTGAGTCTGCCTGTTTGACAGATCACCAGCGATCAGATAACGATGTCCCAGCGACCCCCCATCGTTGGTTGGATCGCAGGGACATCGTACTGTGTATCAGGGCCTTTACCCTCTGTCAAAGTCTTGCTTCTACCAGGGTGTGATAGCCCTACCAGTGCCCTTTTGTCTGGTATTGTTCTGTTCACAGACAGACATATTGTTCACTGACAGATATACAGATGACAAACGGAGCACTGTATGGATTAAAAAAAATCAAATGATTTTTTTATCTGCCCTTCTGAAATCTTTAAACAGATTATATTATCAATGATGTTAACACTAAGTGTAAACCCTCTGCTGCAAATAACACCCGATGAGTTTTTCACAATCGTTTCATTGATGATATCCTAATTATTTGGACTGGAGATGGGGTGACCACACCAGAGTATATGGACTACATTAATAACAATTGTTATAATCTCAGGTTTACTCAATCAGCATTACCTAGTTTTAATTTCTAGATCTTTTTCTCATGGGGGATATTAACCAACATAAAATTATTGGTGACCAGAAAAATGGCCAAAAGAAATGTGCACACAAGGTTGGGATTAGGGTAAAATTTAGGCGTTCGGATTAGGGATGCCTGTGGGCCTTTTTCCTTGTGGGCATTTTTCAGGGAAGCAGAATTATTATTACCATCTTTAGGAAACCCATGGCAGGAAATACAATAAGGGGCGCAGACAGCTGCCACCCAAAACACAACATTGGGACTATTCTAAAAGGGCAAATGTGGCAGGCAAAGAGAATATGCACAAGCGAGGACATTTTTTTCTGACCAATGTGAATTGATTCAAACTAGACTCCAACAGGAATGATAGAGTAAAGAAATCCTCAAAAGGGCCAACCGAAAGGTAAGGCTACGTTCACACGCTGCGCTATTGCTGCACTTTTGATCCACTAATTGCGGATCCACAAGTGCAAACGTATTGACGTCAGCTGTCTCAGCCAAGTCAACGCATTTCACTATTTTCCATTTACATGCTGCGCTTTATACGCATCCGCTTTTGGGCTGAAAAGCAAATGCATAAAAAGAATTAACATGTTAATTCTTGGGTGCTTTTTTGCTGCCCTTTTACCCACTTGGCCACACTCCCATGGGGATCTTTCCTCATCGCGATGCTGTAGGCCCTTTGGAGGACCCAGGACTATACCATGTGACTGAGAAAAGTCACCCGGTTACATGGTAGGCTGCGGGGTCCTGTACTCGCTGCGGCCTCTGGGATGAAGAGACACCTCCAGGGGTCACCAGGGAGCGCGGGGAGGTGAGTAAGCACAGGGGAATAGTGCAGCGGCGTTCACATACAGAAGGCTGAGTTCTCTAAGGATCCGTTCTCGGTGCAGTCTTTGCACCAAAAACAGATCCTCACAAAACGCAGCAATACGTTGTGTGTGAACGCAGCCTTACAGATATGAATAGATCTAAATTATTAAATAAAAATGACATAGAAATACTTGTAAAACAGGTATGAATAAAAACACACAGGAAAATTAATTCTATAACTGTGTACAGTAGCTAGTTAATCACATTAAGCACATGTGCAAGAGTATTTACTGATACTAAATCAAGACGAATAGGAAATATTCTGAAGTCGCATGCAGTTTTGTGTCTTGATGACACCTTGTCGTCTAGTTGTCTACAGAAATAAAACTACGAATACATGGTTATCCTCCGTTTTTTTGTGGGTTAGGCTAATGTTCTGTGTACCAATTTGCACTAAGAACAAAACCTTTTGGGGGGTCCAATTCTGAATAGATTCCAAATTAAGTCCTTCATTAATTGTGACTAGATGAGTGAACCTGTTTGGCAGTGTTGGCTGGTTTGCAGGAGTGTGGTCCGGCACGTTTGTGTTGCCCAGTGCAGATGCTTAGTGTGTTTTGTCTCGCACTGGAGGTGAAATCTGAGTTTTCGCTGTAGTGTATTAACCCTAATAAAAAATTTAAAAAAATCTCCACCTCTCGCCCCAGAAGAGCTTTGTTTATGGCTGGCTGTATAGCTGAACAGTCAGAGACAGCTCAGGTCAAGTTCGTGTCCTGAACAGCACCACCAAACCTGAACATCTACAGTTCGTTTGCCCACCAAACTTAAAGGTTCAAATCATCTTTAATTGTGACACGACACTCATTTACATCATAATTTGCACTCAGTGTAATCTACTTTATGTCAGCTGTTCTGTTAATAGTAATAATTATTACGTTTAAAAGTGAGAATAGCAAAACACATTGCCAAAATTTTAAAGAAAATCAATAATACTTCAGGGCAGCTAAAGACTTTACCCATAGAGGGAATGTAGATATGTTTGGGATCATAAAAACAATATAACTTAGGAGAGGGGACATTGGAGGAAAGACTTCTTGATAAATGAAGCTTTATGGATCATGAAATGAACACTTGAATATGATCTCATGAATATACAGTATATTAAACTTAAAGGACTGTATATTAGTAATTATTTATGCATTACTATTATATTGTGTTTGACCTGTTTGTGATATACCCGCCAATACTAGATGTAAAAAGAACACATATTTTGCAATGCTTGTGTGGCGCCCTGCGGACCGGTCACCACTAGATGACCAGCAGCCAGGATTGGTAAATCATCACCCCACACACACCCAATACAATCCGCTCCAAGTCA
The DNA here is from genome assembly GCA_033576535.1 of Allobates femoralis. NCBI lineage: Eukaryota > Metazoa > Chordata > Amphibia > Anura > Aromobatidae > Allobates > Allobates femoralis. The sequence goes on along the minus strand of JARQOC010000001.1, from coordinate 562,778,596 downwards.
GGGGACTCTATGCCCAGCAACGGATTGACGGAAGAGACAGTGGAGGTGGAAGTTAGGACGGGACCCGGTTAGGGGACGTAACAAAAGGACACAACACCAAGTTCAGGAAGTTTAGTCAGCCGAGAGACACTAGAGAGTCAATTTTAGTCAGAGAGAGGCGAGAATACCATCATACAGGACTGAGAGGACACGGACACAGCAGCTTGTGCCACCTTGAGGCTTGCCCAGGTCCCGGGCTGTAGACCGTGGTGAGAGGAGGAAGGAGTCCAAGGTGTGTCCGAAGTAGCGGGGACACAGAGGGACTGGGCCCGAACCAAAGTGCTGGCTCTGCTGAAGTGGCCAGGAAGCTCTATGCTCAAACCACAAACCCTGGCGGGGTGCGGGGTCTTTATGTCCCGCGACCCAACCTCTGGCACAGCGAAAGGAAGGCCGCCATATTAGGACTAGGGGACCTGGCAGGTCGCTCACTGAAAGCCCGTGGCCGCTGGACCGTAGCTAGCGTGCGGACAAACCGAAAAGACCCATGAAAGGAACATGAAAGGGGGCGATTATGCAGATGAGCCGTCCCGGCTGCTTAGACCACACCAGAGCCGCCACTGTACTGAATGTTGTAACTTCTGCTGAAAAAGGGAGTAAACCCAGTTAAAGCTTTATGCTGTGTGAGACTGTGATTACTGCGCCTGAAGTGAGATAGACTGATTCTGTAAACTGGCAGCAGGAGACTGCCTGACTGTATCGTGAACCTACACCACTGACGAGCCCTGGATTACAACAGACTGTTCGGTTGCCCTGGGGACCGCTCTTCCCGTTGAGAGCTGAACCATCTGCAACCACACTGCAACTCACATCATCCTCAAAGGTCCTGACTGCAGCAGCAGCTATCCTGGCCGCATCACACGGGTGACGTCACGACACTCTTTTATTTTTGTTTTATTTTACTCCATTTTTCAAACTCCCCTCTTTTTAACTTCTAGCCGACGAGGGATTACGGACCGGTCACGCCACGTGACATCCCGCAGCCCCAGACAACGACGAGAGGGCCCGGTTCCAAGCACCCCACTGTCCCGCTAGGGCGAGACACATGTATAATTCATTGATCCTGTTATCACCTCTTGCAGCTCCACACCTTTCGTTCTGTTCACGTTTCTTTGTTAAATGAATATTGCTGTGATCTAATTAGAGGGAGTGATTTAGGGTCTTTATATTGACTCACAAGTGAAAATGGATATGTTAAGACTAATCTTTTTAAGTCAAAATGAGTCAAGTATCATTCCATTTCCCTATGATGTCTATCTAAGGCAGCTTTCACATTAGCGATTTTGTGCGGGATCCAGTAGATTTACCGCATCTGCCGCTTAACGACTCACTTGCGGCAAGCCTAATTCATTCCCTAGGGGACTTGCGGACATGTGCAGCACTTGCAGTTTTGCTGAATGCAGCAAATCCGGCACTTGCTGCAAGTCAAAAAAACTGCTGCTGCAATTTTTACTGCAGAGGTATGGAACACGTCATTCAACTTTGCCCCATGAGGCAGGTACCTACTAGCCTAGGGTCTGTTGGAGAGACTACTCTGGGCGAAAACAACTCTTCTCCTCTATTGACTTTGTCCTTGTCTTGTGGAGTTATCCGGTTCACTGAGACAAGCCTACAGACATTCTAGATCTTGCTGGAAACTTCATGCATCTTACTGTGGTAAATCGGTGTCAGATTCCCATCCGTCACTTTCCTTGATGGTGTTGTCCATAAATGGAAAACCTTTATCTGAACCTGTATGCTTTATTTCTGAGCAGGTAGAACTACGGTAATGAAGTTCACATTCAGAAAAAATCTCTTTCCTGGTGCTTCCCAACCTGACTCCCCCCACTCCTTCCAGGACTGCCTTGGCTTCGTTGGGGTCAGTATTGTCTGGTTGGTGTGCATCCATCTCGGTCCTCTAAGACACCACCTTGTCTTCAGTTCCTGTTTACTGCCCGCCAGTTTGATGGTCTTGTCCTTCGTTAGAGAAGGGTTACTCTTTCAGGTTAGCCGCGCATGCCAGGCAAAGAAAGACTATTTGACTCATCACGCAACACTGTTGGCCCTCCATGCGGAGGCAGATTCTAAGGTTTGTTTCCGCATGTCCTTCTTGTCCTAAGAACAAGGCTTCCAAGCAACGTCCGTCTGGCCTTCTGCTTCCACTACTTTCACCTACGACTGTCAGTTCTGAGAATGTCTTTCTGTAAAGCATCCGGCCATGACGAGGTTTCGAGGTCTGGTGAGGAGGGGGAGTAAGGAGAGAGGTATTGTAATCTGGCATCTCTGCCCTGCTCTGCTCCATCCACCTGGCAGAGAATCCGATGCACTCACCACGGTGGCCACGCACAGGTCCCTTGTCTTCCCGCACACCACAGCATCCTAGGGCTGTGGAGTCGGAGTCGTTGAATCAGTGCCATTTTGGTAGAGTCAGAGTTGGAATTGGTATAAAATAGACTGACTCCTAAAATATATAATAAATTAGGTACAGTAGTTCAATGAAGAATGTGCTGAATATTATTCATTATTATGTTCTATGTAAATATCTTGATTATTGTATCATAATAATAATTAAAACCCTGATGTTCACATTGTATTACAATAAATTTATCACTTAAACATGAACCTTGTAAGAAGGAGGCATTGTGGAGTCGGAGTTGGATTCAGGGAAATTGAGGAGTTAGTGATTTGGCTTGCTGACTCCACAGCCCTGCCGCATCCTCCCTGCTGCTTCAGCTATGCCCTGTCAGACCTGTGAATGCTGCACAAGCCTCCTGGTATGTTGCGTAGGGCGCCCTGCTCGTGCACCTTGCCTCTTGAAGTTCCAGTGCACACACACCTATAGTCTTCCAATCCTATTGCTCGGAGTAATGGTGTATTTAAGGCACCCTCCCCTTCTGGGAGGTGCCAGTTCAATGTTTGTTCTAGTCAGTCCTGTGTGTCTACTGATATTGTCAGGTCACCAGAAACCACCATTAACCAACACAGTTCAAATGCACTAGCAGAATGCAGCAGGCCCCCCACAGTAAAAGTGGGGGCAAACCAGGTGCAAAATACCGATGAGACATCCACTCTTATCCTACCAGATCATGGATCATGGTTGCTGGTATTGGACTTGCACACAGATAAAGTTTGCATAGGGTGCCAGTCATACAGTTATGGGTCCTGCTTGACCCAACCTGTGTTCCTGTATCAGCTGCCTGCCAGTACCTGTTGCCCTGCCAGTACCAGCCTGCCTGCCTATACCTGGGTTCGTGCCTGCATTCTTGACCTGGGGGTCAGTTGCCGCAATACTAGGAACATCCCTGGAGTGGCATCTGACTGCTACCTTCCAGCACTAGCCTAACCACACTATCACTGGCTCCAGTGAAGACAAGGTAGATGCTTAGTTACGCCCCTCCAAAGAAAGCACGGTCCTGTGGCGCAGCGGGTTCACACCCACCAGTGTGACAGTTATGTCTGGTTTTTTTTTATCTATGAGATTTTTCTATGAATTTTTTTCTTGATGAAAAAATGACCAAGTGTGGAATGGACAAGGCAGCTGTTATGTGGATTCATAATTGGCTCAGTGATCATACCCAAAGAGTTGTCATAAATGGCTGCACATCCAGTTCAAAGACTGTCTCAAGTGGAGTACCACAGAGATCTGTCCTGGGCCCTGTAGTGTTCAACATATTTATCAATGATCTGGATGAAAGAATTGAGGGTAAACTAATTACATTTGCAGATGACACATAGCTAGGAGGAATAGAGAATACTAGAGAAGAGAGAAAGGATTAAAAAAGAACTAAACAAACTGGAACAGTGGCAGCAAGTAACAGAATGGTTTTTCACAGGGAAAAATGGAAAGTCCTACATATGGGAAAGAAAAATGAAAAAAGCATATACAGAATGGGAAAAATAGGTCTAAACCAGAGGTTCCCAACTCCAGTCCTCAAGGCACACCAACCGTGCAGGTTTTCAGGGTTTCCTTAGTATTGCACAGGTGATAGTTGAATCACCTGCACTGGGGATGATTCCAATTTCTAAGGAAATCCTGAAAACCTGCACTGTTGGTGTGCCTTGAGGACTGGAGTTGGGAACCTCTGGTCTAAACAACAGCACGTGTGAAAAAGGCTTGGGTATACTAATAGACACAGACTGAACATGAGTCAACAGTGTGATGCAGCAGTAAGACTGCTTTCACATTGCGATTTTTGTGGATCTGTGGCTATCCGTTGTAAAACAAACAGCCACGGATCCGATTTGGCCCCCATGTATCCCTATGAGCACAGATTGGTTCTCTATTGCCATCGGATTTGTGACAGATCCGATTGTGTCCGATTTATTTGCTGTACCCAGAATTGGAGACTGCTCTGATTTTGGGCACAGTGGACCAAATCAGACACAATCAAATCCGGCGCGGTCCGTGGCAATTAACATGAAGGCCTATGGAGTGCAGGTCCGAGAAAACATCGGATCGCCCGGTCAGTTGATACACAGGTCCTTAAGCCCTCGGAGATAAATGGTGCACATCGCGGGACACTCGCCGGAGAGGTGAGGATCTTTTTTTTTTATATATATATATTTTTAACCCTTGCTTCACTTCCGCAATGTATGTATATACATTGCGAAAGTGAAAGTGTCCCGCTTGCTTGCGCTTTGCAGGCTCGGGCTCCTTTCTGTCTCCGGATCCGTGCAAATCACGGACCCGGACACAGAAATGGCATCCGAGGCACACATCCGATCCTGTCCTTTCCTGTCCGTGGGGGCCTACAAAAACAGAATCCCCACGGACAGAAAAAAATCGCGTGTGAAAGGAGCCTAAAAAAGGCAAACACAATTCTGTGATGTATTAACGGACATACATTATACATTCTAATATCATACAGTCTAGATCACGTGAACTCATTATCCCCCTCTACTCCCCTTTGGTCAGACCTCTTCTGGAACACTGTGTCCAGTTCTGGGCACCACACTATAAAAAAAAACCATCAACAAACTGGAGCAAGTTCAGAGAAGAGTGACCTGCAAACCATGTCCTATGAGGAACGGTTACAAGATTTGGGAATGTTTAGCTTACCAAAAAGAAGACTGAGAGGAGACTTAATAGCTGCCTAAAAATATCTCAAGGGCTGTCACAGTACGGTATAGGGATCAGCTTTATTCTCATTTGCACAAGGAAAGACTAGAAGGAATGGGATGAAAAGAATGGGAGGAGATACAGATTAGATATTAGAAAAAACTTTTTGACAGTGAGGGTGCTCAATGAGCGGAACAAGCGGCCACGAGAGGTGGTGAGATCCCCTTCAATGGAAGTCTTCACACAGGGGCTGGACAGACATCTGTCTGAGATGATTTAGTTAATCCCGTTTGAGCAGGGGGTTGGACCAGATGACCCAGGAGGTCCTTTCCCACTCTACTATTCTATAATTCTATATATTTTTAATTAGTGATGTATTTGGTGATTAGAATATTGGTTTACCTCTTCTAGGCCTTAACCTACAAATATAAAGGGTAGCATCCAACACTAATTAAAAACAGCTTTACACAGATGGGAGGAGTGCTCAGCCAAATATGGAGACAGAAAATATATTTTAAGATTGAGAGCAAGTTCCTATCTGCAGGGATTGCTTTTTCAATCGCAGATGAAATGGGCTTACACACATTGCCAAATTGTGTGCTGAGTTACTTTATTTTTTAAGTATAGTTTAGTTTATAATACAGAAAGGGTTCATTCAGACATCTATTAAAATTTGTCCATGTACAGAGAGAAGGTATAAGCAGGTTGGGGTTCCTGGCCCAACTCAACAGCCTCATAAGCATATATGAGGTTGGTGAGTTAGTCAGGAGACCCCCGTCCAGTCTGTGCCTTGTGGTCCCATATTCAGTGTTCACGCATACCTTCGTGCACTCTAAGGGGTATTGTACCGTGTTTCCCCGAATATAAGACCCCCCCGAAAGTAAGGCAGGGTAGGGGGGTGCCCAGGGTTCTCCAATGTAAGGCACCCCCCGATTGTTAGGCCGCTTTCGGGGGGGGTCCGTGGGAATGTAAGGCCGCCTATGGGGGGGGGGTAGCTGGGGAATGTAAGGCCGCATAAGGCCGTAGTTTACCGCTTTGCTGTCACCCGCATTCTCGCCTGCCTGCGGGCTTCTTGTGGCCGGCTCCGCCATTCTCTCCTGCCCCGGGTCACGGCCCTGCAGGCTCGCAGCTGATTGGCCCAGCGTCCCCAGCAGCAGAAGGCTCCCACCGGCACCGCAGAAGAAATCGAAAGTACGGCAACGGAACGGTAAGTATAGCGAAACCGTGTGTGTGTGTATGGGTGCCGTACGGGTGTGTGTATGGGTCTGCGTGCGGGTGGTGGCAGCACATGGGCAGAGTGGGGGTGCACGGTGCAGTGGGATCATGCACACAGGGATGGGGGAGCTGCAGTGGGATCATGCACACAGGGATGGGGGAGCTGCAGTGGGATCATGTACACAGGGATGGGGGAGCTGCAGTGGGATCATGCACACAGGGATGGGGAGCTGCAGTGGGATCATGCACACAGGGATGGGGGAGCTGCAGTGGGATCATGCACACAGGGATGGGGGAGCTGCAGTGGGATCATGCACACAGGGATGGGGGAGCTGCAGTGGGATCATGCACACAGGGATGGGGGAGCTGCAGGGGATGCTGCACAACATCCCCCGTCATTTTTTTTGTCTAATGTAAGGCCTCCCCCGAAAGTAAGGCAGGGTGGGACTTTTGGGGGTAAATGTAATGTAAGACAGGGCCTTACTTTCGGGGAAACACGGTATCTATAAACTGTGTTACAGCTGAAATTTCAGGCCTCCATATAAGATGGTGTTAATTAAGGTCAGAAGACTCATGGTCGACCATTGTGGTTGTAACACCGACCGAAAATACAGGCATCGTGCAGTTGTGTAAATAAGCCTTAAAAAAGATCCGTTAAAAACAAATGAGAAAGACATAGGCAAAACGGATATTTGAGCGTCACCTCCGATTAGGGCTACACCTTGACTCCTAGTAGAAAGACTTTCTGAAATTATTTGGCCACAGTTTTTACAAGTGACAAGTTATGTTATTGTTTGGCCAATTACCAATCAGGCAATTGATTGGAAAAGGGGTAATTTCCTTCTTTTTTACACCATGATAATAAAGTCACGGGAAAAGAAATATATATATATATATATATATATATATATATATATATATATATATATATATAATATTTTTTGCTCTATATAAATATCTAAATGAAGTATATAGATCATATATTTATTTTTACATTTTTTCACATTGAGGTCAGACATATATAACTGTATTCACAAACAGCTGAAGGTGTATTTTTTTTGCAGTTATACAAAGTGTGTTTAGGGAAGAATCAAACAAAAAACAAATATATAAACTGATCTATAAATAAAGCAATATTCCTAATTCCCTAAATTTGAGCATAAAACCTAAGTTGCTCATACTTATTTTTCTTTTGCTATCACCTCCTGTTTTTAGTCTGATTTAACATTTTCATGCATATTAATGCGCAAAATTCCCAAGGAAGGAGAAAAAGGATTCAGCCATGTAGCGTTTCCCTACACAGGTAGATAATAAAGCACAGATCCAATATATAGATTGTCAATTTAAGTTTATTTACATTTATATTAACTTAGTAATGAACAGGAGTTGGGATCATACATAGGAATACTCAGGGGATCTTTGGATCCCTCCTTTTGTCACAAACTTTACATTAATGGTGGTAGCACATGCCCGATTTACCAACAATTGTATTCATGCCTACAGGAATGATGAGATCACTGACAACCTCGCAATTTTATCATTTGATCATTTAGTAGAATTACACTGGGCAATAATCAGGAACGAATGTTCGTATGATCGTTTGTTTTCTTTACGTCGATCTACTATTGTTCTCTGACAAGAATAAGGTTCAGAGGTGCCCAGCAGCTGTTCCCCATAAAGAAGTAACTGTAAATGTCAGCAAGCCAAGAATACGCCCTGGCAGGACAGTATCACATCATGCAGTTGCCATCACCGTGGATGGCACATATGACCACAGCATGGTATACTGTAATAGAACCGATAGCAAAGTTAGTAAATAATTCATCTGTTCCTAATGTATAAAATAAGACCTAAAAATGCATTTCCACATAAAAAAAAAATTCACTCACCAGTGAGAGGATGCGTTCTTACTAGAAAACTTCTGTCACCAAAAAGCAGCCAAGTATCATTACAGAAGCAGGAGGATCCTGCCCGGCCGAGCGTTCACGCCATTGACAGAGTGCAACCCTATCTGAAGAGCTATTGTACGACTGATGTAATGAGTCTGTAATTACCCTATTAATAATGTAGAAATCTATCACTTTGCTTAGGACTGTAAAATTCTAATTATCTATATATGTAAAAATCTGCTCATCCAACACAAATTAGATCCAACAAGTGTCAGAGCGAACACTTGGAAGAATCAGATGGTGAAGAAACCACCCACTTATGTTTCAGCAATTGTAAAAGCTTTTTAAAAACAAGAGTTTCAAGCTTTATGAGGGGCCCTGAGCTTTTTGCAGGGTGCAGTATCACATATGAGCGGTTTCAGCAACACTACATGGAGCTGAGACGGTAGACATGGACCCCTGTGATAGGGATCAGAGCTCAAGGAGATACAAGTGGATACAAGGCAACTATGGCCAAGGTACGGCTCATGTGGCCAAAGATCCCTGTATGCTGCTGTTACACCGCAGACATTTGAATCTTGTGAAGTTTTTTTTGATGTTGCAGAGGTAATGACAACTTTATCTTTGCTAATGTCAGCAAATTATTGTCATATGTTATAACTTAAAGTGACATGCCCACTCCAGGGTCGGGGGTAGTCGGGAATTGGGCAGCTGTTGTTCTTCACTTCTCGGTTCTGTTCGGGGACAGACGGGGGCAGAGACCCGATCCCGTGACCCTGGCGGTGTCATCTTTAATAAACGGGGTAGATGACGGAGGATGACTAGGGAAAGGGGTATTCGTGACGCCACCTGTGGTATGCGGCCATGGGTGGCCGCTGCTGCTTCAGAACCTCTGGGGACAATGACCGGCAGCTTGAATGGTTCTGCTCCCCACAAGTGGAGTGCAGTCCCCAGGGCAGTAGGATGGAGGAGTCAGTTCGTACCTTGGCAGATGTTCATTAGGTCATCAGCATCCGTGTCTCATGCGGCCTCTGCGGCCGGTGGTCGCCGCTAAAGAAAGTCTCACACACCACAGGTGGAGTTCTGTTACTTTTACTCAGTTGTTTCAGTATGGCCGCCGGGTACTTCTCTTGACAACCCCCGGTTCAGCGTTGTCTCCAGAACCGGGTTAGTGCAGTCAAGCTTCGGCTAGTGCACCTTTTCCTCTCACTAGGTGTTTCTGTCTCTGGTGGTCCCTTTGTACTATAAGCTCGCCTCGCCGCTCCTCACTTACCGCTTCCGCAGCACAGAGCTCAGGTACCGACAGTCACAAGTGCTTATTAGTACCCCCTCCAGGGGCACTGCTCTCTAGTTCAGCCGCCTTCTCCAAGTTGTGTCGGGTGTTCGGCCACAGCTCCCGTTAAAAGCTTGGGGCCTCCGGTTCAACGGTTCGGGCATAAAGTTTCTGCGCCATGTCCAGGGCTGGGTCCCTGTGTCTTCCACCAGCCCCTCTGTCTCGCCACATACGGGCGTACGGGGTTCTACAAGCGTACGGGGTTCTATGTCTCGTTCCATACCCCAAGGGCTCCTTTCCTCCTCTACATCTCTAGGTTTTTCCCTCCCGGGGTGAGCGTGGTCATGCTCCAGCCTGGGGGACTCTGCACCACATCGCCCCTACACTCCCGATTTCCACTCCTCTCCGATGGTCTCTCTTTTTCCTACTGTGTCCTTTTCCCTCCCGGCTACGCTTGGGTCCTCCCTCCGACTCCACCCACCATCCCGGGATTCTAAGTGTTGTGTGCATGTGTGAAACTCAACTGCACCACCCCAGTACCTGGAGACCAGAGGCACAACTCTCTCTCTAATGGAGAAGTGCGGTACCTCTGTTGGCGGCCTACCCGGTGGGGCGCCACAAAAGCAATCCAATACACACAGTGGGTGAAATAAATATTGAATGAGTCACCAATTTTCTAAGTAAATATATTTCTATAGGAGATATTGACATGAAATTCTCACCAGATGATGGCAACCACCCATTCAATCCACATAGTCAAAGAGATCAAACCGTAGATGTCTATAAATTAAGTTATGTGTAATAGTTAGACAGGACATAGGGAAAGTGGTGAACACCTAAAGAGAGTTGTAAAAAGCCATGGAAAGTCATGACACCAGCTGAAATCTATCAGTAATTAGAAAGCAATCCTGCCACTTAGGCGGCCGTCACACGCTTCAATATCGCTTGCGATATTGTTAGCGATCACGTGCACGCGCGATTGCTAACAATATCGCTCACATCGCTGGTGAGCTGTCACACAGGCAGACTCACCAGCGATGTGGACCAGCGAGATCACTGGTAACTATGGTACACATCGGGTTACTAGGCGCCGCGCGGCGCTTAGTAACCCGACGTTTGCCATAGATACCATCTCCCAGCATAGGCTCTGCCGCTGGGAGATGGATCATCGTGGTGTCACACACCACGATGAGGCAGATTGATCAAGCGTTTATCGCTTGATATGAGCTCCGGCTCACCAATCTGCGATGTAACGATGAAGCGATTTTACATTGTAAAATCGCTTGATTGCACGCAGCGATGCACAAACGATATATATTAAATTGAAGCGTGTGACGGCCGCCTTAGTGAAAAATAATATCAGTTGATTCAACTGGGGTCTCATTACCAAGATGCCACACAAGAAACATCTCATGATGGGTAAAACCTGTGAGCTGTCTCAAGACCACTGCAACCTTATTGTTGCAAAACATACTGATGGCTTTGGTTACAGGAGTATTTCTAAACTACTGATGGTTTCAGTGAGCAATATTGAAAATGAAAAGAAAATCATTTCACCATAAACTGGCCACGACAGGTGCTCCACGCAAGATTTCAGACAGAGGAGTTAAGAAAATTATCGAGTTGTCCAAGAGTCAACAACCACCTCTGAAGAGCTACAGAAAGAACTGGAATCAGCAGGAACAATTGTAAAGCAAACCATAATTAATGCACTCAGCCTCCATGGCCTGTATGAACGATCACCACGTAAGACTCCACTGCTGAACAAGAGCATGTTGAAGCCTGTTTATGGTTTGCTCAACAACATTTAGACAAGCCTGTGAAATACTGTGAGAATATAGCCGTGAAAGATGAGAAAACAATTTAACTCTTTGGATGCTATAATACACACCATACCAACAGTGGGGTTTTGAAGTGAGAACATCATGATGCGGGGCTGTTTTTCAGCATGCAGCATTAGTATACAACATATAATTGAATGAAAGATGAATGGACAAATGTACCCAGACATTCTTGATAAAAATCTTCTGACACCTACTAGGATGATGAAGATGAAACGAGTGTGGACATGTGGACATTTCAGCAAGCCAATTATCCCAAACACACAGCCAAGGTGTGATGCTAGTCACTACAGTAGTAAGGGTATGTGCCCACTAGGCGTTTTTGCTGCAGTCCTGAACGCAGGAAAACCTGAGGATCCTAGAGTCCTTGACAGGAGAAATGCTAAAATCTTGTCTGCGTTTTTTGCGCGTTTTTGGTGCGTTTTTGAAGCTGCATTTTTCCCATTGACTGTACCAAAAACGACACAAAAGAATTGACATGTCCATTCTTTGCTATCCGCACCAAAAACGCAGGTATTTGACAGTTCTTGACACTTGCAAAACTAGTGTGTGGGCACAACGTTTTTGTAAAACCCATAGGTTTTGCTGGGAAGCCCAACCGCAGGAACAGATTAGCATACATTACCATAAAACCAATGGTTTTCTGCAAGCGGAAAACGCACCAAAAACGCAGCAAAAACGCCTAGTGGGCACATACCCTAAGACCGTGACATGGAATGTGCATTATGTCACTACAAAAAGACTAATGTGAAACAGTCACTACATGGTGGAGATGGAGACAATAGAGTGATCAGACAATCCGAGGTCTCTTCCAGGTAGCCATACAAAAACATGGGGATGTTTTGAAGGAGGTTCAAAAGAATATCAGGGTGGCTCAACTTTGGCATGAACAGAAAGTCGATAAACGCCCATTAAGATACACAGGGACAAATAACATGGACCCGGGATAAGAAGAAGAAGCCAATGAGTGAGCGTGACGGATCTCCGCTTCCAACTCTGAAGATACCACAGCAACAACAATCCCCCGAGGAAGAATGGAGAATTGAGGTTCTGGAGAAGACACAGAACTAGGCTAAGTAACAAAGCATCAGCCCTCATGTTCTTAGATCCTGGCCTGAAAGTGATAGAAAAATTGAATTTAGAAAAAAATAAAGACCATCTGGCCTGACTAGAGGGTCAACCATTTGGCTGATTTAATATAAGCTATATTTTTGTAATCAGTATCCTCCACGATGACTAGATTAATAGCTCCTTCTAGGAAAAAGCCGCCATTCTTCGAAAGCTTATTGACAGCAGGTAACTCCCAATTTTCCACATCATAATTTCTTTCAGCTGATGAAAAAATTTTTTTGTGGAGAAAGAGGCACATGGCTGCAGGTTAGTGAACATTTTAGGACCTTGAGACAATACAGCCTCAACCCAGACCTCAGAAGCATCTATCTCCACAATGACCGGCCTCTGGAAGTCTGTATGAATAAGAATAGGCGCAGACAATACATTTTTTCACATTTTTAAAAGCCCCAACCGCCACTGGCGTCCAAACCCTTAGATCTGCCCCCTTATGAGTGAATTCGGTAACAGGGTTGACAATCGGAATCACAGAATCAGCTGTGATCCCCGGCTGTAGTCTGCATACTCCCTTTTACGTCCTCCCCTGCCCAGGAGCTGTGGTATATCTGACCTGTTCCTGCACGGTCAGACACGGCCAATAAACAGGGGCACATTTATAGGAATATCTCGGTGCATGAACATTTTTTTTTAGAACATCCAGTTGCGGAATTAATTTTTATTCCAAGATCTATTAATTAAAATGTACGTTTGTGGCACAACCCTTTTAAAGCATGACATACCAAGAAGAGACAAAAAATGCAGGGTCAAAACTGCATCTAAAAAAACCTACAAGTACCTTAATTTATTTAAAGGGGTTGTGCAATCCAAGTTTGCAGTCATATAGAGTGATACATAGAGTGATTGAAGATTTAGGCTATGCGCTCACGGTCCGGAGGAGCTGCGTGTTGGACGCAGCTCCTCCAGACCTGAGTGAACCCGCGGGTGGCTGCAGGGAAACCGCAGCAGCCCTGTACTTACCATGTACGATGTATGCATGGCGGGCTCTCCCTCCGTGCACCCGATGGGAGCCGCTTCCGACTCCGCAGCATGAAATGAACATGCGGAGGAGTGGAAAGCCAGCAATCCGTACAACGGCTAAAGGAACACTGCGGTCGGGTTAAGCATAGTGTGCATGGGATTTCTAAAAATACTTATACTGTACTACGCAGCGTTTTGGACACAGCAGCTAGATGCTGCATTCAAAATGCGTACACTGATCGTGTGCACGCACCCTCATGGGTTTACACTGGACAACCCTTTTAAAAGGTGCAGAAACAGTGCAGAAAATCTACAACATCAAAAACTCACCAACAGCGCAGCATGGGAACTTAGGAAAGGAAAATTCAGCACTACAGAGTCGATATTGGTCTGTTAAGGCTGGGTTTTCAAATGTGTATATCACAGCCTACATCTGGACCCAATGCGCGTACTGGGGGTGGGTCTCCCACCATGAACATACAGCCTTAGGCTGCTTTCACACAGCGATTTTCTGTGATCCGTGGCTGTCCGTTGTAAAACGGACAGCCACGGATCAGATGTTGGCCCCATGTTATCCTATGGGCACGGATCACATCGGATTTGGCCTTATTGGCATCCGATTTTTGTCGGATCCGATTCTGGCCGATTTTTTGCTGAGCCCAAAGTTGCAGCCTGCTGCGATTTTTGGCACAGCGGGTCAAATCGGACCAAATTGGATCCGACCTGATCCGCGCCAAATAACATGGGGCCTATGGAGCGCGGATCCGAGGAAACAGCTGATGTCTCCTCGGACCTGATCTTAGTGTACTGAGCATGCTCAGTACATTAAAATCGCTCTGTGCCATCTAATATCACTTCTGCAATGTATATTCATACATTGCAGAAGTGATATCCAGTGAAATGAAAGGGTTAAAAATAAAAAAATCATTATCCTCACCTCTCCACGATCCAGCGATGCCTCCTGCGCTCTGTGCTTCTAGGACCTGGCCTGACGTCACAGTGCAGTCACATGACCGCTTACCGCGGTAACCGGTCATGTGACTGTGACATCACGCCAGGTCCTGTTGATCAGAAGAAGAGAAGCTGGAAGCAGCGCGGGTGTCGTGGAGAGGTGAGAATAATGATTTTTTTATTTTTTAAGCTCTGCAAAGAGGGAGGACAAAGAGGGGGTCTAAAGAGAGGGGACAAAGAGGGGGCCAACAGGAGGACAAAGAGGGGAACAAAGAGGGGACAAAGAGGGTCCAACAGGAGGACAAAGAGGGGTCCAAGAGGAGGACAAAGACGGGAGACAGAGGGGACAAAGAGGAGAGACAGAGGGGACAAAGAGGGGAGACAGAGGGGACAAAGAGGGGAGACAGAGGGGACAAAGAGGGGAGACAGAGGGGACAAAGAGGGGAGACAGAGGAGAAAGGTGACAGGAGGGAGAGAGGAGGGGGACGAGATGACAGGGGGAGCAGGGAGAGGAGGAGAGGATCCAAACTGATGCTGCAAAATATCGGAATCGGATGCCTATTTGGCATCCGATTGCAGTCATCAGTTTGGATCCGTTTCTGTCCGAGGGGTGCAGCAAAAAGTCTGATCCCCTCGGACAACACAAAAACGCTGTGTGAAAGCAGCCTTATACGTATCTAGTCTGAGTCGAGAGAGAAGCTGTCACCCTGAGCATTGTGCTCTGTATAAGCACAACTGTTAAATACAGTGGTGTGAAAACGTGTCCCCCCCCCCCCGTTCCTGATTTCTTATTCTTTTGCATGTTTGTCACAGTTAAATATTTCAGATCACTAAACAAATGTCATTAGACAGTGATTACACAAGTAAAGCACAAAATGAAATTTATAGATGAAGATATTTATTATTAAGGGAAATGTAATCCAAATCTACAGGGCACGGTTTAAAAAAAAAAGTGATTGCCCCACCACTCCACATAAACATAAATTAACTGTGGTTTATAACATCTTTGGGAAGCTGAATTAAAGGGAACCTGTCAGCTAGTTTATGCCCCCCCCAGCTATCACTGTCTGTACCTGTAGCTTTATAATACTATTCTAATCATCCCTGTCTGAGCTCATAGTGTAATGTGAAAGGTGAAAAAAAAGCATTTATACACTTACATTTCCTTATGTAATGAGGCAGTCAGTCCTCAGCTTGGAGGACAGGGACTGTTTGGCAGGTTAATAGTTAACATTTCAGCCATGAGCTAGAACATGTTGGGAGACCTGATGTGATGTCACAACCATGTGACTACAATAGGCGGAGCTGAGTTCTCATAGAACATTATACGTTTGCTGGCTTAGGTCCGCCCACTATGGTCACATGATCATTACATCACACAGGTCCTTTAGCTATCCAAGTTAAAAGTGAGTTAACTGTTATCCTGCCAGACAGTCCCCCTTCTCCAAGGTGGGAACTGAAATGTAGGTGTATGAATGCTTTTCTTTCACCTTTCACATTACACTATGAGCTCAGACAGGGATGATTAGACTGCTATTCTAAAGCTGAAGCTACAGACAGTGATAGCTGGAGGGGCATAAACCACCTGACAGGTTCCCT
Organism: Allobates femoralis; assembly: GCA_033576535.1. NCBI lineage: Eukaryota > Metazoa > Chordata > Amphibia > Anura > Aromobatidae > Allobates > Allobates femoralis. The sequence goes on along the minus strand of JARQOC010000001.1, from coordinate 562,762,666 downwards.
TCAATAACGTGAAAACAGGACCTGCCTAACAAAGTGAAGTAGACCAAAAGATCCTCAAAAGCTAGACACCATCAACATGATCCAAACAAATACAGGAACAAAAGAAAAACAAAGTGATTGAGATCTATGAGTCTGAAAAGATCATAAAGTAATTTCTAAAGCTTTGGGACTCCAGCGAACCACAGTGAGAGCCATTATTACAGGGCACGGTTCCATGGTGATAACATGGAACAGTCTTGAACCTTCCCAGGAGTGGCCGGCCAACCAAAATTGCTCGAAGAGCGCAGCAACGACTCATCCAAGAGGTCACAAAAGACACAACAACAACATCCAGAGATCTGTAGGCCTCACTTGTCTCAGTTAAGGTCAGTGTTCATGGCTCCACCATAAGGAAGAGACTGGGCAAAAATGTCTCCATGGCAGAGTTCCAAGACCAAAACCACTGCTGAGCAAAAAGAACATAAAGGCTTGTCTCAGGTTTGCCAGAAAACTATCTTAATGATCCCCAAGTCCACCCACTTTTGGGCGAAGACTCTGTGGACTGACGAGACAAAAGTTGAACATTTTGGTAGGGTTATGTCCCATTACATTTGGTGTAGAAGTAACACAGCATTTTACAAAAGAAACATCATACCAACAATAAAATATGGTGGTGGTAGTGTGATGATCTGGGGCTGTTCAGCTGCTTCAGGAGCCGGAAGATTTGCTGCGGTAAATGGAACCATGAATTCTGTTGTCTACCAAAACCTCCTGAAGGAGAATGTCAGGCCATCTGTTTGTGATCTCAAGCTGAAGAGAACTTGGGTATGCAACAGGACAATGATCCAAAACACACCAGCAAGTCCACCTCTGAATAGCTGAAGAAAAGCAAAAGAAAGACTTTGGAGTAGCCTAGTCAAAGTCCTGACCTTAATCTGATTGAGAAACTATGGCATGACCTTAAAAAGGTGGTTCATGATTGAAACTATGCAATGCGGCTGAATTACTACAAATCTGCAAAGATGAGTGGCCAAAATTGCTCCAGAGTGTTGTAAAAGACTCACTGACAGTTATCACAAACGCTTGATTGCAGTTATTGCTGCCAAGGGCGGCCCAACCATTTATTAGGTTTAGGGGCAATCACTATTTCACACAGGGTCCTATAAGGGTTTGACTTCTTTTTCGCTTAATAATAAAGAGCTTCATTTATAAACTACATTTTGTGTTTACTTGTGCTATCTTTGTGTAATATTTAAATTTGTTTGGTGATCTAAAACATTTAAGAGTGACACACATGCAAAAGAATAAGAAATGAGGATGATGGCAACACTTTTTCACACCATTGTACATCTGTATGAACATGTAGTAAAGACAAGGTCCAAAATGGCTTACATATGTGCAAAGAAACCCCCCACATAATCATTTATATGAGAGGGTCCTCATCAGCATGTACAAATTCCAATAATCATAGCAAAAACAGGAGAAACTAGAATATCATGCAAAAAGATATAGAAATTATTTATGGACACACAATTGTTACACTACACAGACTATGGATACAATATAACAAAAGAAAGATGATCACCCAGATCCCATTAAATATACAAGGTACTAACAGGAGTTTATACAATTCTGATAGTAGGCTCAATGCAGCACTGGCATATAACACATACGCTGGGGGACAGCCTCCATGGGTGTATGTTGGAGGACAGACTCCGTGGGTGTATGTTGGAGGACAGACTCCGTGGGTGCACACTGGGGCACAGCCTCTGGGGTGTATGTTGGAGGACAGCCTCCATGGGTGTATGCTGGGGGACGGTGTTCGCTGGGGGACTGGCTCTGGGGGTGTATGTTGGGAGACAGCCTCTGTAGGTGTATGTTGGGGAACAGTCTCCGTGGGTGTATGTTGGGAGACAGCCTCTGTGGGTGTATTTTGGAGGACAGCTTCAGTGGGTGTATATTGGGGGACAGCCTCCGTGGGTGTATGTTGGGGGGCAGCCTCCGTGGGTGTATGTTGGAGGACAGCCTCCGTGGGTGTATGTTGGGGGACAGCCTCCGTGGGTGTATGTTGGGGAACAGCCTCCTTGGGTGTATGTTGGGGGGCAGCCTCCGTGGGTGTATGTTGGGGACAGCCTCCTTGGGTGTATATTGGGGAACAGCCTCCGTGGGTGTATGTTGGGGGACAGCCTCCTTGGGTGTATATTGGGGAACAGCCTCCGTGGGTGTATGTTGGGGGACAGCCTCCGTGGGTGTATATTGGGGAACAGCCTCCGTGGGTGTATGTTGGGGGACAGCCTCCGTGGGTGTATGTTGGGGGACAGCCTCCGTGGGTGTATGTTGGGGGCAGCCTCCGTGGGTGTATGTTGGGTGGGCAGACTCCGTGGGTGTATGTTGGAGGGCAGCCTCCGTGGGTGTATGTTGGAGGGCAGCCTCCGTGGGTGTATGTTGGGGGGCAGCCTCCGTGGGTGTATGTTGGAGGACAGCCTCTGTGGGTTTATGTTGGGGGGCAGCCTCCGTGGGTGTATGTTGGAGGACAGCCTCCGTGGGTGTATGTTGGGGGGCAGCCTCCGTGGGTGTATGTTGGGGGGCAGCCTCTGTGGGTGTATGTTGGGGGACAGCCTCCGTGGGTGTATGTTGGGGGACAGCCTCCGTGGGTGTATGTTGGAGGACAGCCTCCGTGGGTGTATGTTGGGGAACAGCCTCCTTGGGTGTATGTTGGGGGGCAGCCTCCGTGGGTGTATGTTGGGGGACAGCCTCCTTGTGTGTATATTGGGGAACAGCCTCCGTGGGTGTATGTTGGGGGACAGCCTCCTTGGGTGTATATTGGGGAACAGCCTCCGTGGGTGTATGTTGGGGGACAGCCTCCGTGGGTGTATGTTGGGGGGCAGCCTCCGTGGGTGTATGTTGGGGGGCAGACTCCGTGGGTGTATGTTGGGGGGCAGACTCCGTGGGTGTATGTTGGAGGGCAGCCTCCGTGGGTGTATGATGGAGGACAGCCTCCGTGGGTGTATGTTGGGGGGCAGCCTCCGTGGGTGTATGTTGGGGGGCAGACTCCGTGGGTGTATGTTGGGGGGCAGACTCCGTGGGTGTATGTTGGAGGACAGCCTCCTTGGGTGTATGTTGGGGGGCAGACTCCGTGGGTGTATGTTGGAGGACAGCCTCCGTGGGTGTATGTTGGAGGACAGCCTCCGTGGGTGTATGTTGGGGGGCAGCCTCCGTGGGTGTATGTTGGAGGACAGCCTCCGTGGGTGTATGTTGGAGGACAGCCTCCGTGGGTGTATGTTGGGGGACAGCCTCCGTGGGTATATGTTGGAGGACAGCCTCCGTGGGTGTATGTTGGGGGGCAGACTCCGTGGGTGTATGTTGGGGGGCAGACTCCGTGGGTGTATGTTGGAGGACAGCCTCCGTGGGTGTATATTGGGGGGCAGCCTCCGTGGGTGTATGTTGGAGGACAGCCTCCTTGGGTGTATGTTGGGAGGCAGCCTCCTTGGGTGTATGATGGGGGGCAGACTCCGTGGGTGTAAAGCCATATTGGTGGTCACCCTACCCTCCAGTAACCACACAGTATTTGTACACTGGGGGGCGCACGGATTATTGGGGGGTCCTGTACACACGGCTGGGTGGTGTATGAGGTGTAATCAGTGCACAGTGATGGCGGCCGCGGTATATACTGTATACACGGAGACACAGGCTCCTACCTCCCGTCCTATCACCGGCTCCGCCGCACCACACGTTACGTTGTCAGCGCTCCCGCCTCTACAGGCGGCAGAGGCCTCCGCCGTATCCTAGCAACCACAGCCGCGTGTCCAGTCAGCGAGGGGCGGAGCCAGGAGGCGGCTGCACAGATTGTTGTGGTGACGTCACACCCGCGTTATACTGGACCGGCAGTGCACAGTGCACACCGGGATTTCCCGCAGCAAAGCCGTCCACAAACCGCACGGTGCGGCCCCTGCTGACCCTGAGCGGCTGTGAGGACGGAGGAGCCGCCGCCTGAACAGACGGACCGGGCTAAAATGCTACTGATCAATGAATGGGGGACATAATTGTCAGCTCATGTATAATTCTGTGCAGAGGGGGTGCTGAGACGGAGGCTGAGACACCTAGAGGCCGCAGAGGCTGGAGCTACGGAGAGGCCGCAGAGGCTGAGATATCTAGAGGCTGCAGAGGCTGAGCTACGGAGAGGCCGCAGAGGCTGAGCTACAGAGAGGCCGCAGGGGCTGAGCTACGGAGAGGCCGCAGAGGCTGGAGCTACGGAGAGGCCGCAGAGGCTGAGATACCTAGAGGCTGCAGAGGCTGAGCTACGGAGAGTCCGCAGAGGCTGCGCTACGGAGAGTCCGCAGAGGCTGGAGCTACGGAGAGTCCGCAGAGGCTGAGATACCTAGAGGCTGCAGAGGCTGGAGCTACAGAGAGGTCACAGAGGCTGAAGCTACGGAGAGGCCGCAGAGGCTGAGCTACGGAGAGGCCGCAGAGGCTGAGATACCTAGAGGCCGCAGAGGCTGGAGCTACAGAGAGGTCACAGAGGCTGAAGCTACAGAGAGGCCGCAGAGGCTGAGCTACGGAGAGGCCGCAGAGGCTGAGATACCTAGAGGCTGCCGAGGCTGGAGCTACGGAGAGGCCGCAGAGGCTGAGATACCTAGAGGCTGCAGAGGCTGAGCTACGGAGAGGCTGCAGAGGCTGAGATACCTAGAGGCTGCAGAGGCTGGAGCTACAGAGAGGTCGCAGAGGCTGAAGCTACAGAGAGGCCGCAGAGGCTGAGCTACGGAGAGGCCACAGAGGCTGAGATACCTAGAGGCTGCAGAGGCTGACCTACGGAGAGGCCGCAGAGGCTGAGATACGTAGAGGCTGAGCTACAGAGAGGCCGCAGAGGCTGGAGCTACAGAGAGGTCACAGAGGCTGAGCTACGGAGAGACCGCAGAGGCTGAGATACCTAGAGGCCGCAGAGGCTGGAGCTACAGAGAGGTCACAGAGGCTGAAGCTACAGAGAGGCCGCAGAGGCTGAGCTACGGAGAGGCCGCAGAGGCTGAGATACCTAGAGGCTGCAGAGGCTGGAGCTACGGAGAGGCCGCAGAGGCTGAGATACCTAGAGGCTGCAGAGGCTGAGCTATGGAGAGGCTGCAGAGGCTGAGATACCTAGAGGCTGCAGAGGCTGGAGCTACAGATAGGTCGCAGAGGCTGAAGCTACAGAGAGGCCGCAGAGGCTGAGCTACGGAGAGGCCACAGAGGCTGAGATACCTAGAGGCTGCAGAGGCTGACCTACGGAGAGGCCGCAGAGGCTGAGATACCTAGAGGCTGAGCTATGGAGAGGCCGCAGAGGCTGGAGCTACGGAGAGGCTGCAGAGGCTGGAGCTACGGAGAGGCCGCAGAGGCTGGAGCTACGGAGAGGCCGGAGCTACGGAGAGGCCGCAGAGGCTGAAAGCACTGAGAAGTGAGAGAATCCAGCAATCCCCGAGATAAGATGACTTTTATACCTAAGGCTAAAAACATGAACAAAAAAGTGAAATGTAAAAATTCCCCAGAGACGACATGTTGTAAACCGCACAGGGTGTTAGTAATGGCCGCTTTACACGTCGTGATATCGCAACGCAACTACGATAAAAAGTCACGTGGTACGGGTGTTGCAGTTGATATCGCTCGTGCGTTGTGTAAATGGGCAACGCAACTCAAAAACGATGCAACTATGATATCGCTTTTGGATTGTGCATGTTCTCCAACTGTGCAATATTGTATAGGCGATGTGGCAGGATCGTGCTGTGTGACAGCGCAACTACGATTTGGAGCGCAACTTCCCCTATTCATTCCTATGTAAATTGGTCGTTCCCTGAGTTGCTCAGACAGAGTGTGGAAAAAGGGCGTACTACATCGTAGTTGCGTTGCCTGCCGATATCTCCCTGTGTAACATCTCATATGTGATCTTGGACAAATGCCAAAAACGTGCGCGCTCCCGTGATATCGTATTCAATATCGGAGCGATATCGCGACATGTAAAGCAGCCTTAATAGGAGACGTCCTCCTGCCATATAAATAAGATCCAGTGCGGTTCACAACACGTCATCTCTGTGGGATTTTTAGGGTAAGTGCACACTGGCCGGGTTTTCGGCGGTTTACCAGTGTAAACCGCCGTTTTGTTTACATTAGTTTTATGTTAATTTATGTTAATCCAAACCGGCGTTTGGATTAACATTAAAACTAATGTAAACAGCCCAAGGCTGTGCACACACCGGCGGTTACCCAGCGTCATCCGTTGCTAACCCGCAGGTTTCCCAGCGGGTTAGCAAAGAATGACCATGTTCTAAAAAACGGCGGTTCTGCAGCGGCTGCAAGCAGAATCATGTGCTGCTTCCAGCCGCTGCAGAATCGCCGCCGAGAACCCGCTGGGCAGCCGCCGGATACCGCCCGCACATACCCGCCAGGAAGCCGGTGGACGGCGCCGGAGCTTCCTGGCGGGTTCCGCAAGCTGCCGCCGACGAAACCGCCGGGTAAGTGTGAACTTACCCTTACATTTCACTTTTTTGTTCATGTTTTTAGCCTTTGGAATAAGGCAGTGTTCACACAGGGCGTATTTCTTGCAGTTTTGCTGCCTTTTCACCTTGGTTTTATGCAAATCTATGTGAATCTAAACCTTCGCATTTCATTTTCAGCAAAACCTATATAATTCAGGAAACGTGCACTCACATTGGTTTTTATTTTTTGCCAGAGACTGAACCCTGTACAGGTTTATCTGCATTTTTAAAAGAATAAGCATCACTTCTTTCCTGCGTTTTTGTCTGTTTTGTAATGTGACAGCTGTAAAATCAATGAGGAAGTTAAAACACAGGTTTTGGACTGTAAAGAAATCTTTGTTTAATATCAAAACATCAGGTTTTGCTGTAGAAAAAAATGCCCTGTGTGAACATAGCCTAAAAGGGATTTTATAATCTACGACATTGCTGGATTCCCGATCTTCTCTAAAGGTACCGTTAAACGGGGCAACATCGCCGAAAAGTGACGTAGGCATAGCTGTTGCTGTTGACATCGCTAGTGCGTTGTAACGTGTGACAGGGCGATTCAACGTCAATAAGTTGCTTCAGCGGAGTTGGCAGTTTTGTGAACATGTTCTGAAACCTGGCGATGTTGCTCAGGCGATCTGCTAGCATTGCTCTGTGTGACACCACAATAGCGATGTTGAAAGCAACTTCCCCTATTCACTACATTGATAAGGATCGCTCGCTGGGTTGAACAAAACACAGCGAACAAAAGTTGCTTTCAACATCCTAGTTGCGTTGCCTACGATATCTCTGCGTGTGACCTCTCCAATCTTGGAAAAGTGCCAAAAACGTGCGCGCTCCCGTGAAGTTGCCGGCAACATCGCAGCAACGTTGCCACGTTGTAATGGTCCCTTAAGGGTACCATTACATGCGTCAATTGTTGAAACGATCTCTGGGGCGCGTGGTCGTTAGGACATCGTTTTGACATTGTTGGTGAGATGTCACATGCTACATATCGTGAACGACGCAGCAGCGATCCAGACATCGCCCGAACAACACAGTGAACGATCTTGGCGGTCGCTGTCACACAGCAACTACATGAACGACTCCAACCTCATTGTGGGCGTAGTTTGAGACACAGGCTACGAGATAGGTGTGCGTGATTGTGTAATACCGCACCCCTACAACTCCGATTGGTGTCCACAACTGCGTTACCATTGGTCAGCTTTGTTTGGCAAGATGGCCACTGCATTAGCGCTCTTGCCCTTGCAACCATTTCGCCATTCAAGTCGTTTGTCATTTTGTGACGCCTGTGCAAGCCATTGCTGCGTTCCCAAAATGTCACACATGAATGTTCATGTGTGCACTGTTGCCAAAAGAATGTATGGTTATGTGTACGTGTTCAATTGAAGTTGGTAAGCTACACACAACACAGTGTATATATGTGAATGCATATTAGGATGCATGTAGTATGTGTGCGTGCATAGCTGTCTGTATGTGTGTCTAGAAATCTTCTTACCTTCATTAATTGATGTGTATACAGTACAGACCAAAAGTTTGGACACACCTTCTCATTCAAAGAGTTTTCTGTATTTTCATGACTATGAAAATTGTAGATTCACACTGAAGGCATCAAAACTATGAATTAACACATGTGGAATTATATACTTAACAAAAAAGTGTGAAACAACTGAAAATATGTCTTATATTCTAGGTTCTTCAAAGTAGCGACCTTTTGCTTTGATTACTGCTTTGCACACTCTTGGCATTCACTTGATGAGCAGCAAAGCACCCCCTCACCAGCGGCGTAACTTCAGGCCCAGGGGCCCCGATGCGAAAGCTCCAACGGGGCCCCTAATTATTGCAAATCTTTAATAATATTAGTCTTTTTCTATGGGCTGAAGGGACTTTGGGGCCCCCCTAGACTGCAGGGCCCGGGTGCGATCGCAACCCCTGCACCTATTGTAGTTACACCCCTGCCCCTCACCATCACACCTCCTCCATGCTTCACGGTGGGAACCAGGCATGTAGAGTCCATCTGTTCACCTTTTCTGCGTCGCACAAACACACGGTGGTTGGAACCAAAGATCTCAAATTTGGACTCATCAGACCAAAGCACAGATTTCCACTGGTCTAATGTCCATTCCTTGTGTTCTTTAGCACAAACAAGTCTCTTTCTGCTTGTTAGCAGTGGTTTCCTAGCAGCTAATTTACCATGAAGGCCTGCCTCACAAAATCTACTCTTAACAGTTGTTGTAGAGATGTGTCTGTTGCTTGAACTCTGTGTCGCATTGACCTGGTCTTTAATCTGAGCTGCTGTTAACCTGCGATTTCTGAGGCTAGTGACTCGGATGAACTTATCCTCCGCAGCAGAGGTGACTCTTGGTCTTTTTTCCTGGGGCGGTCCTCATGTGAGCCAGTTTCTTTGTAGCGCTTGATGGTTTTTGCAACTGCACTTGGGGACACTTTCAAAGTTTTCCCAATTTTTCGGACTGACTGACCTTCATTTCTTAAAGTAATGATGGCCACTGGTTTTTCTTTACTTAGCTTTACTTAACATGGTGATGTAGCATCCCTATGACTCAGAAAGTTATGTAGCACACAACATGCCAACACTACTACATCAATTGATTCCAGTTTCATATTTAAGGCAGTATGAAACAAGCGGAATCTACTGGCCATGATCCCAAACGTGTTTTCAACCACACGACGTGCCTGGGATAATCGGTAGTTGAAAGTGCGTTGTTCAGGGGTAAGATTCCTCTGCGGATATGGCTTGAGTAGGCTCATCGTGAAGTGGAAATGCTTCATCAGAATTTGGGGGCAAGTGGAGGGCAAAATGCTTCAGGTCCTGACCGAAGCTGGTGTGGTCAAACACACCCCCATCTGCACGCACGCCTGTTAATCCCCACATTGACGTTGAGGAACTCATAGTTGGCATTGACAAGGGCCATGAGGACCACACTGAAATACCCTTTATAGTTGTAAAAAAAGAGCCATTGTTGGGGGGTTTTGTGATCCTCACATGCTTGCCATCCAATGCCCCCACCGCAGTTAGGGACTTGCCACTTGTGCTCAAACTCTGTGCCAAATTGCAACCATTCTGCGGGTGTTGTGGGAAATACCATATAGGATGGCACCAGACACTTCACAATGGCCTCACAGGTCTTGGGGATAAGGCGGCTCAGCATTGGCCATGACAGAGCAGCTGAATACTGCAGGTCCGTCATCGAGCGCCCTGTTGCCAGGAAGCGCAGAGTCACAGCCAAATAGTCCTCTGGTATCATAACTACACGCATCACTGTGTCCTGCCGGGTAATAAATGGTGTAACGGCTTCCAAAAGGAACTTGAAGGAGTCCTCTGACATCCGGAGATAGTTTCTGAAAGTCATGCGGATTCCTGTCCTCCAGCTGACGGACAAGCCGCATGTGAGTCAGGTTTGACCTTTGCATGATCCAGTCCAGACACCACATGCGCCGTGGTCTTTGCCTCCGCATGCTTCTCCAGCCAAGAAGCCTCCTCCAGCAATGCCGCAGCCACAACTGCCCGCTCTACTAGATTCATGATAAATAAGCTGTGATTACAAACCTCTGAAACAAAGAAGAACACAGGACTGTATGAGTACACGCAAATTTGGTTTGGATTACGTACCAAATGTGTTATATGTCCACAGTAACATTGAAACCCCAAAGCAAACAGTTTGGCTGCTAATGTGTAAGGCCAAACCAACCAAAATTATTGCGCCCATTGTTTAGTGAAACCCCTGCTGGGTTGCTTGTCCTGGAACACCAATATTAAATGTGCTTACCCATGGTACTCACAGGGGTGGATTAAGGGTAGCCGGGGCCCGGGGCTGTTCAGACTCTGTGGGCCCCCCGGTCATGTGACGGGGTCAAGTGACGGGTCATCATATACCTGAAACAGATTAGCTGTGCTCCATTTAAGTAAAAAAAATAAAAGCAAATGAGATAATGAAAAACCATGCAAAATAAAATGCTTCAAAAACACCCTGTATGAACAAAACTTAAATACTGAGGTAAAGAAAATTCACCAAATACTCAGCGTGTGCACGAGACCTTACATATACTGAGGTAAAAACTGACCAAATACTCAGCGTGTGCATGAGGCCTTAGGCTGGCTTCACACCACGGTGTGATCCGGTCCGGGGCTGTCCGGGATGACCCTGACAACCCCGGACCGGATCAGCACACAGAACCGGAGGGCCAAATGTGCCCTCCGGTCCTGTGTGCAGCCGGACGCAGCTGCTAATGATTCAGGACCGCGGCTCTCAGGGAGCTAGCCGCGGTCCTGAAAGAACAGCGGCGTGCAGCCGCCAGTGTCCAGTTCCCGGATCCTCCAGGATTCGGGATCCGGCAAATTGGGGAGATTGTTATCCCAGGACACAACAATGTTGCAAGCAACATTTTTGTGACTGGAGAGAATAATCCGAATTCTCCCAGATTACACCGTAGAGATGAAACCGGATGGCAGAGAGCTGCCATCCAGCCCCATAGGATACTATGGGGCCAAAAACCGGTCTGAGGCTGTCTATTTTACACCGGACAGCCCCGCACCGGATCACACCGTGGTGTGAAGCCAGCCTTACATATACTGAGGTAAAAACTGACCAAATACTCAGCGTGTGCACAAGGCCTTACATATACTGAGGTAAAAACTGACCAAATACTCAGCGTGTGCATGAGGCCTTGCATATACTGAGGTAAAAACTGACCAAATACTCAGCGTGTGTAGGAGGCCTTACATATACTGAGGTAAAAAATGGCCAAATACTTAGCGTGTGCACGAGGTCTTACATATACTGAGGTAAAACTCACCAAATACTCAACGTGTGATAAGTCATATGATTAGCACACAGGTGCTAATCCATAAAAGCAAAACAAGGAAAAAACAGTGGCACGTTATACATAACATAGATAGAACTATATATAATGGTTCCTTTACACGCCGCTACCGAAAGGTAGAAACCGGCAGGTGTCGGAGACAATTGTACCTTTTACCTTCAAAACACCGTGAAGTGGCGGCGTGTAATTCAGGTTGTACCTTCCTGTCTCTTTGGATACCTGTCTTTCAGCCGTGTCGAAAAACAAGCAGGTATAACCCCTATGGTGGCGGCGTGTAATCGGGGCACAGGCACGGTATTTGAGTTACCTTGGGCGTGCTAGAGCGTCATGTATACCATGCCCCATCAGCTATCATTGGTGGGGACTACTGTGTACCCATTGGCTGTCCCTGCACAGGGCGGCATATTTAACGACCTGACCAGTCACAATACACATTTGCTATAGCGTCATGTATTAGCCAGCCTCCCTGCGCTGGCTGGCCAATCATGATGTTATTGCATTGTCCAATCACCGTACGAGCATCGCGTAATACACTACTCTGTCACGCCTATGTAGTTACGGCGCACAATATGTACGCCTATATTCCCTTGTTGTAGCGGCGTGTACATCAGGGAAGGTGCTGCAAAAAAGGTAACTTTTGGCACCCGTCGGCACTTCCGGGGAACGAAAATACCTTCTGTGGAGCACCTTGTGGCGGCGTGTATTTGCTGCATCAGGTACCGTTAGCAAACGTTGAAAACGCACACGTGCAGTGCCTACCTGTTGCTACCCTCGGTAGCGGCGTGTAAAGGTACCATAACAGAGTAGGGGTGGGAAATTAAGGCAGCAGGACCTCAGACATAGCACCCAGTAGGAGCCCACAAATAGCCCCCTGTATGCAGCAGGAGCCCACAAATAGCCTCCAGTATGCACAGGACCCCCCACACAGCCCCCTATATACAGCAGGAGCCCACACATAGCCCTGTGTATACAGCAGGAGCCCACAAATAGTCTCCTGTATGCAGCAAAAGCCCACACATAGCCCTGTGTATACAGCAGGAGCTCACAAATAGCCTCCTGTCTGCAGCAAGAGCCCACACATAGCCCCATGTATACAGCAGAAGCTCACATATAACCCTCTGTATACCACAGGAGCCCTCAAATAGCCTAAAGTATGCAGCAGAAGCCCACAAATAGCCTCATGTATGCAGCAGGAGCCCACACATAGCTCAGTGTATACAGTAGGAGCCCACACATAGCCCATATATACAGCAGGAGCCCACACATAGCCCCCTGTATGCAGCAGGAGCCAACACACAGTCCCCTGCATATAGCAGGAGTCCACACACAGCTCCCTGTATACAGCAGGAGACCACACACACAAAAATGCAAATAGGCACACTCAAGAAAGCAGGCAGGACGCATGTGCAGGCACAAGAACGCAAACAAGCATAAGCACGCACAAGAGCGCAGACAGGCACATGCACAAGAATGCAGACAAGGAGCAAACGCAGGCACAAGAATACAGGCATAAGAACACAAACACATACATGCACAAGACAGGCACACGCATGCACAAGAACACAGACAGGCATACATGCACAAGAACACAGACTGCACACACCACACACATGCAGAAGAACACATGGGGCAAATGCTGGTCCTACATAATGGCCCCTCCTAGATATATTGTTTGTTTCATCATGTATGTAATGGACATAAAAATGCATGATGTGAGCAAAATATCCAGATGGAGCAAACACACAGTGTGCTGCAGGGGCCTGGGGCATTTGAAATGAACAAATGTGGGCAACGTGAAGCAGGGTATGGCCTGTGGTATCCAAGCAAGTAGGATCATATTCTTAGTGTGTCTGTCGTCTAGGCTAAAATAACGTACAATGTGGCCCTGCTGCCTTCATGCTTACTACACAGCTCTATGTGTTGTTTCTGTGGTTACACAACAATGTCGAGGGTATTACATGCAATACACATGAGTGAAGGCTGTCCCTTCATTCCCCTCTCTGCACCCCTGCACATGAACAGTGATCAAGCAGCATCATCATCACTTCAGTGTCACTATCAGACATGGTTCACTTCCAAGTGTACTAAGTTGTGTTTTTTGTGTTGTCATGGACCATGGCTGGATGTGGGTTTGTAAATACTAACCACGCATTCTCTGTATACGTGCCCGGATGATGGCAATGCGGTCCCTGGACTTATATCTCAGGTCCGCAATTTTCTTTCTGATCTGCGCAGTGCTCTGCAGCCTCCGCTCAACCCTCAGCTTCTAATAAGTGCCCTCTCAATTTTGCAGAGCACTGCCTGCTTGTGCAGGAGTGGGTGCCCATGGCGTAAATTGCACCAGTAGTCCCGCCGGTCGCACATGTTGATGAGGAGCACCAGCTCCGCATCTCCCGCAGTCATCTTTATGCTGGGGCAGAGAAGACAGCATGAACACAGGGCGGAGCATAATACAACGTCATTACGTCACACCACACATTGGTTACGCCCAGGACGCTTTAGCGTCCGCAAAGGAGGCGCCAGCACATGCAGTGGTTATCCTTTTCGGAGACACTGCTGCGGTCACAATATGTCAGACGGGAACGCTCACGTGTGGCCCATGGTTGACTGGCTGTGTCCCTATTCAATTTTGACATATTATGATGTATAAACATTTTAACAACTAGGATGGGTCAGATATAGTTGCATCTGCGACTATGTCTGTATGTTTATCTGTATGTTTCTGGCCACCAATGTGTACATGTGCATACACATACATATGTATGTGTAAATGTAACTATCTTCTTGGTTATGTGTACAAATGTGTGTATGTTCTTTGCATCTCTGATTTAAATTCATATATGTTGACATACTTTAGTTAACAATGTGGCACACATACATGACCTATGACGTTCGGAAGGTTTACATATGTGTTTCTTTGTTAATATATGGTGCACATGTTGGATCATACATTTTTAAAACAGCAAATATGGATTTAAGATGAACACACATATATATATATATATATATATATATATATATATATATATATACACATCTTTCATTATTCCAAATTTAGCTTTGCATGCACACGCGGGTACCTAAACGCCTAGAGGAAAGGATGGCGACTTCAATGAGTCTCCTTGTTTAAATGTGTTTACTGATAGTTTGAAGAATAACAAAGTCATTGAGGCTACTGATGAACCCACGGACCATCAAATATGGCACCTTTGCCATGGACCAACGACAGGCAATCGGAACGCAGTTCTGGCCACCAATTGCCGCAGACGGGGCGCGGAAAACACAACTCCAAGGCACGCCTACGGGATTGGTTTCACGGTTCCAGAAATCGCAAACTTCATCGTTATCGCGGTGTCACACCCAACGATGCAGCAGGTTGAATGATCGAGGATCGTCTGATTTGAGAATATGTTCCCACATCTGCAATCACCGATCCAACGATTTATCATAGTCATATCTTGGTGTTACACGCAACGACGTCCTAACGATGTCGTTTGAACGACTCCAAAACCGTGACGTTTATGTGATATCATTCACGATATCTTATCATGTAACGGTACCTTTAGGCTAGTTTCACACATGTGTTCTGTTTTGATATGGCGGAAAACGTGTTCGACCGCATCTGTTGGTTTCGTTTGTGAAACTGTATGCAACCACACCGGTATTATGCTGGATCCGAGTGATACGATTACCATGGTGACACGGTCACAGCTGACTGCAGACAGATGTAGATAGAGCTCACCAGTCTCTCGCTCTACTGCTGCTTGCTTCCCATTAAGTTTCATGAATATTCATTGCACTGACCAGCAACGTCCAATCACAGAGGCTCCCCCTCCGTGAGAGTGTCTCTGATTGGCTGTTGCACTCAGACGGCGCTCCCACAATCTACCGGAGTCTGTGCTTAGTTCCATACACATTAGGGTATGTGCTCACAGTCCGGAGGAGCTACATTAACCCTCAGGTGGCCGCAGGGAGACCACAGCCGCCCTGTACTCACCATATGCGGCGGGTGCGAGGCGGCTTCTCCCTGCAGTCACCCAATGGTAGCCATGTTCATTCCACGCTGCGGAGGAGTAGAATGCCAGCAATCTGCACCGCAGCTGTCAAAACGCTGTGGTCTCGTTAAGCATAGTGGGGATGGGATTTCTACAAATCCCATTCACTATGCTGATACTGTACTTTGCAGCGTTTTGGACGCAGCGGCAAGACACTGTGTCCAAAACGCTGCATATACTGATCGTGAAAATGCAGCCTTAGTTAGAAGGGACCTCCCGGGTGAATGCGTAATCCTCTGCTCACTGAATCTGACAGGACAAGTGGAGGAGGAGAGTGCAGAGTGAACTGTTCTAGCTGACTGAGATGGAACATTTATCTCATCAGCATGACAGATTTATTGGAGGCAGGAAGATGGCATGGAGCTACTGGAATAAACTATACAAACTGTCTTCTGCTTGTGACACACCCACTCCAGGGCCAGGGAAGACTTGTTACCGGGCAGTTACTAGTTGTTCTCATGTTCTTTTCACGGGAACAGACAGGGGCCAAGACCCGGTCCCATGACCCTGGTGGTGTCATTTTAATAAAGATGATGATGTTAGGGAAACTCTGATGGGATAAAGGGGTATTCGTGACGTCATCTGCGGTGTGCGGCCAGGGCGGCCGCTGCTGCTGCAGGACCTCGAGGGATGATGACTGGCAGCTTAGATAGTCCCGCTCCCTGCAGGCAGAGTGCATTCCTTAGGGCAG
Organism: Allobates femoralis; assembly: GCA_033576535.1. NCBI lineage: Eukaryota > Metazoa > Chordata > Amphibia > Anura > Aromobatidae > Allobates > Allobates femoralis. Next base: position 562,746,614 of record JARQOC010000001.1, on the reverse strand, counting down.
TGGAGTTGTTTCCCCCGGCTCGTACATCAGCAGTTGGTCACTCGGTCAGTAGTACCTCCGGTCTCATAGGCAGCCTCTGTGGCCGATGGTTGTCGCAATTAAAAGTCTCTCACACCACAGCCGCAGTTCCATTACTTTTACTTAGGTGTTAAACATGGCCGCTGGGTACGCTCTCTGCCAGTCTCCGGTACTTTACTCTTTCTCCAGAGTAGGGTTGGTACAGTCAAGCCACGATTGGTACCCTTACTTTGCCTTTTACGTGTTACAGTCTCTGGTGGGTCTCTTCTCTCGGCATTATAAGGGGTAACTGTCATCTGAGGCGAGCGGGTCGTCGCTCTGCCCCCCATGCTCTCAATGCCCTCCACTACACAGAGCTCAGGTACCGGTAGCCACGGGTGTTTTTGTGTGTCCCAGACACCATTCGGATCCCTCCCTAGTTCGGCCACCTTCCCCAAGATGTGTCAGGTGTTCGGCCACAGCTCCCGTTACACGTCTAAGGGTATGTGCACACAGGAAGGTTTAGTGGCGTTGGAACCGTCAGTAAACCGCTGGAAATTATCAGATCTGAGCTCTGAAGTCTCCAGCTGTGTTCCGGCGGTTTTCCGGCGGTTTTTGTCAGCGTGTGCACAGCGGTTTTCAGTCGGTTTTCCAGCGGTTTTTCCGGCGGTTTTCTATGGAGGATTTTTTTCATGGAACCGATCAAAAACCGCTGAAAAGAATTGACATGCTGTATGCTGCTAAACCGCTCGGAAACCGCTCAACCGCGGGCGGATCCGACCACATAAACCGACTATGTGTGCACAGCGGTTTCTAAATTGCATAGGGTTACATGTAAGTCCTAAAGCTGCTAAGGATTTACATAAATTTAAATAAAACCTATGCTAAAACGCCGGCGGTTTTCGCTGCTAAACCTTCACTAAACCTTCCTGTGTGCACATACCCTAAGGCCTCTGGTTTCGGCTCAGGCTTGAAGCTTCCGCACCGTCTGCAGGGCCAGTCCCTGTGTCCTCCACCAACCCCTCTGTCTCGTCAGATTCAGGCGTATGGGGGTCGATGCCTCATCCGCACCCTTAGGGCTCTTATCTCCGTCTCTACCGGGCTATTCTCTCACTTCTGTGGGCGAGCGGGGTGGTATAGCTTCAACCCACGGGAGTTGGCACCACACCGCCTCTACACTCCCGACTACCACTCCTCCGTCAGTTGATGTTACTCCTCCATCTCCAACTACTGAACTAACTTCTCTAACACTGTTGCGTCCCCCTTTTATAGCCTGGGTCTGCCCTCAAGGTCCACCCATTGTCCCAGGGGCTCATCACTGTGTGTTGTGTTGTGGCTAAACCATACCATCCCAGCACCTGGAGAACAGGGGCACTACACCTCCTAACCGCAGAAGTGCAGTACCTCTGGTGGCGTTTTGTCCGGAGGGGCGCCACACTTGATCTTCTGCTTTGGAGAACAGAGGAATGCATGTTCATGATAATTGACAGGACCCTGCACTCATCCAACGTCTGTCTCCAGCAGACGACATAACGTAGCCTGTCCTAAGACGGGGATGGCTGGGAAACTGCTGGGAGCTGACATATTTATCCTGATAGTGTTCTAACTAGAGATTACCTTTTTGTACATTTTTGATAAATAAAGGTATTTAGTAAAATTTGTAATATTTAAATGTAGGTTAGCACTATGGCCTTGCAGCGCTGAGGTCCTGGATTCAAATCCCGCCAAGGACATTATCTGCAAGGAGTTTGTATGTTCTCCCCGTGTTTGCGTGGGTTTCCTCCGGGTACTCCGATTTCCTCCTACATTGTAAAGACATACTGTAGGATATTTAGATTGTGAGCCTCCATGGGGACAGCATTACTGATGTATGTAAAGCGCTATGGAATTAATAGCGCTATATAAATTAATAAATATTGCAATTATATTAAATGTACTTTATTTATTTTAGCCATTTGTTTTTACTACATTTCTCAGAGTACTCCTTTAAGTAGGCTCTTGAAAGTGTGGATGTTTAAAGTCTATGAGCAATCCAGAAGTAGTTAAAGGGAACCTGTCATGTCCCTAAATACCCATAACCTGCCTGGTGCATAGCCCTCCCAGTCTGGTACATAGCCCTCCCAGCCTGGTACATGGCCCCATCACACCCCACACTTAAAAAAAAATAAACGATCACACTCACCCGCCCTGTGGTCCCCTGCAGCACGGCGTCCTCACCTGATGCAGGCAGCAGATTAGTATGTGAGCACAACACATGACGTCACTGCTATGCATAGCGCTCACACACAACGCTAACTGCCGGCATACTCACTGCTCTAACTGCCCATGACCATAACGAGGAGGCACATGTGATACAAGGAGTCGCAGTGATCATGTGTGCCCACTTATTAAGGTCATGAACATTCCCTGCACCCCTCATATATCATGCCTGCCCACCTCTTGGTCAACCACTGGTCACGGCTGCGACGCGGTCATGTGACGCCAGGAAGCGTCACTTCCAGTCGCAGGGTTCTCAGGCAGACTGCGAATATAGCATGCTGAAGTCTGCCTGTGTGTGACCGGAAGTGACGCGCAAACCCAGCGTCACATGACCGCGTCGCAGCAGTGAAGTGGAGGGCGTGATATAGAAATTGTGCCCGTGCTCTGCTTTTGTATAATGACGCCCATTAGGGCGTATTACAGCAACGAGGCAGGGGTAGCGCGGCACAAGGAGACCTGCATACCGGTCAAAATGCCTTCAGGAACGCCCCTCTGACAACATTTTCGTAAGTTTGCAAACTACATTACAGTACTTGTAAATTACCACAAAAGATGAGGCAGGGATGTGTTAAAATGTATTCTAAGGCTGCAGGGGCAGGTATTAATAGTTTAGAAAGCTTATTTAGGGTGACAGGTTCCTTTTAAAGCGCATTTGCCATTTATCAGCCCAAGCTTCTAGTTTACATAAATCCTCCTGTAATATAAAATTGTCCTCCTCTGTATTGATTACCCTGCAGAGTTTAGTGTTGTCTGCAAATATTGAAATTCTGTATGCCCCCTACAAGGTCATTAATAAATATATTAAAAAGAAGCGGGCACAACACTGACCCCTGTGGTATCTCACTATTAACTGTGACCCAATCTGAGTGTGTTCCATTAATAACCATCTTTTTTTTTTCCTATCGCTGAGCCAGCTCTTAATCCACTTATACATATTTCACCTATCCCCATTGTTCTTATTTAACGTATCAACATTTTGTGTGACACCGTATTAAAAGCTTTTGAAAACTCCATATTCACAATATACACTACATTTTCTTGGTCTGGTCCAGAACTTACCTCTTCATAGAAACTTATCAGATTAGTTTAACAGGAACGGTCCCTCATAAACCCAGTTTAATACTGGGTCATGAACAGTGGCATAACAAGTCCACTGCGGGCCCCGGTGCAGCTTCCACACCAGGGCGGGCCCCCTTAGGTGGGGACTGGGGGGGGAGGAAGTTGGGTGCTGTCAGGAATTTTCTGCCTGACCGCACAGTTCCAGAGCGGGGCCGCCGCACGTACTATTACTTGCAGAGCCGCCGACAGCAGGAGGAGAGGCGGGGTGGGCACAGCTACAGGAAGTCCCACTTCACTTCCTCCCTCCTCTGCTCGGACACCCGCAGTACTCTGGGGTGTATCCCATCCGGGCCCGGGGATTTGTCAACTTTAGTCATTTTTAGATGGCGCCGTACTTCCTGCTGGGTTAAGGAGGTGACATTTAATGAAGAATTTTTGTTATCACTGATCATATTGTCTGTCATGGGATTTTCTTGTGTAAATACTGTTGAAAAAAGTCATTTAGCATATTGGTTTGTTCCTCATCCTCATCCACCATTTCACCCAGACTATTTTTAAGGGGCCAACACAATCATTTTTTAACTATTTATGTAGTTAAAGAATGTTTTGGATTTCTTTTTACTTTCTCTGTCTCAATCTTTGCTGCCTTGATTTGCTTTTTACAAATGTTATTTCATTTTCTGTATTTATTTAATGCCTCATCACTATCTACTTCTTTAATTCCCTAAATGCTTTCTTTTTGTCACTTATTGCGCCTCTTATGGTACCTTTACACGCCGCCACAGCAGGATGGATACCAACCGCTACTTCACGTGCACGAGCACGCCCAAACGGTTACCAACGGGAAACGCACCTCCTTTACACGCCGCCACAAGGTGCGCTACGCTACGCTACATCTGTAACTAGCTACATCGCCGGGTGTCTCAAGTAGCCATCTGTAGCTCAGCGTACCTCATTTACACACCGCTACAACCAGCTACTATGGGCGGACCTGGTGCAGCAGGGACAGTACATAGGCGTGCCACAATTGTGGATTACGAGACGTCCGTACGCTGATAGGACAGAGCAATAAACCCATGATTGGCCAGGCATCGCAGGAGGCTGATTAATACATGACGCTCGAGCGATTGTGTAGTGTGACTGGTCAGCTCCTTAAATATGCCGCCCTGTGCGGCGACAACCAATCGCTACGCAGCATCTTCCACCAATGATCGCAGATGGGGCGCGGTAACACGGAGCCTGGGTGACGCCTTAGCTACATTGCAGCTACATCGCCGGGTGTCCACAGTTCCCTTCTGTGGGTTCTTTACACGCCGATACAGCTCGCTACAATCGGCGATGTAGCCATCTGTTTATGGCAGTGCACGGATACAGATGTATCTGTAGCCGGCTGTGTCGTCCCGTCTTCAGACGCCGCTACTACGGGCGATATTGGCGCGACAAGCTACATTTGTAGCCTGTAGCGGATTGTATCCATCCTGCTGTGGCGGCGTGTAAAGGTACCATCAGGGTACCTTTACACACGGCTACATTTGTAGCTTGTCACCAGGTAACTTACTGGTTGCAGTGAAATCATGGATACATGGTTCTATCTTGTTGCTGTGTACAAATGGAATCATGTATCCATGATTTCACTGAAACCAGTAAGTTACCTGGTGACAAGCTACAAATGTAGCCGTGTGTAAAGGGGCCCTTAGGGTACCTTTACACGCGGCTACATTTCTAGGGTGGCTACAGGTAACTTACTGGTTGCAGTGAAATCATGGAGAGATTATTCCATTTGTACACAGCAACAAGATAGAACCTTGTATCCATGATTTCACTGCAACCAGTAAGTTACCTGTAGCCACCCTAGAAATGTAGCCGCGTGTAAAGGTACCCTTAGGGCCACTTTACACACACCAACTTATCTGTCCAACTTCTGACCAGCTTGCTGGTTGCAGTGAAATCATGGACACATTGCTCCATTTTGTGACTGTGTACAATGGAACAATGTCTCCATGATTTCACTGCAACCAGTAAGTTGTTCAGAAGTTGGACAGATAAGTTGGTGTGTGTAAAGTGGCCTTTACAGCTTTATTTAGCCATAGTGGTTTCCTCCTATTTCTAGCTTGTTTATTCCCATAGGGTATATATTGTGCACAGGCCCTATTCAGGATGCTAATAAACATCTCCCATTTGCTTTGTGTACTTTTATGTCTCAGGACATTGTCCCAGTTTATTGCATTAAGATCATCTCTCAACTGTTGGAAATCTACTGTCCTGAAGTTTAGTGTCCTTGTAGCCCCTCTACTACACATCTTAGTAAAGGATACTTGAAAGCTTATTATGTTATGATCACTATTACCCAAGTGACCTCCAATCCGTATATTTGATATGCGGTTCGGCCTGTAGGTTAATATTAGGTCTAACAGTGCCCTACAGGAACCAGGAGAAAGGTGTTATATGTGTATATGTGTATAGATAGAATTATGACTCTTAGAAAAGAGGGAGGGAAAATTGTCAGCGTCCTCAAGAGGCTAACCAAGTTATATTGCACTAAATCCCATGAAATATCGCCATGGAGCCACAACCTTCACTCCTTTGTCAGTGAAATTAAAATTAACCTTAAAAAGCCCATTTTATATATTATTACTATTTTTGTGACTATATCCCCCACAAAATAAATAAATGAATCAATCAATCAATCCCAGCCTGTCCTTTCTCGTTTTGTAACGCGAGAATCACTGCTTCCCAAAAATAGAGGCGGAGTGATCCGTGTGACGTCAGCTGTCGGAGCATGCCGGGTAATGTAGTCCTCTCAGAGCGCAGTTGTCAGCGGTTTGTTAGCACGCATGCGTCACTAAAGACTACAGAACCTCATCACGATAGAAAGAAAAGAGGCAACCGCCGAGGGGGTGTGTCAGTCACGTGACTTCATTAAGGCTATAGACGTGCTGGTAAAGGTGACCTGCAGCCAGTGTGAGAGAGGCTCCAGATAAGACACATCTCCTTCCGCATCTACCGCCTGCAGCATCATGGTGCGTATGATCCCTCCGCCGCCGGGTATAAGAGCGGCCCTGTGTGCCCCTGATACATCGAGCTCCTCCTGTGGGCTCTTGCTCAGCAGTCCCCCTCACAGGGTGCAGTGAGCCGGCCTGTGCACTGCAGAGCCGGTAACCTTGTGCTGTATAGAGCCGGGGGGCAGCCCTCCCTGTCACTGTGCAGTCAGTGCATAGATGGTGAATGATGAGCAGATGACAGCTGGCCTCCTTTTAAGAACACTTTATTCTCCTGTTGTATTTTGAGCTAAATATAACTTGTAATTTGGGTTAAATTTAAAACATTTTGCTCCTCCTTGTTTTTCGCCTTTATTTTCCCCCCTGGACACTCAACTTTATTATTTGTGGTCCTAAATCTTCAGAGGGACGATGAGCTGTGTGTGACTCTCTGAGCCAGCTCACTGATGGACCCTCAGTTAACTCATTCTGCTGCCAGCGATAGACCTCACCAGTGGGGTAACTTCAGACCCTGGGGCCCCAATGCAAGAGCTCCAATGGGGCCCCCATTTATTGAAATCTTTAATAGTATTAGTCTTTTCCTATAGGCCAAAGGGACTTAAGGGCCCCCCCCCCCCCCTATGCCGCAGAGCCCGGGTGTGATCACAACCCCTGCACCTATTGTAGTTACGCCACTGGACATCACAACACAGAGGTTAGGGGATGTGCAGATGATCTGGAGACCCTGGCTCCGGCCCTCTGAGGATACCCACTGGTAGGTGAATGTAGCCCCATTGGTGCCTTGGCAACTTACTCTACTCGTTCGAATGCAAGGCAGTGCCTTAACTTCAGGCCCTGGGCCCGAGTGGAAGCTCACGATGCCCATTTATTGCAACTTTAATGGTTAGTCTTTTTCTATAGGCCAAAGTGACTTTTGGGGCCCCCCAGGCTGCAGGGTCCGGGTGCAATCGCAACCCTTGCACCTATTGTAGTTACGCCCCTGGGTGCGGGGCAACCTCTCCTTGCATTCACTGAATGGTGACCGCTTCTGACTCCGCAGCAAGACATTAACATGTTGCAGAGGTGAAATAACACTGCGGAGGGGAGAAGCACAGTGAGCATAGGCTAGAACAACACTGTGTTATAGACGTGACGCAAACGCACTGCATCCATAACGCTGCTATTCCAGATCAAATATACACTGCCTTATAGAAGGTAAATGTGCAACAGTCCAACTGCAAAATACATTTTTAGGACCAATTATGTTTAAGAAATAAAAGCCCTAAGGAGGTGGACGACCCCTTTTAACAGTAGAAAACTGCATGGCGGCGTAAAAAAAAATCTGGACGTATGCAGATATTTTTCTAGATTAGGTAAAGTAGTTCCATAACTGTACAGATTGGCTGCGAACAGCTCAGGACTCATCTGTTGTATTGATGACGTCCAGTCGTATCAAAGGGGAAAACATGTTTGCAGCGCTGAGCTTTAGGGTAAAGTTCAGACACTGCTTCCGCTGCTTTTTATTAATCAGTCCAGGGGTGAACATGTCATTGGTGCAGCTACACAGGGGCCCAAGAGATAAGGGGGCCCATTTCCACCCCCAAAGCAGGCGGGATTGAGCAATATGATGAGTTATGGAACTGCAAAACGGCCATTTACTATTCCTGCACAGGGGCCCATTTTCCATGTGTCTGAAGTCGTGTATATCATTGAAGCCTATATGACACTGGATGGGTTTGATTAAAATTGTTCATATTTGCTTGCAATATAGTTTGGCGCTGTGTGTGGCAGTATTGTATCTGTAGCTGGAAAACTGCCCCTAAGGCTATGTGCCCACTGAGTTTTTGCTCCTTTTGTTATTTCTGCATTAAAAACGCAGCACCCACAGTTTGGTAATGAAAGTTAGGCGGCCGTCACACGCTAAGATATCTAGAATGATATTGTAAGCGATCACGTGCACGTGCGATCGCTTACAATATCGCTCACATCGCTGGTGAGATGTCACACAGACAGACTCACCAACGATGTGGATCTGCGATCTCGCTGGTAACTATGGTACATATCGGGTAACTAGGCGCCGCGCGGCGCTTAGTAACCCGACGTTTACCATAGATACCATCTCCCAGCATAGGCTGTGCCGCTGGGAGATCGTTCATCGTGGTGTCCGGACCTCAGATCTCGATTTTGCGATTTGATCAGATCTCGCTCGTCGTATCTTGCCGTCACACGCACAGACATCGCTTACGCAATGTTTAATCTGCCGCGTTCAAGCAATATCTTGCGTGATATCTGTGCTTTAATGTGATTTTTCCAAAATCTGTGGCCATTATGTGTTTTTGGTGCAGACATTGCCTGCATTTTTTTATTTATTTTTTAATATGTACCTGCAATTATCTTGTGCTTTTATTGGACTGTTTTCCAGTTGGCAGCCATTTTAATGAGCTGGAAAATGCAGCACAAAAAAACAGCACAAAAACCTATGCACAGTGGGCACGTAGCTTAATGGCTGTACTTCTTCTTCTTTATTTTCCTCCCCCAACTGAAGTGTTCGAAAAATTTAACACCTGATTTACCCCCACCTCATCCTCTTTTCTCCCCTCAAAAACTTTGATTTCAGCATTTTTTCAAGGTGGTGGTTTAGTTGTGCAATTCCTGCTTTTGAGCCCTGACATAACCCCTCCATCTTACTGTTCACCTATGAATTATCCCATGCTCCTTATGATTCAGCCTCGTGTCTCCAGAGCAGGGGTGTCGGTGAATGTTGGAGCCTTGGGTAAAATCTGTGCTGTGTAAGTAATGTAACACAGGATACAGACGTGTTTCTGTCTGTATTCAGACTTTAAGGGTACCTTTACACGCGGCAACTTTTTTAGGAATTTCACTGGCAATTTGCTGGTTGCAGTGAAATCATGGAGACATTGTTCTATCTTGTTGCTGGGTACAAATGGAATAATGTCTCCATGATTTCACTGCAACCAGCAAATTGCCAGTGAAATTCCTAGAAAAGTTGCCGCGTGTAATGGTAATTTAATGGATTGACTGACAGCTGCTTTCTGGACCTGAACTTGTAGCTTCATATTTCACTGTAGCACTCCTTTCTGGTGTGTTCTAAGTAGTCTTTATTCAGGCATCTGATGGACAGGAATGGCCACGTATCAGGCACACGCCCTTTGTCAAGGGCGTGTGTGCCCGATTTGTGGCCATTCCTGTCCATCAGATGCCTGAAGTTGCATCACAAGTGCTCAGTGCATCTCTAAAAGCCAGATCAAGGCTCTCATAGAGATGTATTGAGTTGTGACCTCCGGTGCACTTCATGAAACTTCTCACCGCAGACCGAGTGGAGTATTGCTGGATAAAGGTGAAGCCACGGGAAGGTGAGTATCAGATTAGGCAGAGGACTCAGATTTAAAGCACCACTACAGTGCTGAAATAAAAAGAAAACACAAGTTAGAAATCACTTGGTGGGTTTTGCTCTAAATCTGTGGTGCAGGTCTCTTCTGCACATCTGTATCTGGTCTGTCCATAGTGACTACAGCCGGGACATGCTATGCTTGTGATGCAGGTTTGGTCCAGAATGTGCAGTATGGACGACAATGTAAACTATAAAAGAGGAGAGCAAGTGCAATAGGGTGTTAGGAAACTGTTGGTTCCCTGAGGAAGGAGCTGGGATTTGGCTCTGAAACGTGTCAGAGTTAAAGCCATCATTGCCTGACAACTGTTGTCATTTCATCTTATTCCATCGTATGTGCAGCGCAGATCTAGGAAGCACTGTCCCCTTCCTTGTGATCGTTTCACTATGGAGGACGGTACACTGCTCTCATTTAGATGTCTGTATGCTCCAAAAGGTTTTGGAAGTGGTAGACTGTATCTGTGCCCACAACTTTCTTAAGACTAGGTGACTTTTTTTTTTTTTTTTTTTTCCCCCCCCAACTAGTTCTAAGTGTCATTAAAGGGCCCGTCACACAGGGACATAGCTGCCACCTCACCAGGCATTTCCTTCAATCTCTCCCCCAATGAAACATGTACTTCACTCTTAAGTTCCTGCTTGTCCTTTCTCAGTCATTTCTGACCAGCAGATGGCGCTATGGACACTCAGACATTAACTGTGTGCATCTCCCTTAAGGTACCGTCACACAGGGACATATCGCCGGCGATGTTGCCGGCAACTGAGGGGCGTGGCCAGGTTGCGGCGACATTGCGAATTGCCGCGTGTGACAGGGCGATAATCAGGCGATGAATCGCCTGAGTAACATCGCCAGGTTTCCCAACAATGTTGGGAAACCTGGCGATGTTGCTCAGGCGATCATGCCTGATCGCCCTGTGTAACGCGGCAACCTGCAATGTTGCGGGCGATTCCGCCTATATGCAACATTGCAAGTTATCGCTCGCTGGGTTGCTGGGCAACCCAGCGAGCGATAGCCGCGGCAACTAGCCGGCGACATCGCCGGTAAGTTGCTCAGTCTGACATCTCACCGGCGATGTTGTCAGGGATGCGCTCTCCCGCGATCGCCGGCAACATCGCCGGCGATATGTCCCTGTGTGACGGTACCTTTTAAGGTGATCTGGCACACTAAAAATGGTATCTGATGCTCTGGCGGGATGTCATCTAGCAGGATGAGCAGTTCAGACTGATGTCTAATTTACTTTGAATAGATCCAATAATCTTGCCTTTTATTTATTGAGATTCTCAGTTTTTGTATGAGTCCAGTGGCAGAGCTATTCAGTGTATGACAGTCCACACTGTGTGATGGTGTATACATACAGCTGTCAGTCACTATTAGGATCGCCACTGCACTTATATACATGCAAATATCAAGCAGTTCGGAGAATAAAATAAGTTATTCTGTACTTTGAAGTTGTATATTATTCTTCTTGGCTTCTACTCTATATAATGGTGTCCGCAGATTGGACTCCATGTTTAATGTAACAGGTTCCCTGTAAGTCCCGTGCTCGTATGACCTGTTCTCATAGTTCACTGCCGGAAGCCGTTGTTCTCTATGTGCCAGCGGCCTGGTAATTATAGGCCACCGTGCCAACTTGTATATCTGTTACTTTTGGACATGTAATCATTATGTGATCGAGGCAAGATGTACCACTCCCAGATGGGAGCCCACGGCGTCTGTAGGTGCCGTATGTTATCACGCACAGGTTACACAAAGCTTCTCTGTTGTCATGATGAAAAATATAGTGTTTTTTTTTTTTTTTTTAACTGATATTTATGACTTGCTGATTTTAAAACTCCTCTAGAAAAAATGAATGGAGGAGATGTGACTACTGAGATCACTATGATCCCAGGATTCAGGGGCAACAAAGTGTGATGGAGAGTAGTGACTCCACTCACTTGTCTATAGGAGTACGAGGCGCACATAGCGGCAGAACTGAGGGATCTCTTCTACACATGTTGGAAAATGTGTTTAGTCAGGTTAAACAGCGTCTGATTGGAGTTAATGATATTAGAAATTAAAAGAATAGGATTGGAAAATGTAGGATATCATGAGTTCAAAACTAGATCAATCCACTTAACCTCCTAGCGTTTCACAACGGTGGAGTTCACCGTCACCTGCCATAGATCTTTTTATTTATTTTTTTGTGTATGTTAAGTGCATTTTCCGTGTACATTTGACATGTCCTGGACATGCCCTCAGGGCCCCATTAACCTGACTGGAGCTGAGTAAAACATGTAACATGTAATGTGGTGGGTGCTCCAGTACTCAGTGTGCTGACTGTCCTTACTGTTTCTTCAGCCTGAAGTGATCAGAGTCCTGGTGACCGGAGCCGCTGGTCAGATTGCTTATTCCCTGCTGTATGGAATTGCAAAGGGTGATGTTTTTGGAAAGGACCAGGTAATGGAGCATAACTCTCTCTCTCCTGTATTGGTTGTCTCTGATGTGCAGATGTCCCCCCTTGTACTCAGCACTCTCCTTCTGTTTGCAGCCACTTGCCCTTGTCCTCCTGGATATTACCCCCATGATGGGAGTGTTGGATGGAGTAGTCATGGAGCTGCAGGACTGTGCTTTGCCGCTGCTGAAAGGTAAGGTTCTGTCTTGTTTTAGGTAATCTGACGTCTTTGTTCACAGCTGGATTTCTACGAATGGAAGCTTCCCATAGGATCAACAAGAAAAACCTCCTAGACAATGGGACATGTCACAAATGTGCTGGAATATCTACACACATAACACTGTCATACCCTGCACCCTGTCCATCTATGTAAAATGGCATCCTAAAACACAAAGGAGGGTGAGACCATGTCAGAAGGTGGCTCAGGGGGCTGTGGATTAAATAGCTCTTCTGGTGCTAAAATTGATGGAAGAATCGTCAATATAGCCACCAAACTGATGGTGGAACTTTTACCTACGGTCATAATAATGCACCAAATTTAGTAACCAATATGAGACTTTATGGTAAAATGTGTGTTTTAAGACTAAATTTGTGCTGTATAATAGACGGATTAGTAAATCAGCCCCAAGGTTAACGCAGCTGGGATCCCAGTGTATACTCTGCACCAAAACCTGCAGACAATCTGCATTTTGTGAGTAATAATACTACAGTATGTGCAGAATTAATAAATAGTGTGTGTGTGTGGGGGGGGGGGGGGGGGGGGGAAGTCACCCGTTATCGCCATGGTATTCAAAAAGTACCAAAAATTTGAGCAACAGCCTAAAGTATTTTTTGCTTATTATGGAGGATTGGGAGGAGGGGGGTGGTTTGTTAGAAATGGTGGAACTTCAGCCGTTACTTAAAGGGATCTTGTCACCAGCTATTTTCTATACAAGCTGCGGCCACCACCAGTAAGGCATTCTAGAAAACCATATACATTCCCCAGGTCAATCTATAACATAAAGCCCTTTTATAATCTCCTACAGGGCGGTGTGATCTGATGGGTATCGCTGCCATTTATCTGGCACGGTCTTCCTCCCCTGTTTTGTTGCATGATTCACTGTCTGTACCCAGGCCCCCTCCCCGAATCGCACTTCATTCTGCCCTGCCGAGGACACAGCAAAGTGTGTTTTGCACACAAGCACGAATAGGGGAAGACAGTGGATCACACAATGCATCATCCACATAAAGCAGGGAAGGAGGACTGTGCCAGATCAACGCCAGCGATGCCCATCAGATCACACCGCCCAGTGGGCGAGTATAATAAAAGGTCTTTGTTAAGTTCCCGTTACATGGCACGACGTTGGAACAATGTCGGCAACGATCTCATGGCGCACAGTCGTTTCCGACATCGGTTTGACATCATTGGTGAGATGTCACAGATCTAGATATCGTGGACGACTCGCCAATGATCCAGCGAGCAGGTATTGTTCGCAAACCCCCACGAACTATCCCTGCTCATTGCTGTGAATGGGCGAAGTCGTAAACGACATCGTTATCCCAGTGTCAACACACTATATACCAGGTTGGCTGATCGTTGATCGTGTGGTTTGAGAAATTTTCTCAAACCTGCGATCCAACGATCTATCATTACAACTTGGCAAAGTCACACGCAACGAGGTCGCTGGGACGCCTCCAAACCTGTGACGTATCAGCGATGTCGTTAATGTCGTGCTGTGTAACGGGGCCTTTATATAGATCAGCCTGGGGACTTATTCTAGAATGCTGTATATAAAGCCTTACTGTTGGAGGCCACAGCTTCTTTGGGAAATACCTGGTGACAGGATCTCTCAAGCACTTTCTTTCCTTTCCTCACCTTTATCCAATCTAAGCCAACATATAAAAGTGGTGTAGTTTAATGTAGAAGATTTCTCCGTTTTAACCCATCATTCAAGATTCAAAGAAAGCAGAAGTTTGTTTTTATCTGTTAAGGCCCAGTCACACATAACAACCGCTCCAGCGATCCCGACCTGCCAGGATCACTGGGGAGCTGTCAAACAGGCAGATCTCCCCAGCAATCAGGGTCATGGGAACCACCTCCCACATCGCTGAAGGCGATGTCAGCGTCCTCCCTGCTTAGCGCTGCCTTACAGGCAGCGCTAAGCAGGGAGAACGCTGGTAACTATGCACACAGTGTACACTGCCTGGATACCCTCTGTTTATCATAGTTACCAGCGTCCTCCCTGCTTACAGGCAGCGCTGCCTAGATACCCGGTGTTAAGCTTGGCTACCAGCCAGTGAGGTCACTGATCGCTGGTTTCTCGCTGTCACACGCAGCGATGCATGCTGACCAGCGGGAAACCAACGATCAAAAAATGACCCGCAGCGACCTCACAACAGGGGCCTGATCGCTGCTAAGTGTCGCACATAAAGACATCACTGGAGAGATTGTTGTAATGTCAGTTAGGTCCCATTCACACACTGCTTTTTTTTTTTTTTTTTTGCTGCGTATTTTTAAGCACAAGCTCGTCACAAACCAAGAGTGGGTGATTAAACATTTAAGTGGAACACTTGTTTCTATGATGGCCACTTTACATGTCCCGATATCGGCGTCCAACTCCGATAAGTCACGTGGTTCATGCGTTGGCCCCGATATCGTTCGTGCGTTGTATGGTGTAAATGTCCAATACGATGCACGAACGATGCCAAAACGATATCGGGGATCAAATGAGCCTGCTCTCCAACGGCCCAATATTGGATGGACGTTGTGGCCGGATCGTGCTGTGTAAAAGCCCAACAACTATTTGTAGTACAACTTCCCCTATTGTCTCCCATGTTAAATGGTCGTTCCTGGGTCGGCCATACAAGGGGGCGTACACATCGTAGTGGCGTTGCCTGCCGATATCGCGCTGTGTAACATCTCCTATGCGATCTTGGAATTCTGCCCAGAAAAAGCGCGCTCCTACGTCGTTGTAGCCACATCGGACCGATGTTGGGACGTGTAAAGTGGCCATTAGACCTTTCCTCTGAGTGTGCCACTCCCGGTTTTGATTGTTCCACTCCTGGCTTTTTTTGAGTTTGTGTGTAAAAATATGCAGCAAAAAAAAGCAGTGTGTGAATGGGGCCTTACAACGATCTCTCTAACGATATTATGTGAGACAGGGCCTCTTTATGGTGGGTTTACACGTCGCGATATCGTTCCGATATCGTATCCAACGGCGCGGGAGCGCGCATTTGTGCCCGGTCTTCAAAGAATCGCATCGGAGGTTTACACAGTGCGATATCGTGATACAACGTCCTTACGATGTCTACGCACCCCCCTGACCCAGGAACGACCATTCAACATGGGAGTCAATGGAGGACGTTGTACTGCACATCGTAGTTGGGCTTTTACACAGCACGATCCGGCATCCGATATCGGGCTGTTGAATAGCACGCTCATTCGACCCCCGATATCGGTTTGCCAACGTTCCTGCATCGTATTGGACGTTCACACCATACAACGCACGAATGATATCGGGTCCAATGCACGAACCATGTGACTTTTGGTCGGAGTTGGACGCCAATATCGCAACATGTAAACCCACCATTAAGGCTAAGGTTAAATCTGCAGACTGATCATATGTTACACTGTAAACTGGTTCATGCAGTAGGTGTCTGTATACTGTGTTGTGTATTTTTTTTTTTTTTTTTTTTTTTTTTTCTTTTTTTCTTTTTTTCTTTTCAGTTTAAAGCTGTGTGCCCTCAATCAGAATTATCAGCGTTATAGGCGCAACGTGTTTTTCGCTGTCCATAATGCTACATTATACTGTACAAACGGATGGATTTACAGAAATGTCATGCCTGCAGCGTAAACCGACATACCGGGTGGCTTTCTGTGCCACTGCGTGTCCGCAGCATGTCCAGTTTAGTGCCGCAGAGTCTGCAACAATCTCGATGGATGAATGCAGGGAAAAGCTGCTGTGCTCCTGAGCACAGATTGTGGGCACAGGGTGGCTGCACTTTATTGAACCCAAGAAAATTACAAGATCAGACAGGAGAGAAGACAGTGTCTCCGGATAGTCTGTACATACCCTAACAGTAAATGTATTTAATTTTCAGCCTAACATTAAGGGTATGTACTCACGATCCGAGGCACGGCGTCTTGGACACCGTGCCTCCTAACCTGGAGGAACCTGTGGAGCACATGGGGAGATCGCAGCTGTCCTGCACTCATGATTTGTGGTGGGTGCAGGGCGGCTTCTCCCGGCATTCATCTGCAGGCCATCACTCCCAGTAGTTTCATGCTGCAGAGATGCGAAAGTCTGGCAACCCGCACCACAGGTGAAAACACGTTGCAGCGGGGAGAAGAACAGTGAGCATGGGATTTCTATAAATCCATCCACTATACTACCACTGTAACAGTGTTTTGGACACAGAGGGAATACACTGCATCCAAAAAAAGCTGTTTCCTGATTGGGAGTATACAGCGCAAGATATTGAAAGAAAACTCGACAGCACACTTCTTTTTTTTTTTTTTTTTTTTTTTAATTGTAACTAATGAATCTGTCCATAATCCGAGAGTCCAAGCCTGTCCACAATGACTGAATATCTATCTTTAACAAGGTTCAAAGTAAGACTTGGGGCCACTTTACACATACCAACTTGGCTGTCCAACTTCTGAACAACTTACTGGTTGCAATGAAATCATGGACACATTGCTCCATTTTGTGGCTGTGTACAATGGAGCAATGTGTCCATGATTTCACTGCAACCAGTAAGTTGTTCAGAAGTTGGACAGATAAGTTGGGGTGTGTAAAGTGGCCCTTAGGAGCACAGACTGCACAGAATTGTTAAGATGCCTTATTATATAGTCTGGTTTTTATTGTATCCACAGAGGTAGTTGCTACAGACAAGGAAGAGGTGGCTTTTAAGGACCTGGATGTTGCCGTTCTGGTGGGCTCCATGCCAAGGAGGGAGGGCATGGAGAGGAAGGACTTGCTCAAGGCCAATGTAAAGATTTTCAAGTCCCAGGGTGCCGCGCTGGATAAATATGCAAAGAAGACCGTTAAGGTGTGTGTGTGTGGTGTGTGTGTGTGTGTGTGTGTGTGTGTGTGTGTGTTTAATTTTTCATTGCTTGGGACAATTCAATAATCAATGAGTAATATCACTTATCAAAACTAATATTCTCTAATAAACAGGGCTATACTTGTGTCCTGGTTTTGCCATTTGAATGTGAGAAGTGGCTGAATCATTATAGGTGTGCTGAAGAATAAACTAACAAATTGTCATTATAAATATTTTAAAATACTCTCAAATTACACATGTCCCTGCAGTTCATTAAAATCAATCTTGTAACATGAATGTTAGTAGGACAGATGCCTTTGACCATGTGCAGTAAGGATTACAAGCAGTCTGGCAGCAGCTGTATTCATTCTGTGAAAAAGGGTGAGCAGCAGTGTGAGCAGCCTCTTCTTACCTCAGCACCTCTGGTATCTCCAGTATTAGATACAGGGATTGAAGGCAGTGTGAGCAGCCTCTCATTACATCAGCACACCTGATAAGTCCAGTATTGGGTCAGCATATCCTCTTGGAGCATGTCCTCTTACACAGGAGAGGTGCCTCTTCCCATTTTAACATTCTAGAATTTTTGTCAGTATAACCAGATGCAACACTTTAATTCCATGGTGACCACTTTCCTAGGCAAGACAAGTGTGATTTGCTAATTAATGTTATTTTGTATCGTTATGACACTTATTTTTAATTTTTCAAATCAACAGTTTGTAGCTCAGGCAGGGGCTTACTGCCACGTCACACGTAACGATATCGTTCAAAAGTCACGTGTTCTGTGGTGCTTGAACGATGTTGAAACGACATCGTTGCGTGTGACACTACAAACGAGGGACCCTAGTTACCCGCTGTGTACCTTGGATACCAGCCAGTGAGCGGACAAGGCTGGTAACCAAGGTATACATCAGGTATCTAGGCAGTGTGCGCTGCCTAGTTACTCGCAGTTTACCTTGGAGACCAGCCTGCTCCCCCTTACCGCAGCGGGAGCAAGACATCGTAGAAACGATATTTAAATCGTTTCCATGATGTCTCTGGTCCATTGATCACTGGTGAGTCTGCCTGTGTGACAGCCCACCAGCGATCTGAACAATATTGTTAGCGATTGCACGTGCATGTGATCGCTAACAATATCGTTCTTCAAATTGATGTGTGTGACATGGCCCTTAGGGCCCTTTCACATCAGCAGTAATCGCTGATCGCGGCAGTTGCGGTGAAAAAACCACAACTGCTGCGGTTACCGCATAACGGCCGCACTTGCGGTTCACTTGCGGCAAGCGCCATGCAATGTCTATGGGACTTGCGGTAAGTGTGGAGTTTCGGCAGATGCGGCCTCGAAAAAAGGCTGACTGGGTTTTTTTTTTTTTTGTTTTTTTTTTTCGTGGCCGATAGAGCCAAAACCGCAACTATACCTCACTTGCCGCACCTGCCGCAAGCCCCATAGACATGGCATGGGACTTGCCGCAGGTGAACTGCAAGTGCGGCCATTATGCGGTAACAGCGGCAGTTGAGTGTTTTTTTTTCACCGCAACTGGCGCGATCAGCGATTACCGCTGATGTGAAAGGGGCCTTAGGCTGCTTCCACATCAGCGTTTTTTTTTAAATCGTGGCAGATGCGGTGAAAAAAACGCATCTGCCGCGATTACCGCATAACGGCACAGTTGCGGCCTAGTTGCGGCAAGCCCCATACAATGTATATGCGGGCTTGCAGCAGGTGCGGCAAGTGCGGTTTTGGCACTTTGCGGCAGGTGCGGCCGCGAAAAAAAAAACACTTATGTGAAAGTACCCTAAGATGTGCAGAACTAGATTATGACTGTTATATGCACTGCAGGTGTGTGTATATGTGTGTGTCTGTCGATTTGCTGATTAGAAGGTTCAACCACTGGATTTTCAAACAAAGCTTGGAATAAGCATGGCGCCTCACTATGTAAGGGATGGATGCATTAATGTTATTATTTCCCCCCCTTTCCTCCCTATTTATAGGTGATTGTTGTAGGAAATCCTGCAAACACCAACTGCCTGACTGCACTAAAGTCTGCTCCATCTATCCCCAAAGAGAACTTCAGTTGCCTCACCCGCTTGGATCACAACAGGGCCAAGGCTCAGGTATGGATCTGCAACTCTTGTCATTTGGCCTTTATTCAATACCTAATGGATAAACACCTTTGGTAACCTGTTTGGAATCCTTCGCCCATTGTGACCTTTTCAGCCCGTAGGGAACTATGAAATGTACTGCAAAGTTTAACTTAATTTCCCATAATTGCAGCATGACTACTTATAGATTGTGGTATATGGCAATTGTCATGCTAGTGGGGTACCAACCTGTGTCACAAGTAGTATCATGCATTCATATACTTGAGGAGAGGGTCCCTATCTTGATTTGGGGCATCCACATAGGCTTCCTTCGCCCAAGGTATGGCTTAGGGATGTTGAATCATTTGTAATTATTTCCCTATTTCTTTTCTTCCAGATTGCTATTCGTCTTAATGTGACATCTGATGATGTCAAGAATGTGATTATCTGGGGAAATCATTCCTCCACTCAATATCCTGATGTTAGTCATGCTGTCGTGAAACTGCAGGGGAAAGAGGTGTCTGTCTCTGAAGCTGTGAAGGATGACAGCTGGCTGAAAGGATGCTTCATATCAGTAAGATAAAATCTAAAAATAAGTGCACGGTTAATAATATATGGCACATGTTTCACCTGACCTATTGGTGCTGTGTCCAGACCAACATAACGGGACATGGCCAATACTAATATTCTCTGTTGGTTTCAGTAAGACTGATGTAGTTTAAACTGGAGAATTTCCCTTCGGTGTAGGCTGGGTCCTAGTTGAAGTATGAAGCTGTTGGTCTATAACAAGGATCTCAAACTCCTGGCCACGAGGGCTGCCAACAGGTCATGTTTTTCAAGATTTCCTTAGCATTGCATAGGTGTTGGAATCATCACTCATGCAGGTGATTCAATTATAACCTGTGCAATGCTAAGGAAATCCTGAAAACATAACCTCTTGGCAGCCCTCGAGGCCTGGAGTTTGAGATCCCTCCATACAAAAAAAAAAATAGTCTCCCAAGCCTCTCTGGTCCCCCACCTGTTTCATCTTCTTACTTTCGAGAGATGGAGATGGGAAATACCAGTTAGTGGATTTAATATTTTATGGAGAAGCTGGAGGATGACACATTCTGCTACGGGTTCCCCCTAGATCTTTGGAGATGGCAGATGCTCATCATCTGAGTCTGTATGCACAGATTAGTTTACCTGTGAACTGAGAATAAAAGATCCGTTCTAGAGAAAAGTGGATTTTTTTTTTTTTTTTATTTTCACATGTATTACTGATTTATGAAACAAAAATGAAAACTATTACACATTCAGCAGTATTTTAACATGGGGACATGTGACTTGCTGCCAATCACTGGCTGAGACTGGTCACGTTGAATCACTTTTGTTGAGAAGGACGCAGAAGCAAAAGGTGGAAAATAGGATAACCCCTTCCTGGAAGAGCGGGGTGGTGTAGCCACAAAAAATAAGGGTTCATATCCATGTAATATAATTTATAGGCTGCAGATGTCAAATCTATAGTGCCACTGAAAATGGTCTTAGTGGGATTAGCCTTTAATAGTTCATAGAATAATTTCCAATAATTGGAGGTGTTAAATATTCTCAGCACAGGATCTTGAATTATTTATTTTTTATTTATTTTTTTTTATTCCAAAATATATTGATTTAAAATGAACTTTGTGGACAGCCTATACAGCTTGGGTGCTTCACACTCATTTGCATTCCGATGCTGTCCAAAAAAATCGGACAGCATCGGACCGATTTTCGGACCATGCATCCCTATGGGATCGGACCGAATCGGATGTGCACTAATGCCATCCGATTAGTCCACCGATTCTGCCGATTTGGCCGTGTTTCCCCCAGGAGAAAAAAATCGTGCCTGCAACTATTTTTTCATCCGATACAAAATCTGACAGACTCGATCGGACCAATCGATGCATTTAGTGCACATCCGATCTGACCATCCGTAACATGGCCTATAGAAGGTCCGAGGAACATTGATGTCTCCTCGACCCCATTTTACTGTACTGAGCACGCCCGCGCCATCGGCGCGGGCTGCAAAATGAAGGAAAAAAAAAAAAAAAAAAAAGTTTATTCTCACCTTTCCTAGCCCGCCGTCAACGCCATCTTCCTCTAGGCTCCGTGCTCCCGCAGGCTGCCGTGTCAGCAGAGTGTACCTCTGCTGTTCAGGACCTGTGATGTCAGTCATGTGACCGCAGTTCTCCATGGTGAACCCGCGTCACGTGACTGTGACATCACCGCAGGTCCTGTGTACAGCAGAGGTACACCTCTGCTGACACCGCAGCCTGCAGAGCCACCGGTAGCCTAGAGAAATGCGTTGACGGCGGGGCTCGGAAAGGTGAGAATAAACTTTTTTTTTTTTCCATTTTGCAGCCCGCGCCGATTTTATGCCGGAATCGGGGCCTATTTGGCACAGATTCCAGGCATCAGAAGGGAGCCGATGCTGTCCGATTTTATATCGGACAGCATCGGCTCCCTAAAATCGTGTGTGAACGCACCTTAGATGACATTTTGTAAAATGTTGTTACATCATTAACATGTCCTTAAGCAAATGTTATGAATAGTCATTATAGTTCCACATCTGTACTGTTAATAAAGGAGTCTGTTTGACCTGTGTTCCTCTAGACTGTACAGCACGCGGTGCAGCTGTGATTGCAGCAGTAAGTTATCCAGTCATGTCTGCTGCCAAGCCTCTGCGACCATGTGCGGACATGTGCGGAACCCAAGGTAGATGAAAACCACAAACTTTGGTTTGTTTTATTCCCCTATACCCCCCCCCCCCCCATTCTCCTCTATTTTATAGCTTTGTTAGTTGTCCTGGTGTATTGACCACTGGATCACAGCTAAATGATAGTTACACACAGAAGAGCTACTGGGCAGTATTATTTCCTTGAACACTCCCCTTCTGCATACTGCCTGGCTCCATTGGCATGTGCCTTACATTCGCATATTATCAGAAGTCTTCATGTATTTGGAGACTGTCATGTAGACCGTCAATCTCTTCTTTCTTACCGACTTGGCTTATCTTTTAGGGAGAATTTGTTTCGATGGGTGTGATCTCTGATGGAAATGCATATGGAGTACCCAATGAACTTCTGTATTCCTTCCCTGTTACTATCAAGGTATGCACTTTTAGGTCATTGATTTTAAGTTCTTGCCTCGAAGATTTTACATAATATTATGCTCTGTTCCCAAACAGAATAAGTCCTGGCAAATCGTTCAAGGCCTCAAAATTGATGACTTCTCCCGTGAAAAGATGGACGCAACGGCCACAGAACTTCAAGACGAGAAGGATACGGCCTTCGAGTTCCTCTCAATGGCTTGACTAGAAAGTGATCCCAAACTGCACCCAAGTCCTGAAATGAAAAGCTGTCTCTAAGTTTTAGTATCAAGTGCTTATTTATGTCTCCAACCGTTCTCAGTAGTAAAGTCACTGAACATCACACCGGATTTGGTTTTGAATCTGACTAGTAAGCCATTCCTAGCAATAGTGAATTAAAAAAATAAACATACCCTGTTTGGGGTGTACACGGTGCTGTCTGCTGGTGTGGATTTATTCAGACATAATTTACAGTAGCCACAGGGACTATAGGAAATGAAGTATTTCTGTAGTCCAAAATACATGGGCTACTATTAAGTCTTTAATATGCAAATTTGGTTCATGGTGTGTGTGTGTGTGTGTGTGTGTGTGTGTGTGTGTGTGTGGTCCAGAGTTTAGACAACCATATTCTCACTATTTCGTTGGTTGACAGCACTTGGGCCAGTTTTGTCACTCAATGAAACAGGAGAATCTGAGTGGCCACATTGACTGAAGGATGGTGTGCAGAACAGTCCATAAGCACAGAAATCAAGTTTGCATATTCAGATGGGTTCCAATGTAAGAACGCTGTTGGGTCAACCATTTAATCTTCAGGTTAATAGTGTTCTGAAGGAGCCTGGCTGCTGTACTGAAAGTATGGCACCTGGGAGAAAATTACTTTAATTTCTCTCTGGAGCTGCTGCCTTTCGGGCTTTTGCTCGCTATACTGTCCCTCTGACACTTTGACAGGTCGCTCAGCCGTGCATCAGTGAAGAGCTGTCAGTATTGGGGCGCACTTACAGCTGCCACTCACATGATAGTAGGCATGACTGTAGACACATTTGCATGGCTAAACACCAAAGACTCCCAAAAAGAATAAGTCCACTTACTGCTGGACTCTGCACTGCCAGTACAGGAGCCGGACACCTTCCTTATTCTATTAAGTGTTACCTGACCTGATGGGTTTCCTTTCTTCTGCCTTTTTCCATGTCTGGTGCTGTGTGGATTCCAGCATACAGCTTAACCTTTCTTCACATCCCAAGTAAACAGACTGTGAGTTTCAGTAGCCTTATGGGGCCGTCGCACGCGTCAATCTATCGTGTGCGACCATAATTTTCCATCGCGCACACGACTCTCCACCCACATCGCAGCGAGTGACAGTGCGGTCCGACCAGCGATGAGCCGCGTGATCGCAGGTTGCATGGTTTAGATCCTGAGCTAAATCCTAGCGACAATCGTTCATTGTCTTTTGCACATCGATGCATGTGACATCTGTGTAACGACCGGTTTGATGATTAAGTGCACTGCAGATAATGTTGTCAGACTGCAAGAATTGGTCGCAGCATCGCACTTGCGATCGTTCCATCGTCTTTATCGGACAGTCACTTGGAAGAAAGTCTTCCCGTGTGACTGTGTAGCGATCATTGAACATCGCTCGGACGATTCCAAAAAATTACATCGCAAGTACGATTGCACGATAGATTGACGTGTGTCACGGCCCCATTAAGTTTATTGGTGCAGTGATATAAATTGGTGTAGTAAAAACTGCAAGGTACAAATAATCTCATTCAGTACTGGGAACGTCACAGAAACCAGCACAGCGATAATGTAACACAAATGTACATTCAACATGAATAACTGTGGCAATGGTCATTTGTAAAGGGCACTATTCTATACAGAGAGATTTCCTAACTGTATACAATGCAGGGGACACTAACTCAAGATGGAGGATTAAAGGGCATAACACTTCTACTAAGGCTGGAAACACACTGACGAGTGCAAAAATGGTCCGATTGACGGATCAGAGAGTCGGACGAGTGTCATGCGACATTTGGTCAGTGTGGCTTCCGTGTGTTGTCCGAGTGCAATCTGTTTTTTTTTTTTTTTACTCAGCAGCTATTTACTGTTTTAGCATTTACAGGGGCATTTTTTTACAGTTGTCTGAGCTACAGAATGATTATGTATCAATTAAGTCGCATCCGACTCAGATGGTCCGAGTGTGGTACGTCTTTTTTGTCGGACACATGGACTTGCACTAACGTGTCTCATCCGACACATGCATACGGCCGCGACTGACTTGTCATCTGTGAATCGGACGAGAAAAAAAAACTTCCGACACTCGGAAATATGACTAACATTGGTCCGACTGCATAGCAATATATTTTTTTTTTTTTTTCTTTCCCCCCCCCCTCAAATTGTAGTTGTCCAAGCGTCACGCCAACGTGTCTGGGCTCATAGCAATATTTCTGTAACAGTGGCTAAATCATGACCTGCATACACAGCTTCTGACATGGCGAGACAGGCTAAGGCTGCGTTCACGCATTTGCGTATTTTGCTGCACTTTTTTTTGCGCGCTTTTTGCTGCGTTTTTCGGCCACGCAAAAAAGCGCACCAAAATACGCAGGGGCTTTCACACACTGCGCTTTCTTAACCCCAGAAAGCACAGTGATGTCACAGAGGGGAGGAAGAATCCTGCTTCCTCCTCCCCTCTGACAGCCCCATTAGATTTCGCAGTGTATTAATATACACTGCGAAATCTAAATTAAACAAAAGCAAGTGTATGAAAAATAAAAAATAATACATACTTCACCTGTCCGACGACTTTTCCTGGTGTTCGGTGTCCGATTCCAAGTGAGGTATCTTCTGCCAGGACCTGTGGTGACGTCAGAGGGGCGTTCCCCGGCGCTGATTGGGCTGCTCACGGTCATGTGATACATATCACATGACCGCGAGCAGCCAATCCGTGTCAGGAACGCCCCTCTGATGTCACCACAGGTCCTGGCAGAAGACACCTTGCTTGGCACCGGAGACCAAACACCGGAAAAGGCGTCAGACAGGTGAAGTATGTATTATTTTTTTATTTTTCATACACTTGCTTTTGTTTAATTTAGATTTCACAGTGTATATTAATACACTGTGAAGTCTAATGGGCGGTCACAGCTGTCAGAGGGGAGGAGGAAGCAGGATTCTTCCTCCCCTCTGTGACATCACGGAGAAAACGCAGGAGCAGCTGCGTAAAGAATTGACATCCCAATTCTTTACGCAGCTGCGCTTTCTCCCTGAAAACGCACTGCATATTTTTACGGACTATCTGCACAGCAAAGTTAATTTCCCATTCACTTTGCTGGCAGACACAAAACACATTGCGTATTTTGAAAAGCGCATAAAAAAGCGCAGCAAAATACGCAATGTGTGAACGCAGCCTAAACTACATTCCTCAGTGTATTTAGCTGGACAGGCAGAGTAGTTGTAAAGAGGGAGCAGGAACCAGGGACATGTCTTATCTCTCCGTAGCCTGTGAAATGTCTGCATGTCTCTCCACTAGGAGGCAGGGTAGCCGTCTCTCAGAATACACTGATCTTTAAAGGGCAATACACCTGTATCTGTAGGAATGCAGCTGGTTTGTGTAAAACATAAAGGGATAACATGTTACCTCTACGCATTGTAAATAGTTTATTTACTGTGCATAAATGAGCAGAACATCCTTTTTAAAGGAGCTCGCTGGGGGTAAAAACATATGGTCCAAGAGATGGGATATGTTTTATATAAAAAAGAAAACCCTTCACTGGCACCCTCCTGGATATAGCCAGGAAGCGGTAATGTCGGCATTCTGATAGATGGCTGGGACTTGTGACTCTTTCCCTTCTTTCTCCACTCTTCTTCATGAGCAATTCATTTTTCTTACGAAGGAAAGCAAAAAAAAAAAAAAAAAGATCAATAATGGTTATCGATCTTCAATGTAAACTGGACCCACTGATGGCCTTCGGCAGGCTCAGGATTAGCACTGACCCACAATCTTTGCATGGGCGAATTAAATTTCGTTGACCATTTTTTTAGATCCAAAGTACAAACCAATGAAAAGCCCCTTGGATAACTGTGGGTTCACTTTCTCATAGGTAGAACAAGCATAGCCCACAATTTGGAAATACATTGATTCTTTTACATTGAAGGGTTAAAGTGTAACCGTCATTTTATTTTCAGAAATCAATAGTGCACATGAAAATAACTTTGCAATATTTATCAGACAATTCTTTTTCAGCCAGAATTGATCAGTCATTATCAAGTCTCAATTCTGAGATCAAATCTGCATACAGTGAGGACTTTCCCATCACTGAGATAGATGGCAGCTGTTACTGATGAGATTCTATGATGGGAAGAGGATTATCATAGAATCTCATCAGCACCAACTGCTATTTCCTATCTCAGTGATGGGAAAGTGTTTACTGAATACAGATTTTACCTCAGAAGTGAGAATTTTGATAATGGCTGATCAATTCTGGCCAGGTCCAGACTGATGGCTGAGAGTAGCGGGAGTTTTCCCAGTGGGCCGCCCCAGTGGTTGTGGAGTGGGCGAGGACACAGCACCCGCTCCTCCGGCCAGAGGCAAGCTTTAAATCTTTTTGCGGCTGCCACTGCCCACACCGTAAAGCAGGTTCCGGGGAGCACTGCTGGCCCGCCAAGTTCTCAGTGACTCATCAGTTACACACGCCATTCTGCGGGCGGCCCAGAGGCTCATAGTACTTGGAGTGCAGCTCTGCTTGGTTGATAGCATGTTCTTTGTGGGCAGAGAGCACTCTGCTCTCCCGCCAATGAAAAAGGCCATTATCCAGTCCCTGGAGCTGGAGGCAGCAGTCAGCAGCAAAGTCTCTCTCCTCACTCCTCCATCCTGTCTCAGCTGCTCCTATGTGCTAGGACCGCCTGTGGGGTACAAAAAGCCAGCTCTAAGTCTGTACTACTGCATATACATACCAGGTGCTGGGTTGGGCTGTGTATAAAGCTTTAAACTATATCAAATTGTGGGGTCTTGGTTTGTCTTTTGGTCCAAAACACGTAAGCTTGTGAGCCCTACACGGCTCCCCACGGATCACAAGTCCTATCCACTAAATTTTTATCTCAAGTGAGCAAAGGACAAAATAGAAAATAAATCTTACCACAGCAGATTCTGGTCAGAGACCATTGCACTCAGTGCTGTATGCAGCTCTGCCAGGTTTTAACTGAAGGCTTTGTGAATGCAAGACACCAGCCCCAATCACTAACGACCTCCATTCACACAGAGGGAGTGACTACTGGTTGTCCTGCACACACAATGGGCTCCATATAGGGCGCAGTTCACACAGGCTTGCACAGTGTATGCCCAGCCTCTTACATTAACCCCCATCTCAGTAGGCGGGCTGTTACGGCATTCAACACCGTTACCTGCGACAGAACAAACGCACCCATACGGCCCAGCTGCACACAGCAACAAAAAGAGTTTTTCTTGCACTCTTTTTGTTGCTGTGTGCAGCTGGGCCGTATGGGTGCGTTTGTTCTGTCGCAGGTAACGGTGTTGAATGCCGTAACAGCCCGCCTACTGAGATGGGGGTTAATGTAAGAGGCTGGGCATACACTGTGCAAGCCTGTGTGAACTGCGCCCTATATGGAGCCCATTGTGTGTGCAGGACAACCAGTAGTCACTCCCTCTGTGTGAATGGAGGTCGTTAGTGATTGGGGCTGGTGTCTTGCATTCACAAAGCCTTCAGTTAAAACCTGGGCAGAGCTGCATACAGCACTGAGTGCAATGGTCGTCTGACCAGAATCTGCTGTGTATAAAGCTGGCAGCCTGGCAGATATACTATATGGGCCTACTACTGCCAGAGCATATGCTGGGGTTGGGGCTGGCTGTGCAAATGGCATATATTATGTGGGCCACAAGCCCCACTGTATGCCAGTAGTAGGCCCATACAGTATATGCCATATGCACAGTATAAGCAGCAAGGAAGGTTGCCCTCCGTTAAGACCTATGGAGTCTAGTCAGGTACGGCTGTGTTAAACCAATAGCATAGAAAAACTGAGAAGTTAAAACTTAACTCTTACTAGCTCTATATTAAAGACATAGTTGTCTAGACCAAACAAAACAAAAAAGTGCGCATACGTGACAGTGTAAGTCAGGGTAGTGCTAAACTGAACCCCTATTATTACCAGGGTTCACAGGTACCCAAGCTAGGTCCCGTCCAAATACCCTAGGGACGCTGGCAGGTGCCTGCTTTTTCGGTTTTGAGTTTCCCCTAGGATGTAGTCATCAGAACAAACAATCCCATTAGGTAAACCCAGCCACATGCATTAGTGAAAAAACAGCTTGTATACTCCTATCGGGAGCGATCTCACCCAGCTGCGTCCACCTGTACGCATGTATACGAGACCATATAGCTCCGGTAACCACCTGCTAGTGTTTTCCAGGCTGCTCAGGGCTTAGTAAATGTCATATAGCCACCATGTCATCTGATACGATCCCTCCTGACGCGTTTCAGATCCCTCTTCTTCAGGGCAGTCATGGTACACATATAGGGATTAGTGTTCAAAGATGCACATCCCTGTGCAGATGATGGCGATGGTGTCTGTAATAGACAGTGAATATCAGTTGCAGTACCATCATTATCCACAGTAACCTATGTACAGCTGTGATGCTGCATGGTCTAGTACAGAGGTCCCCAACTCCAGGCCTCAAGGCCCACCAACAGTGCAGGTTTTCAGGATTTCCTTAGTATTGCACAGGTTACCTGTGCAATACTAAGGAAATCCTGAAAACCTGCACTGTTGGTGGGCCTTGAGGCCTGGAGTTGGGGACCTCTGGTCTAGTACCTAATCAGGGACCCAATTAGGGTATTCACTTACCCAGTCTGGCCCCCTCAAGGTTGTGCAGCCGGATCACGCCACCGCCGCCTGGAAATGCTGGTTTTATCATGCCCAGGCAGTCACATGGCGTGTCACGTGACCGGAAGTGACATCACGGCGTGTCACTTCCTGTAACCTGTGGAACACAAGCTTGTGTTCCACTTGTCACTTCCTGCCTAGTACTGAGTCACGTGACAGGAAATGACATGTCACTTCCTGTTCCTGTATCCTGGGGAACCCAAGCTTGTGTTCCACAGACCACTTCCTGCCTAGTACTGAGTAGGGAGGATCACAGAGATTCAAGACCTCCCCTATACATGTCAGACAATGCTTCCCAAGGTCTGAAATGTATAGGTGAGTGTTAGCTTTTTATGGTCCTCTTTATATTATATTATGCTGTCAACGGACACATCAAAAATGTAAAAAATATGTAGCGTAGGACCACTCTATCTGAGACATTTCTTGACGTGGGAGAGTGGCTCAAAAGATTATTTCGGTAATCTTTTGCGAAATGTCTCTATTTGTATGCAGTATGGTAGTGACAGGTGTACTTACACATTTATTTTTTCAGCAATTTTTGGCTGTGCTAGGTCCCCCTGTTTTCTCTGAGTGTAATCCTCAGTATCTGTATTATTCTGTATATATACACTGCACAGTACCACTTCTCCTGTCCTGTATTCTGGGTGTAATCCTCAGTGTCTGTATTATTCTGTATATATACACTGCACAGTACCACTTCTCCTGTCTTGTATACTGGGTGTAATCCTCAGTATCTTTATTATTCTGTATATATACACTGTACAGTACCACTTCTTCTGTCTTGTATTCTGAGTGTAATCATCAGTATCTGTATTACTCTGTATATATACACTGTACAGTACCACTTCTCCTGTCCTGTATACTGGGTGTAATCCTCAGTATCTGTATTATTCTGTATATATACACTGCACAGTACCACTTCTCCTGTCCTGTATACTGAGTGTAATCCTCAGTATCTGTATTATTCTGTATATATACACTGCACAGTTCCACTTCTGTCTTGTATACTGAGTGTAATCCTCAGTATCTGTATTATTCTGTATATATACACTGCACAGTACCACTTCTCCTGTCCTGTATACTGGATGTAATCCTCAGTATCTGTATTATTCTGTATATATACACTGTACAGTACCACTTCTCCTGTCCTGTATACTGGATGTAATCCTCAGTATCTGTATTATTCTGTATATATACACTGCACAGTACCACTTCTCCTGTCCTGTATACTGGATGTAATCCTCAGTATCTGTATTATTCTGTATATATACACTGTACAGTACCACTTCTCCTGTCCTGTATACTGAGTGTAATCCTCAGTGTCTGTATTATTCTGTATATATACACTGCACAGTACCACTTCTCCTGTCTTGTATACTGAGTGTAATCCTCAGTATCTGTATTATTCTGTATATATACACTGCACAGTACCACTTCTCCTGTCCTGTATACTGGGTGTAATCCTCAGTATCTGTATTATCCTGTATATACACTGCACAGTACCACTTCTCCTGTCCTGTATACTGGGTGTAATCCTCAGTATCTGTATTATCCTGTATATACACTGCACAGTACCACTTCTCCTGTCCTGTATACTGGGTGTAATCCTCAGTATCTGTATTATTCTGTATATATACACTGCACAGTACCACTTCTCCTGTCCTGTATACTGGGTGTAATCCTCAGTATCTGTATTATTCTATATATATACACTGCACAGTACCACTTCTCCTGTCCTGTTCTCAGAGAGAAGGTATTGGACTTTGTCATTTTCAGCTTTTAAATTGATTATAACCCAATATTGAAATCACTTCTCTTCTGTACAGGTGATGACTTTCCCTTCGCTGTGTATCTGACCACTGGGATCCAAACATTCCTGAGAAATATAGCTGTGATGTGATGATATTTCACTGATCGGGGCTGATGGGTGTTATAGTATGTGGGTTGTTGGTTTTGTTTTCCTGGGCTGCGTTTTGGTCCAGTCTGGCCCTGATTCTGGCAGAGAAAGAAGCAGATACGTCTTGATAATAGGCAATTGTAAAGTAACAGGACGTTGTATAGAGGCCACAGCACATTGTATTGATGCACATGCAGTATTATTTCCATAATTTGCAGATCGGCTTGTCTCATTTCTTAATTATCTTAGTTCGGGCAGGCTGTTAACAAGCTGCTTATGGCCTTTGTCTATTTAGGAAATTATTCTTGTTTAATCTGTTAATTTAGCAAAAATTAAAACAGAACAATTTATGATTCCTGCTGATTATTAAGTGACCCCCTCTCTCTCTTCCCCCCCCCCCTTAAAGGCTAGAACTACATGGCGGTGGCATGTCATGTGAAACTGGAATTATGGTGCCAGTGTGAGTTACTGCACTACAGTTGGAAATGTTTCCAGATGTGCTGACTAATGTGACCAGTCACCGTCCACTTGTGATAGACTTCAATGTAATTCGCATGCAACTAAGATTTGACTTTAACTCTTCACACTTGAGCATCAATTTTAAGTCACAAAATCATCATAAAATATAGAATATTTTCATAATTATAATTTTTTAAAACTAATATACACAAATATATAAAAGATGTAGGATATATAATCTGGATGTGGATCAGGAAGGTAGAATGGTAAAGCAGTATGATAGAGTAAATGTTTTAAAAGTGGGACTACAATAAATGCAGTGGCTCAGTGGTTAGCTCCGTATGGTGGCTCAGTGGTTAGCACGGCCAGTCTTGCAGCTCTGGGTTTGTGAGTTAAAATCCCACCAAGAACAACATCTGCATGTTCTTCCCATGTTTGTGTGGGTTTCCTCGTTTCTTGCCACACTCCAAAGACATACCAATAGGGAGTTTATCATATGAGTCACAATGGGGGCAGTGATGATGATGTTAGTAAGGCGCTGTGAAATTAATGGCGCTATATAAGTGCATAAATAGCCTGTTATCGTGAATTTAACTTGAGGTAGACAAATGCAAAAAAAACACAAAATTAGAGATTCCACCAATGCAAGGCCCACAGTCTCCGACGTATGTTTCGCTAAGCGCTTTTTCAAAGGCGTGCTGAAATAATCGCACAACAATTAGTTGCATAGGTGGTTTGAGTTGTGTGACTTGTCTGAGAATTGGGGTGCGTTCACATCAGCAGAATTATTATGCGATTGCAATCTGATAAAACATAAGATTTCACTTGCATTCTATGTTAACCTATTTTATGCTAGCAACGTGCAGAGGAAACATTTGCAGCACGCTTTCAGCGGATTCCGCCAATTGCAAGTGTATGGATGCGATGAACACATTGCACACCATACGCAGAACACTGGGACCACACTGTTAGTATGGACATTACCATGCAGTAAAATATAAGAAAAGATACAGATAGATAGCTAGCTAGATAGCATAGATAGATAAATAGATGGTAGAATAGGTAGACTGCGTTTACCAGAATCCCGCTGCTACTTCCGTGGCTGTCCATTAAGCTACTTGCATACCGACTCGATTGACTGACAAACAGCCAATCACAGACGCTCACACTCTGTGAGAGCCTCAGTGATTGGCTGTTGCAGTAAGACTGCATTTCCTCAATCTGGACAGTAATTGTGTATGGTTGCCATACACATTAGTGTATGGAAACCAACCTGCCGTTACAGGGTGTTAAATAATAATTAAAGAATAGCAGCTTGCAGCCACACCTGAAAATGCATTCATAAGAAGCACTATTTCCAGGCACTTTACCAGGCTCTTCCAGTGGCACTGGTGGTGGGTGGCATGCTGGGTAATAACGGGATAATACCAGCTTTGTTTTACCAGGTGGTATTATGCCCTGTGATTCCTAATGTCAGGCCAAGTTAGACCCAGCCATTAAGAATCTCCAATAAAGGATTAATAGAGGTCACAGGGAGAAAGAACACATCCGTCCGCTCCGCGTGGTCTCTAATCACTGAATGACAGCGATTCTTAATCACTGAATGATAGCATAAAACAATGGGCCCTCACCCAACTGAGATACCAGCCCTCAGCTGCCAAGTTTTACCTTGGCTGCCAATTAAAAATAGGGTGAAGCCCTCACATTTTTTTTTTGCCAGCCAAGGTAAAATTACTCAGCTGAGTGTGGCAGCTCGCAGCTCTCTGCTTTCATTGGGCTAGACCAGTGTTCCGAAACTCCAGTCCTCATGGCCCCCAACAGGTTATGTTTTCATGATTTCCTTAGTATTGCACATGTGATGCCTTAATAATGATTTCATTACCTGTCCAATCCTTAGGAAATCCTGAAAATGTGTCCTGCTTGGGGCCATGAGGATTGGAGTTTAGGAAACACTGGGCTAGACTTTAAAAAAAAAAAAAAATGCATGGGGCTTTGCAGTATTTTTTATTTATTTAACACTCTATGACGGCAGGTTGGTTGCCATACACTAATGTGTATGGTAACCAAGCACAATCACTGTCCAGATTGGCTGTTGCAGTCAGACTGCATTTCCTCAATCGCAGACACTCTCACTGAGTGTGAGCGTCCTTGATTGGCTGTTTGCCGGTCAATGCAGAGAACATGTAAGTAGCTTAATGGGATGCCCTGGAAGTAGCAATGGGAGTCTGGTAAGCCCGATCTACCTATTCTACCATCTGTCTGCCTATCTGTCTGTCTATTTATCTATGTGATTTTCTAGCTATCTATTCTAACTTTTAACGACATGTGAAAAAATAATGTCATATGCATGTCATACTTATGACATGCAAATGACATAGAGATGCTGGGTGCAGGAAAACCATGCACAGGCATGTCATATGGGTGTCAAAACGCATGACGCCTGCATGACACACTGATACTCTTCTTGCTGATATCCACAGTGATAATAAAAAGCAGATGGAGGGCACCCTTAGGCCATACATGAGTCTATGTATGCCACATGAGCCTATGGCCATACATTTCTGTCACTGCCCCTTCATGGTGCAATACAAATGAAATGGACTCTTTTGGTTGTGGTACTCAGCAAATGAGAGTCTTCGATCACTTGTATTGAGATCTGATGTAGCGATTAGTGATGAGCGAGTAGTAAGATCCTCGGGTTCGGATAGCTCCAACTGAATACTTTGAATGAGTAACTAATCCAATGCAAGTTAATGGAGAACTCACTCGGATCCGAATACTGGAACAGTTCAAAGTATTCAGTTAGGCTATCCGAACCTGAAGTTCTTACTACTCGCTCGTCACGAGCAGTGACCCTTGGCTGAACAACCTCATGACAATTTTTAGGATGTGAACTAGGGTGGATGCATATGTGGAAAATTGCAAGCTGTTCCCATTGTTGACTCCTGATCCGGCCCCATTTATGACTGGGGCTTACAGACGTTTTTAAAAAAATCGATGTGTGAATAAATACCATTATACAGTACTCGGGTGTCAAGATGGTGTGTATCTTCACATGACCACCAGATGGCACTGTGTAACACAAGTACCTGAGAGTGTAAAGTGTATATAAAAGGTATAAAGCACAGTTTGCACTTCTGAGCATGTGCAAAGCTCTAATGTGATGCCTATGAAGCTAATGACAAAAGTACAGTCTGGCTAAGAACTGAGTTATGGCTGGATTTTGACTCCTGATAATCATTGACTGTGGGTTGAGGCGGTGTGGAATTCACATCTGTGTTAGGAAAAGAGTGGTACAAACAAAATATCCTAATTTGGGTATGTATAATATATAGGTTTATACATACAATTTCCCCCGCCTAATAGAATATTTTGCCTGTACCAACTTGTGCTGGAGCACAGACATTTTGCAAAAATATTCTGCTGCAAAAATTGCCCCTATATATAATTTCTGCACATGTCTCAGTTCAAATACAAATACAGTGGAGGACCCTGCTCTCACCTGTGGCTGTGCCCTGAACTTCCTACTGTCCCTATGCAGGCTCTTTCAACCAGTCACCGAGCAGGATACCTAGTCCCACACTGGCTCTGATGTTAGCCCTCAATAAGGAAAGTGGCGGCAGGAGCACTAGCCCCAACCACTGCAATAATAACAACAAGAGAGAAGGGGAACAACAAACAACTTCACGCCTGCTGCCACATTCCTTGGCAGCAGACGGCTTGGCAGTAATCACTCTCAGAGAACCTCCTTCTCCTGAAAAAGCTTGGCAAGGAATAAGTTCAATCACCTGCAAAGGATGCTGGAACCATGTGACCATATAAAGGGGATGGGAGTGATCATAAAGTAAGCAAGAAAGCTAAGGAGTCTCCTAGCAGCAGAAATGGACATTATAAAAGAAACGTTTAAAATTATATCTCAATAAAGGAATGAGAAGGAGGTCCCAAACCAGTCACAAGTCTCCTAAGTAAGATAGACCATCGTGACAGTGATAGACAGAGATGAGGGTAGGGAGGTAATGCACTTTGAAGAGCTTTGTGGTTGATAACAAGCAATTTAAATTGGATGCTATAGTGTATGGGCAGCCAGTGCAATGCCGCATTAAGGATTGTGGATTATCATGAATTCCACTTGTTAAATAGGTAAACAACATATTGATATTTCCTAATCAGAATTAGATTTCAGGGAAATGCTTACATCAATATTCTGTTGTTGGAAAAGAGGTTATTGGAGAAGCACGCCATGATCTCATTTTAAAGCCTTCTCAAATAAAGGAAATGTCTTGACTGGTGGAAGAATAGTTTTTAATATCTTCAAAATATGATTTTTTGTCATTTTTAATACAACAAATGTTAAAAAAAAACCAGACTTCTGAGAATTGAGTGTTTTCCTTCCCAAACCACCAGCAATCAGCTGTGATCTGTACGTTTGTTGTCCAGTGTTACATTGTCTCTTCAATACTAATAGGTTATCGCAATTCTGAACATTGTTCAGACCAAAAAAGACAGAACAATTGGTGCCATTTACATTTAATATCTAGATAGACAGATATCTGGGCAATAACAATAAAAAAATGTTCCAGATTAAAAGTTCTACATTACTTTATTTCCCAAAATGTATTAAAATCAAGCAAGATGTATACAACCTCCGAGTGATTCAAGTGTCGCTGCCCCAAACCTAATTTATTCCATTGCCTGTGGACATGCCCGGCTATTCCACTCTTCAGGGCCAAAATATGTTAGTTCACACTGAGCATCTGACAAACTTTGCTCCTGATGAGCCTCTATGGGCCATCATTGGATATTTAATGGTAGTTAAATACTCATGTTTTCTGGGGCCCTGTAAACTGCTGCACATGGTGGTGGCAGCTGATGTTAAAGCCATATTGTAGGTATGGATCCACGACCGGGCTCCCCCCTATTTGGACAACTTCTTTTTTTATATACATTTGTATTTAATAATGACCTTGTAGGGGGCATACAGAGTAGAATTTCAATATTTGCAGATGACACTAAACTCTGCAGGGTAATCAATACAGAGGAGGACAATTTTATATTACAGGAGGATTTATGTAGGCTGTAAACTAGGGCTGAGAAATGGGAATTGAACTTTAATGTGGATAAATGAGTGGTCATACAGTCGGGCAGAGGAAATAAAATGTATTATTATTTTTATTATTATTATAGCACTATTTATTCTATGGCACTTTATATGTGAAAAGAGGCATACATAGACAAGTACAATATATATGAGCAATACAAGACACACACAAGTACAGAAGGAGAGAGGACCCTGCCCACAAGGGCTCACAGTCTACAACGGATGGGTGAGGATATGGTAGGTGAGGAGAGAGGAGCCTGCCTACAAGGGCTAAGTCTACAAGGTATGAGTGAGAATACAGTAGTTGAGTAGAGACGACCATGCCCACAAAGGTTCACAGTCTACAAGGGATAGCTGAGGATATAGTAAGTGAGGGGAGAGGACCCTGCCCACGAGGGCTCACCGTCTACAAGGGATGGGTGAGGATATAGTAGGTGAGGAGAGAGGACCCTGCCCACGAGGGCTCACAGTCTACAAGGGATGGGTAAGGATACAGTAGGTGAGGAGAGAGGACCCTACCCGCGAGGGCTCACAGTCTATAAAGGATGGGTGAGGATACAGTAGGTGAGGAGAGAGGACCCTGCCCGCGGGGCTCACAGTCTACAAGGATGGGTGAGGATACATTAGGTGAGGAGAGAGGTCCCTGCCCATGAGGGCTCACAGTCTACAAGGGATGGGTGAGGATACAGTAGGTGAGGAGAGAGGACATTGCCCGTGAGAGCTCACAGTCTACAAAGGATGGGTGAGGATACAGTAGGTGAGGAGAGAGGACCCTGCCGACGAGTGCTCACAGTCTACAAGGGATGAGTGAGGATACAGTAGGTGAGGAGAGAGGACCCTGCCCACGAGTGCTCACAGTCTACAAGGGATGGGTGAGGATACAGTAGGTGAGGAGAGAGGACCCTGCCTGTGAGGGCTCACAGTCTACAAGGGATGGGTAAGGACAGAGGGCCCTGTCTATGAGGGCTGACAGTCTACAAATTATAATGTGCTAAATTGTAGAATACAATTGTAGAATGTCACTGAAAAAGACCTGGGTGTATGGTTGGACGGCAAACTCACATTTAGTGGCCAGTGTCAGGCAGCTGCTGAAAAGGCTAATAATATAATGGGATGCATTAAAAGAGGCATAGATGCTCATGAGGAGAACATAATTTTACCTCTATACAAGTCACTAGTGCGACCTCACTTAGAATACTGTGTACAATTCTGGTCTCCGGTGTATAAGAAAGACATAGCTGAACTAGAGCGGGTCCAGAGAAGAGCGACAAAAGTCATTAGAGGACTAAGGGGTCTGCAATACCAAGACAGGTTATTAAACTTGGGGTTATTTAGCTTGGAAAAATGAAGGCTTAGGGGTGATCTTATAATAATGTATAAATATATGAGTGGACAGTACAGAGACCTTTCTAATGATCTGTTTACTCTTAGGCCTGAGACTGGGACAAGGGGGCATCCTCTACGTC
This sequence comes from Allobates femoralis, assembly GCA_033576535.1. Lineage (NCBI taxonomy): Eukaryota > Metazoa > Chordata > Amphibia > Anura > Aromobatidae > Allobates > Allobates femoralis. The sequence continues at coordinate 562,708,471 of JARQOC010000001.1, read as the reverse complement.
TGGAGGAAAGAAGGTTTAATCATAATCACAGACACGGATTCTTTACTGTAAGAGCAGTGAGACTATGGAACTCTCTGCCACATGATGGTGTAATGAAGGAGTCACTACTAACATTTAAGAAGGGCCTGGATGCCTTTCTTGAAAACTATAATATTACCAGTTATATATACTAGATTCTTTGATAGGGCGTTGATCCAGGGAATTAGTCTGATTGCCGTATGTGGAGTCAGGAAGGAAGTTTTCTCCCTATTGTGGAGCTTAGGCTGGCTTCACACTTGCAGATGCATCTGCAGCGTTTTGCAGATGCATCTGCAAGTATCAGCATGCAGACAGCGGCCGTGGTGTGAATGCTCTCATTGATTCCTATATGTGAGCCGTAAGCAGGCGTATGCCTGCTTACAGATCACACTCTCCCGCCCGCACTATGGACGCGAGATGTTGCGTCCAAGGTGCGGGGCGGGAGTGTGTGATCTGTCAGCAGGCATACGCCTGCTTACGGCTCACATATAGGAATGAATGAGAGCATTCAGACCGCGGTGCGCCCTATTATAAACATAGGGACCGCGGTCTGCATGCTGATACTTGCAGATGCATCTGCAAAACGCTGCAGATGCATCTGCAAGTGTGAAGGCAGCCTTAGTGTTGCCACATGGGTTTTTTTTTTGCCTTCCTCTGGATTGGGTAGATCTAGATGGGCTTAGTCACCTTGAAGAAGGCATCCGCTGAAACTCATCGGTTATAGGGGTTTGTGGGGATCTTTTTGTTCTATTTTATAACCTTTTTTTGCTTTATTGAACATAAGTTATTTGCATATGTCTTCAACATCTCTTTCCTTGCTCGCTGGATACTTTTCCTCTTGGTTAAAGTCTATCTACAACCTTAAAGACTATGAAGCTCCTTCTAGACAATCTGTCATTCTTGCTTCAGATAGATTGGGCTGAGGCTTACATGCATAAACAGGAAAAGGTGCAGTTCTTTTTTGACACTTGGGAAACTTTCATCTTCCTGCTTCCACAATGCTTTCAGGATGACATTGGAACTTGTTTTCAACCAACTGTATGGTATCAAGTACTACTGGGAGAAGCGCCTATATAGTAATACCTTTATGGGAACCTCAACCTCTGTATACCTCTACGTGTCAGGGGTCTATCCTGGAGCCGGTGGGTCCTACACAACTCTCAAACAAAGTCGAAAAATATGTACCCATGTTGGAGGATTCATGTGTAAGAGTTGTACCTGTTTCAGAAATATTCTTTTCTCCTTTCCCTAGTTTTTGGTTTATGTTCCTTTTGAATAAGTGTACCCATGTTTGCAGTGGCGGACCTTGTGCCAAGAGGGCCCTGGTGCAGCTGTTGATGGTGAGGAGCGGGGTTGGGGGTGCTAGTGGATGTCGCGAGGAGCGGGGGGGTATGTGGTGCTAGTGGATGTAGGCAAGGAGTGGGGGGGTTGGTGGTGCTATAGATGCTGCATCTCCTACCTGCGCCGGGAGGCGGGGCGGCAGAGGTGAGGAGGGGCGGGATCAGCCGAGGGAAGCAGGAAGCTTCCCTCAGTAAATCCCCTCTCCTCTGACACAGGGACATGGGGTTGGCCGGGGGCCCCCTAGCCGGTCGGGGCCCTGGTGCAGCTGAACCAGCTGCACCACGGTAGGCCCGCGCCTGCATGTTTGGAATATATATTCTGCTATTCACTATTGCCTACATGTGTGGTTGTAGGCATTGGTGAATCCTTATCATTAGCGTGTATGCTTCAGGTAATATTTGCGTTCATGTATGAAAAATAAGTTTTTCAATAAGAAACAAGGTTTAAAAAAATCACGCAAGATAATTGTGTTGGTGAGGAACAAGGCGATGTGCTTCGAATGCTCACTGCCATCTTTCTGAAGACACATGCTTTCAGAGAATGCAGTTAGCATTTGAAATGTATGGCCTTTTTCATCACCATCATGTTTATCTTGCTGGATTTTAATGTATTTAGGAAAGGTCATGTATTTATGGAATTTTTAATCTGGAACAAACATCATTCACGTATCCGTCAGGATGAGGTTCCATGAGTACAGAATCTTCCAACAAAATGGTAAGCTTCCTTTTTGTCTTAATTGTTATTATAAATAAATAATACCCTTATTTTTTATAAAGATGCACGGACCCTACCATATAAGCTCCTTCTACCCTTTGTGTCACCTTTTATTTACTTATTTAAAAAAAAATCCAGAGTAACTTGAATGATATTTCTAAGTCAGCAATTAAGGCAAACAGAGTTGATTGTTCAAACTGCAATATATAGCAGTGTAAGGCCAGATATGCACTATGCAAAGTGGATGCGAGATATTCGCATGAGTCTCACATGACTCACCCCGAATGGCCGCCGCCTCTCTGAACGGGAGCGTGGAGCTCCATAGAAATACATGCAGCTCATGTGCTCCTGTCCACAGAGGCAGGGGCTGTTACAGGTGAGTCATGCGAGACTCATGCGAGTATCTCTAATGCATCTTGCATAGTGTGTCTCCGGGCCTTATACACAGATTTCGAAGTTGACTCAGATGATCCAGTAATCAAGTGATCCCACTCTCCAATGATCCGCAACTCAGAACAGCTTACCCTCAAGCTCCTCAGACGTGTGTGGATAACCTCCTCCTCACTGATAAGCTCGGCTTAGCCTTTTTAATCCCCACATGAGATGTCTGGAGAGCTGAAGAGTAACCTGTTCTGCGTTTTAGATCATTGGAAATGGAATTCTATTGATTAGTTTGAGCCAACTTCCAAGTCTGCACATTATTCTACTCCTATGTTACGCCTTACACTGTACAAGTATTACAGGATCTATATAGTAATCTTGGGTCTGCTTCTTTATTTATGCTTTAGGCTTGGTTTTAGTATTGTAGCTGTATAGTAGGCCTAGTTCTGTTACTGTATCTATGTATTAAGTTAGGGTCTGTTACTGAATCTATGCTTTAGGGTTAGTTCTATTACAGAATATATATTGTCTCTCCATATACCATATACCTTGGATCTGGTAACATATGGTATTTTGGTTCTGTTAACATACCTACCATAACTGGTATGGGGGTTGAAAAAATAAGCTGAAATTAATTCTGCTCAATATTAATATTAACATATTACCGTAATTAAAATTATTATAAAATTATATCAGTTAATATTGAGCAGAATTAAGTATGCTGATCGAGCAGAATTAAGTATACTGGCCCTTTATATACAGCGTGAGCCTTCACACGGCCTGTCTATATACAGCCTAAGCCCTCACATGGCCCCTCTATATGCAGAGCCTGAACCCTCACATAGCCCCCTATATACAGCATGAGCCCTCACATGACCCCTCTATATAATGCATGAGTCCTCACACAGCCCTCTATATGTACAGTGTGAGCACTCACAAAGCCCCAATATATGCACAGCGTGAGCCCTCACATGGCCCTCTATATACAACGTGCGTCCATACACGTGAAAAGACAAAGCACATACTCACCTCGCTCCTGTTTCTCCAACACTCTGTTGCACTCTCTTCACACAACACATACAATGATGTGATGTTGTCGCATCTGCTGTCTCAAATGTGGATTGGTGGAAGGAGGAGCCGGCAGCCCCTCCTCCACCCATATATTCATTGCTATGACACTATCTGCATCCTAAGGATGTGGATAGCAGTGACATTGGACAGCAGTTTTGCGCCCCTGTAGATCCAGTTGCCACAGAGGTACTGCACCCCTGTTAGGGTGCCGTATCACACTCTCGGGTAAGAGGGGTACACACCGGCACCGGAACACCCAGGCCACGCACTAGGAACCATTGTAGTGGGGATGGGTAGAGAGGAGTAGTTAGAGGGAACACCTGGGAAGGAGTGAAGCCAGGAAGAACACACGTAGATGACGTGGGACATGTGACATGGGGTATAAATAGAGCGGGAAAGACCTAGAACGCAGGAGAGACAATTGAACAGCTGAGGAGAGACCATTGAACAGCGAGAGTCGAGTTGGAGAGAATTTAGAGAAAGAAAGCCTGTTACAGAAGGAAAAGAACTTGAGAGATGTATTCAGAGGACTGGAGCAAGTGGGAGCTCGTCCTGAGGCCAGACCAAAAAGCAGAGACAGAACTAGGTGGCTGCAGGAGAAAGAGAGGGTCCCAGAGGCACGGGCAGTGAGCAATAAACCCGTTGGGCTTGTATCCATTGTCAGGCACAGGCAAGTAGAGGGCTGCAAGAAAGAGTCACCGGGAACCTGAAGACTAGTGGAGAAGACAGACCCGGTTCAGCTAGCAATAAGGAGGCTGTGAAACTTCTATGGAAACACAGTCAATAACCGCACACATATGCTGAAAAGGTGGCAACCATAGGGCTAAGGGGAGATACTGCAGGTTTACCCCTAAGAAAAGCCCATAGTCACTGGCTCAGAGCTCTATGTGGCGAGGCGCAAGGCAGGACGGGAGAAGCAAGAGCAAAGGCAGGACGGCAGAGGCAAGAGCAGTAGTGAGACGACCGAGAAAGGACAGAGAAGGGGTCGTGCACCGGCGGCCATCCATGGCCGCAACCTGCGGGTGGCGTCACGTAAAAACACAAGTATCTCCAGATTAAGTTGTCCCTTTCCAACATGAACTCTCCACGCCAAATGACCTTCCCTAAAAGAGAGAGCCACCCACACCGAACTTTTAATGACAGAACCGGGTCACAGAACCGGATCTCGGTCCCCGTGATAAAGCCTCAAGGCCCAGTTCCAAGTATCCTAAGGCCCTGGAAGGGCATGTCAAAAGCGCATGGTGTGGCCTACTGTTTTGAGCTGTTTTTGTCTGCAGGCCGCACTGAAACAGCCAGAGGGCTGGATGTGGCCCACATGCCGCACTTTGCTCTATGAAATAAGCTCAGTGCTGTTACAAGAATTACGTGCTGTGTCAGGATTGGGCACACATTTATCTGTGTTTGTGCAGATCTCATCTAATGTGTCTTTTGCGTTGACCATACTGGGTTACCTTGATGACCAAAACTGATACAGTACTGTATACTGAAAATACAGTATTTAGTTTTTTTTTTTTGCATATCGGTATGTATAGTAATTTCTTGGTTACATAGCTACCGTCTGCTCGGTTTGATAATGTAGTGTGACTTAAAAGTATCTGATTATTGCATACAAGTTGACCACTATTGTGTAGAAAAGTAGTTTCCAGTAATATACACAGAGGTGATTGTACTGCTGTACACTGTACATACAGTGGGGAAAAAAGTATTTAGTCACTTAAAAAGATGAGAGAGGCCTGTCATTGACATCATAGGTGACCTCAACTTTGAGAGACAAAAGGAGAAAACAAATCCTGAAAATCACATTGTCTTATTTGGAAATAAGTTTTTTAAAATTTTGGTGGAAGATAAGTATTTGGTGACCTACAAACAACGAAGATTTCTGGCTATCACAGACCTTTAACTTCTTTTAGGCTCCTCTGTTCTCCACCTGTAGTACTGGAACCTGTTTGAACTTGTTATCAGTGTAAAAGACACCTGTCCTCAACCTCAAACAGTCTGTCACGCTGGGTGTGGGGAGACACCCAGCGCTGGACGACGATGGGGGAAAGGAGTCCCTGATGCTAAGGGCACAAAGAGGAGATGGTGACCCCTAGAACGACTAGCGCTGACACCTGGCTCCCCTAACATCCCTATAGAGTTTCAGCAACTGTCGCCGCCAGGATACCTATTCCCTCACTGTCCCTGGATTACCACTACACAGGGATCAGAGCAGGTGATCACTAGTCAGCCCGGCTAGCAACTAAAGAAACACACAAGGGAAACAAACAAAGAGGGAAGAGATACACTTAACTTGAACAGATCCAAGCAGCAAATCAACAGATTCAAGGAAACACTGCTTTGAGCTAGGATGCATTTAGGAACATCTGAACAGCTATCACCAGCAGTGCATCCTGGGAGTCAAGGGGAATATATACACAGCTCAAGATAAGGGATCAGTTGGGTCCTAGTGACCTCAAGCTTTCACTAAATGGGAAATGCCTCTTAAAGTGACAGAGACCTTTTTTTAGGATTTGGACTGTTTGGCCAAACGCTGGGACCTTCTGCGAGTGGCCTCTACAGTCTCATCTGTGTCATTTCACACAACCGTGGCACAGGCACACTCTAAACTCCACTATGATGAAGGCCAAAGAGCTGTCGAAAGACACCAGAAACAAAATTGTAGCCCTGCACCAAGTTGGAAATACTGAATCTGCAATAAGCAAGCAGCTTGGTGTGAAGAAATCAACTGTGGCAACAATAATTAGAAAATAGAAAATGGAAGACATACAAGGCCACTGATAATCTCGATCTACGGCATCACTCAAGATCTCACCCCGTGGGGTCAAAATGATCTCAAGAACAGCATGCAAAAATCCTAGAACCACATGGGGAGACCTAGTGAATGACCTTCAGAGAGCTGGGACCAATGTTACACAGGCTACAATCGGTAACACTCTACGCTGCCAGAAACTCTGATCCTGAAGTGCCACATGTGTCCCCCTGCTTTAGACAGTACATGTCCGGGCCCATCTGAAGTTTGCTAGAGAGCATTTGGATGATCCAGAAGAGTATTGGGAGAATGTCATGTGGTCAGAACTGTTTGGTAGAAACACAACACGTCGAGTTCGGAGGAGAAAGAATGCTGAATAGCATCCTAAGAACACAATACCCACTGTGAAGCATGGAGGTGGCAACATCATGCTTTGGGGCTGTTTCTCTGCCAAGGGACCAGGACTGCTGTAATAGGAACAAATGCCGAAATGCCCGCGCTGCCAAACAGGAATCACCAGGAAACGAAGAGTTAACTGGGCAGATTTTTTCTTTATTTCATCCTACGCGTTTCGGAGCCTCTATCCGAGCTCCTTCCTCAGGGAACAACAGGTTGTTCCCTGAGGAAGGAGCTCGGATAGAGGCTCCGAAACGCGTAGGATGAAATAAAGAAAAAAAATCTGCCCAGTTAACTCTTCGTTTCCTGGTGATTCCTGTTTGGCAGCGCGGGCATTTCGGCATTTGTTCCTATTACAGCATTCCTGTTTCCACGTTTATCGTGAAGGTGCGGCCCTACAGCAGCCATCTTATAAGCCATCTTACAGGCGATTATACTGGTTGTGGGTGACACAACTGAATCAGGTGAGCAGTTCTTAATTTACACCGATATAACTTTTAAAAAAAAGGATAAGACCCTATGCGCATTTATCTCACGTTTGAAGGGACCAGGACGACTGATCTGTGTACATAAAAGAATGAATGGGGCCATGTATTGTGATATTTTGAGTGCAAACCTCCTTCCATCAGCAAGGGCATTGAAGATGAAACTTGGCTGGATCTTTCAGCTTGACAATGATCCCAAGCACTCTACCAGGGCAACGAAGGAGTGGCTTCGTAAGAAGCTTTTCAAGGTCCTGGAGTGGCCTGGCCAGTCTACAGATCTCAACCCTACAGAAATCTTTTGGAGGGACTTGAAAGTCCGTGTTGTCCAGCGACAGTCCCAAAACATCACTGCCCTAGAGGAGATCTGCATGGAGGAATGGGCCAACATATCAGCAACAATAGGTGCCAACCATGTGAAGAATTACAGAAAACGTTTGACCTCTGTCATTGCCAACAAAGGATATATAACAAAGTATTGAGATGAACTTTTGTTATTGAGCACATACTTATTTTCCACCAAAATGTGAAAAAAAATTATTTTCAAATCAGACAATGTGATTTTCAGGATTTGTTTTCTCCTTTTGTCTCTCATAGTTGAGGTCACCTATGTCAATTACAGGCTGACCTCATCTTTTTAAGTGGGAGAACTTGCACAAGAGGTGGCTGACTAACTACTTTCTTCCCCACTGTATCTGGTAATGTACTGATATATACAGTCACGAGTAGTGGGTATAGAGGGCATTTAAAACATCCCAGTCTTACCAGGTTCAAGCTTTCATTGAAAGCAGAGAGATCCATCTGATCTGAGCGCTTGTCTATTATGTGCAACATCCATTTAGGGAACATCCTGACCTCACTGGGGTTAATGCTGCTATTATAATGTTCCTTTCTGTGCAGCCAGTAGTCACCTCGGTACGTCAACAACTTTCTTTCCTTTGACACGTCTTCACAAAGCCAAAGTCAGTAGGTAGCCCGGTATTGTGGAAATGGCGCACTCTTATAATATGAAATAATGTGTCACTGTGGGAAACTGCATTTCTTCAGAGAGCATAAATGAAAAGCGGCAATTTCTGCAGTGAGGTTTTCACGTCTGATTCTCTGAATTTTCCAAGCTGTGATCTATCCATCCTGCAGAATGAAACACATTACCTGCTGAGAGCATCTTTATATAGGACTACCGAGTCATTTTCAATATGGACCCTGTGTAGCCTCCATTGTATTGTGTGTCAAAAGATAATTTAAAAATAGTATTTCAGCATTGAAAAAAGGAGTTTAGTTGTTGTTGGCGTTAAAAAAACATGCAGGGGTAAACCAGGCTGGAATTTTTGATTACCTTCAAAATGCCATTTGTAGGAAATACAGTTCAACTCTGCTCTATCTTAGAAAAAAGACTGTAGATATGTACACCAAAGAAAAAAAGAATATATAATACCTTAGAAAACCTTATATTGATAACTTTATTTAATACTTGAAAAGTAACCTGTCTATTAGTAGCAAAATATATTTTCCATGAAATAAATAAATCTGGAGCATCAATTCATTGCGCCATCCTTCTGTTATTACTCCCAGAAATATATGAACTGGTAAAGTATAGGGTGTTCCTATACTTATTGTCAAATGCAGGGGCGTAACAATTGCAGTCGTAGGGGTCACGTCTGCAATTGGGCCCGGACACACAGGGCGACCGCCGATCCCATCGCTGTTTCACATGGATGTATGTCACCGAGGACGCACATCCATGTATGACAGTGCGGCAGGAAACGCCGCTTTAGGGTGAGTATGTCAGGGAAGGGAGCCTCCTGCTTCCTACTGTTGCTGCCCTGCCACTCACTACCTCTTACCAGCCGGCCGGGCTTTCCTTGTGCGTTCCACTCTGGAACACATATGGCAGGCTGGCTTCACCTCCTCCACTCAGTAGGCGGCACTGCCTGCTTCATGCATTCCACTGTGGAATGCGCACTAGCACCAACTCCTCCTGAGTCTTCTCTTCAGTTATTGCAGGGAGTCCTTAGCAGCCAAGGAACCAGGAGAGGTAAGTACAGATTTTTTTTTTTAAATAAGTGAGTACACTGTGGTCAGAGGAATATGGGGGGAGGAGAGGGGTGCATTATACTATATGGAGAGTTATGAGGCTGCACTATATGGAGAGACATGAGGCTGCACTATATGAAGAAGAACTGAGGCTGTATTATACTATATGGAGGGATGTGAGGCTGCATTATACTATATGGAGAGCTGGGAGGCTGTATTATACTATATGGAGGACTATGATTCTGCATTATACTATATGGAAGATAATGGGGGAGTATTATAATAATTGGATGACTATGGGGGCTACCTTATGAATGGAGTACTATGAGATGCATTATAATACATAGAGGACTATGTGGGTATATTGTATTATATGGAGGAATATGGGGATGCATTATAATAATTGGAGGACTATGGTGGCGAGAGGAGGAAGACCATATAAACCATGAGGAGGGACATATATACCACGATAAGGGCCATATTCCAGGAGGCGGACCATATATAGCAGGATGAGGGACATTAATACATAATGAAGGGGGAGAGGAGTCAATTTGTGAGTCTTTAAAGTATTTAGAACGTTACACCAGCCCATACATCTGACCAACATGTGCATGGGGGCATGTCTAAATTTTGCACTGGGTCCCACCAGACTCTAATTACACCACTGGTCAAATGGGTCATGTCCCTGCACTGCCTGAAACTAGCCACTGATTGGACAGTACCACAGTATGTAGGACTGACACAGCCCTAGAGGTACACGCCCCAAATTGGTAACACCCAGGAGAAGTATTAAAAGGAACCTGTCAGGTCATTTATGCCCTCAAACCTATAACTACATGACCCTGCAGCTTTATACTACATCCCTAATCATCGTTGTCTGAGCTAAATCTGAAGTATAAATGTGGAAAAAGACTTTCTTCCATTTCCCCCGTACTGAGAGTGTTCCTAGATGGGTGGGCGATTTGCTCCGGGTCCCTTCTCCCCCTTGCTGTGTGGTATCACACCTCGCTGGACATGATAATAAATTCTGAAGCGCAGTCACGAGTTTCAAATTCAGTGGGCGATTCCTTCCTGGTATGACGCACAGGCACGTCATTTCCAGTCTGGTGCATTGTGGGCAATTATTGACTGTACGGCCGGCTTTGGAATGCTCACTACACATGCTCCAGAGTGAGTACACCCAGTACTCCCCCATTCTGCGCAGGACCAGAAATAATGCGTGCCGGTGCGTCATACCAGGAAGGAATCACCCACCAAATTTGAAACTCGGGAGGCAGCTAGGGTAGTGATTTGGAGAACAAAAATAAAAAAAATAACACAGATAAGAAGTTAAAGTTCAGGAAGGAAAGGTAGGGAATTTTGAATTGAAGTGAAAAGTGCTTAGTTGTTTTACATTAAGCAGAGAATCATACTAAATTCTGGTAGATTTTGGACAATCCCTTTAACATCACATTCAACGTAAAATTGCATAAACACTGATAATCTACCACATGTGCAACTGACTGGGATATCCATAATGGAATTTCATTAGTAAAACATCTGTATTACTGATGTTCAGCACTGATTGGCCTTATAGTGGCGCCTTGACAGTACAGTGCAGTACTGCAAGTTCTGTTTGCTGTTTCTTTGTGCCAGGAAAAGTGTCTTCTATGAACACCAGTAATGAAAGAAAAAAGTGGTGGCGCAATGAAAAGCACCTGTGGACAAATATGTGGGCTAAATTAGAGGCCAAAGTTCTGCTCACCTTAGTGGGTTGTGTGCCCCCACACAACTCTGGTGTTTGATATAGTTAATCCTGTGTGCAGGGCTCCAGCAGCGTTTCCGGTTTGGACATCACGTGAGTCCTGCTACAGGAACTGCGTCATCACAGGTCCTGTAGTTTTCATGTTGTTATGCCCGGTCTCCTAACAACCACAGGTCCTTACCGGCTCTGCAAGCTCCCTCCTCACTGCAGCTCCTGCCGTTTTTCCAAAAGGGGAATTTAATTATTTTTTTTTCTTTTTAAGTTTGGATGATACTATTAGATTCCTCCTTGTTCCTTCTATCTAGTGCTCCACCAGACAGTTTCTGTGATCCAATTTCTATGAACACCAGGGAAGGATGGTGCCATTTTTCTTTTTGGAATAATGTGTGTATAAGGCTTTTGGGGGGACAGCAGTACAAGGCCTAGCTAGTTACGGGCAAGGCCGAGCCTCGGATGCTGTGTAGCCCTGGATTAGCCGTCCACACCCCAACCACATCCCCAGTGCAAACACATGTTGAATCACCGTCAGCTTTTCTGTAAGAATACATACAGTAGACATTTTAGACATTTTTGCCAACAAAGGTGTAATAATTATAATGGAGAGCTCAGGAATCTTTTTGCCTGAGGCAAGACACATCTGAGACAAAGTTATTGGTGAAAAAGGACTGTATTGTAACACACGGTGATTAAACAAACAAAGTTCAGCGGAAAATCAAAGTTCATAAGCACACAGTAAAAATATTAAATGAAACCTTTTAGGAAAAAGTCTCCTGAAAATCACTCAGGATTAAGCAAATAGCAAGGCAGTTTTTAAAGCGAACCTGTAAGCTACTTTATGCCAGAAACCTATCCCTACCTGTCCCTGCAGCTTCCTAGCTCATCCTTAAAGGACCTATCCGACCACAAAACTTGTTATTTTAAAAAAGCTAATCTGTGCTGAATTGTATAAAAAAAGCCTCCCACAGTGTTTTTTTGTTTTCCTACCATAATTTTCTCAATTTCTGTGTTCAGTGCCTCCATGTTGGATGTTTACATGCAGCATTTCAAGATTAGGTAGCTTCCTGTTTTTTTTTTTCCTTCTTACAGCCTATGCTGATCACCACCCCCTGTAGACACCTCTGCCCCCTCCACCCTCCTCTCTGCACACACACTGCACCCTGATTGGCCAGGACTCTCTACAGTGTCTCAGTGCTACAGCAGTGAAGGATCATTCATAAACAACTCATCATTATTACACAAACAGGGTCCAGAAGGCAACTCCTACAGCAATGCACCTGAAAGTGCAAGGAGGAAAAAATTGGGTGAGAGCAGGCACTTGTCTGGGAGCTGCTTGGTGTACCTTCAGTGTCCATGCAATCCTGCCTCAAACAGCTCCTCTCTTCTCAGCACACATGGGCTGGGTTAGCAGAGGGGAGTCAGCTGTCACTCACAGTGACTGGGCTGTGATGCTGTGTACAGGGCGGGGGATAAGCTAATGCTTTGTGGTCGCGACGTGACATCACAGGAAGCAGCAAATCACTGCAGGAGAGGTCATGTGACCGCTTTAAGACAGGTGCTGACATGAGAGAAGGGCTTACAGCAGATCAGGTAGGTAATTACCATCTATCTACTTGTATCTGTGTAGCCCAATACTGTAAAGATTGATTTAAGCCGGATAAGTCCTTTAAGCATCCCTGTCTGACCTAAATGTGTAGCATAATGGTTGAAAAAATGCATTTTTATAACTTACTTATTCCCCCCAGTTCTGAGGCAGTGTCTAGACGTGTGGGAGTTCTCTCCAGCTCTATTTCCCCCTTGCTTCATTGTTACAGCCCCGGTGGGTGTGATAACCCAATTCCCTTGTGAGGTTTCAGAGTGTGAAATCCATGGTTTCCTTCCTAGTATGACACTGAGGCCACGCGTCATTTCTGGTCCTGCACAGTGTGGGGGTGTATTGGGTGTACAGGTCGGGTCCGGAGCATGCATAGTGCGCATTCTGAAGCCTGCGAGTACACCCAAATACACACCCACAGGACCTCAGGGAAGGTGCCAGGAAGGGCACCGAAACGCGTAGGAAGGAATAAAGAAGTATACTGCTACAACATCTTGCATCCCAGGTGATTTTGTGGACTCAGCAGCGCGGACCGTGGTACACCTTGCTTCCCATATTTTCTGGCAGTTTTTCCACGTTGGAGTGGTCGGTGGAGGTCCTGCAGCAGCTGATACTGTGATATGCTGTTAAACCAGTTGTTGGTCTCACAACTGGAATAGGTGAGTGTAACTGCATTACACCACTCACATCTGAGTGTCACTAGTGATAGGGCACTATTGCGCCTCTTGTTCCCCCACCTTTTTTGTATGGAGAGGAATGAAGCATCTTGGAAAAAGGCAAAAATGTGCAAAATGCCATTAGAAAATCCGGAGTCCCGACAAAAGGAACTCTACTTAATGTTGGAAATAATAGGATATTTTCAAGCGTGATGCGGGTACTCCCTTTCTCCACAAATAGGGTTTCAATAGCAAAGGCCATAATTAATATATCGCCAACCACTTCCCAGGCACTTGGGCTCCCCAAGATACACTCAATCCTCTCATCTTCTTTACTAGCATCATTGTGCGTGTACAGAATCAAACAGTCTTTTTGGATCCACTCCATCCCACCCACAGGGATTTAGCGTAAACTATGTAAATGGACAACGAGACAGCATTCCTCCACTAAACGTGCTCTCTTGAGCCTACATGGGCCTTCTTCAGCAATCGGGAGGAATTGTTCAGTATCAGCCGGTAGGAGTCAGACCATACCTGGGAACAAACAGAATCACACACCTGAAGGACACAGTCAATTGGCTATCTCTGCCGAGTCCTCCACTATTTTGGACCCTACTTGTCTGAGTTCCGATTTTGATCTGTAGGTCTTGCGAAATTAGATTCTTGGGCTTTTACTCACCACACCTCCCACAGGCGCTGCAGCTGTTACTTCTCTCTGTTTTTCTCTCTGAGTTCTATATTTTGGAAGACCTTGTTGTTTCCCTAGCTCCACTCTTAAGGAGTGTACAAACCTCCTAGCCATAATTAACCCTAGCTAATCCGAGAGCACCAGAGAAGTGGTCAACCACACACCGGCCACCATGTAGACACATTAGACATTGCAAATACGGTATATCTATTTTAGCAATATAATGGAAAATTTCCACAAGATATAGTAACCAGCAAGATAAAGGTGGCAGAGCCCTAGACCCCCCTACAAAACTTTGAAGAAATTTCCATCCTCTCTATGCGCACTGCAGGCTTAGGAGCTGAACCTACACCATACAACACCGGTGCCAACTGTGTAATACAGCTAGCACCGGAGTGTAACTGCAGCAATCAGTGCTACTCCATTTCAACATTTTAATTTATTAGCTGCCTCTGTCAGTGATGTCAGCACCATTTAAGAATTTGGTAATGAGGAAATAAATCCATTTCAAATCTCTCCCACAACATAATTTAAGGATAGCAATGTCCTGGGAGCCAGGGGGCATATTGATTACGGTACTCCCATTTCTTGCATGTTTATTCCCCTGATAAATTCAACCCGTGGCTGCGATTCATAGTAGATATACCACTGCATTTTATAATTACCTATCTATCCACAGTATTAAAATATTAATGTTGGAATGGAAATGGAAAAAGAAAAAAATTCAGATTTGCAGGATTTTTGTCACTTTACCTCCTAAAAAATGGAATAAAAAAATATCAGAAAGTATTATGGACACTAAAATAATACTAATATAAACTATAGTTTGTGCCACATAAAAAACAACCTTTTTCTACAACTCTATCTACTGCCAAATATAAAAAAGTAATAGTATGAACAGAAAAAAAAGTCAAAACTACCAACACTGACCTATAAAAACCGTCCATAACCTATCCCCTCCCTTTATCTCTAAACTAATCTCCCAATATCTTCCCTTACGTAATCTTCGATCCTCCCAAGACTTCTTCCTTTCCTCCACACCTATAGGTTCCTCACCTAATCGCTTTCAAGACTTCTCTAAAATATCCCCCGTTCTGCGCCCCAACAAATACGATTATCCACAGTGCTACGATCCTTCAAACAGAAATTGAAAACCCATCTCTTCAGGAAAGCTTACAGCCTGCAATGACCAGCTGCCTCCCCCTCCCCCCCCACCAGGCGCGGCCACCTCACTATACTGGAGCTGTCACCTCACCACCCCTGGAGAGACCATCTCACCACACTGGAGCTGTCACCTCGCCACCCCTGGAGTGGCCATCTCACCACTCTGGAGCTGTCACCTCACCACCCCTGGAGAGACCATCTCACCACCACTGGAGTGGTCCCCTCACCACACTGGAGCTGTCACCTCGCCACCCCTGGAGTGGCCATCTCACCACTCTGGAGCTGTCACCTCACCACCCCTGGAGAGACCATCTCACCACCACTGGAGTGGTCCCCTCACCACTCTGGAGCTGTCACCTCACCACCCCTGGAGAGACCATCTCACCACCACTGGAGTGGTCCCCTCACCACACTGGAGCTGTCACCTCGCCACCCCCGGAGTGGCCATCTCACCACCACTGGAGTGGCCCCCTCACCACACTGGAGCTGTCACCTCGCCACCCTTGGAGCGGCCACCTCACCACCACCAGAGCTTCCACAAGCCCCAACCTTCTGTCTCCTCCCCATCATCCTATAGATTGTAAGCCCACGACAGCGGGGTCCTCCGTACCAGTCTGTCATTGTTAACCTGTTCACTGTAACCTATATCTGTATTTTGTATGAAACCCCTTCTCATGTACTGCTTCAAGGTATTAATTGTGCTACATAAATAATAATAATAATAATAATAATAGAAAGAGTGAACAGGAGCCTATGGGATCAGACCCTGAGTGAGTTCTTTGAGTTTCCTTATATTAACCCTCAGTTAGTGAAAAAAAATATTTTGGAATTAAATTCAGACAATTATAGGAAAAATAAATAATTTAGTCTTTCAATTGTACTGTAGTCAGTGTAGATAAAGTCACCAAAATTCATCATTCCTGGTAGAACTGAACACTGATTATATAGCAATTTTATACCGGCTACTTGATTTTGTGGCTTTTAGACCTGTCCTTTTTGGAAATGACATTTTAGGCTTTGTCTGAGCTGTGAGTGAGGTGTATTATCCGCTCCTTCTCCAGACTATGTCATGTGAACTGTGGTGCTTTGAGCTGCTCTAAATAGGGCACATCCATTGTATTATAGTGATATGTAGTAACAAGTTCTATAGGATCTATTATAACTAATCTCCAGTGACAGATTAGACCAGATCTCCTGTCAGCAATGAAAACCTCCAGACTACTGAAGGCAAGATTTTCATTAAAGACAATTATCTTCTCCATAACTTCAGTCAAGCTGCGTCTCAAAGACCTGCGTATCATGACAGAGGCACTGTACCACGGGGACGTCTCACAATGGGCCGCATTGTATAGCCCAGCATTATGAGAAGCCAAAATGTAAGACATGGACGCAAGGTGAAGCAGGGCCAATATTTCCCACGGATACATTTTGTATGAATTCTTGATATGAACGGCAGAAGGAATGCACAGATGTATATCAGATCTTTACATGTAACATGAACATCTTATTTACATTGGTAGAGACTATACAAGAGAACGATACCTGTCTTTTCTTTTAATTCTTACCAAAGTTTTAAAAGTTTTTAAAACTTTTAATTATGTTTTCTAAGATTTTACATCCTTTAAATATATCAAAGTACTTTGCAGTATGGACTGGGGTCTGCGCGCTGCTGGGAGGTGGACCACAGTGAGCGAGGTGAGCAGGCTGCAGTACTTGGTTGCTGTCTGTACCTCACATTGCAGGACCTGTAATGATGTAACAGTCACATGCACCTGATCATATAACTGTGACATCATCACAGGTCCTGCATGCAAAATGAGGCACAGAGGTGAGTTAGAGGCATGCAAGGGGGGTTCGCGTGCGAGAGGGGGGCAGCGGGCAATAGCTACTAATGCATTGTCTGTTCATTTGTTGCCAGCTGTAGCCATATTTGTACACCCAATACTTGGATGTTTATATATGGCGACCGCAACGTGTTCTCTCCTCTGACCAATCAAAGGATAGGAGGACACCTTGATGGTGGAAGTTAATGATGGACAGCACAGGGCGATTATATAAAGAGAAGACTTCACCACTTCTGTAATTATTACCCATTGATGGTTTTGGCTTACAAAAACTGATGTGAAAAACAGACCAAAAACTGAACATGTGAACATAACCTTACTCTGTCTTTTACCCTGTCAAAAAAGCCTACTTCACCAACCTCATTTTCTCACTATCCTAGAATCCAATAGGACCATTTTTACTTCCCCTTCATCCTCAGTCCTAAAGTGCAGGTTTCTATCCCAGATATGAGCGCTGATGTTCTGGCCACTTATTTCAAAAAGAAAATTGACAAATCCTCCCAGTCTCCTAGTAACATCAGTTCCATTTCCCACCGCACTTCATCTAGTTCACTTTCAGCCTCCCACCCGATAACAGAGGTTCTCTCGTCTTCTCACCCTACAACCTGCACTTGTGATGCTAGGCCCTTACGCCTCCTCCTTACTCTTTCCTTGGCTCGTAGTAATCAGCCAACAAAAATATTCAACGTCTCTTTTTTTTCTGATATCCAGTATTTCCAGCCTACTTTCAGCCTGCTGGTAGAGCCACATTACTGAAAAAAACTACATCTGCAACAGCTGGGCTTCTCTCCCCTAATCCTATCGCTTTGATAACTCTCCTCTTGACCCTTTACAATCTGGTTTCCGGACCGTACAGTAACTGCACTTAATAAAGTAACAATTGATCTACTCCATCTGCCCCATTGTCATAAAAGGCTACATTGGGGTTCAATATGAATCCTGTTTTTAGGGATTTGGAGGGAAACCCCAGCACAGTGCTCAGCATAAAGTCCTGTACAAATATGTGTAGCCTCATAGGTAAGTATAATGGTAACTATTGTCTTCTTATAAATCTGCATTTCTCTGCAAATCTTGACACCGTAGATCACCAACTCCTACTCTTACTTGTTTCACCTTCTCCTACCTCTCTGATCACTCTTTTAAAGTCACATTAGGTGGCTCTACTGCCTATCTTCTTCCCATTTATGACCCATCACCAAACTGGTCATGCTGGATGATGCTGGAGGCACAACAATATTCAACACGGTATCACCCCACTTTCCCATGTCTGTCACATGTGCTCAGTTTGATCATCTTACTGTCATCGGTGAAGAATATGAATCATCATAGATGGACCTGCCCATTCTGGTGAATGCCCGTTGTGCTGCATGGAGCTGCGCTGTGTGCACAAGTCTCATTACTGGACCATCACTATTGGGTTATCATGGAGTTTGTGTCTGACAGTTTGGTCATAAACATGACGACCGATAGCTCGCTGGAGAGAATTTACTAAGGCTCTGGCTCTGCTCCTCCAGTTCCAAGTTGATCAAAAGAGCAGATACTGGTCCTGCTACTGGGTTGATTCTCTTTTACTTCCGTGTCCAGCTCTCCTTGTACATTGGACCGTGCGCTGATATCTTCTCCATGCACAACCTTCGTGCAATGGAACATACGGATGTGCCATTCTGCAGGAGCTAGACTACCTGTGCAACCTGAATGGGCTCTGTGTACCCCTTAGGCCCCTTTCACATCAGCATTTTTTGAAATCGCAGCAGATGTGGTGAAAAAAACGCATCTGCCGCGATTACCGCATACCGGCTGCACTTGCGGCACGGTTGCGGCACAGTTGCGGCAAGCCCCATACAATGTACAGGCAGGCTTGCGGCAGGTGCGGTTTTGGCACTTGCGGCAGGTGCGGCCGCGAAAAAAAACGCGGTCAGCCGTGGTTTTTTCGCGGCCGCACCTGCCGCAAGCCCGCCTATACATTGTATGGGGCTTGCCGCAACTGTGCCGCAACCGTGCCGCAAGTGCAGCCGGTATGCGGTAATCGCGGCAGATGCGTTTTTTTCACCGCATCTGCCGCAATTTAAAAAAAAAAACGCTGATGTGAATGGGGCCTAATAATACCATGAATTAAAGATGCAAGACTAGAGTTCACACTGTGATCTTCCCTTTCCCCTCATTTTTTGTGCTTTGTGTACAAGACCTACAAGTTACATCTGTGAAGTTATTTTGAGTTGCATCTTTTATTCCATTTGTGCATTAGATTTAGATTGCTTTTGCTTGTTTCCATTTACACGGTCGGGGTCTGTAACCTTTTCCATTGTTTTTCTGACAACAATCCATAGACATACTTTTAAAGCATCCACTGCAGACAATGGGTTTAGACTGCAAAATAAATGAACAGGAAGAAAGTGCTGTGAAATGGATAATATTGATTCATGTTAAAAGGTTAGCTAAAAAGCCAATAAATGTATAGATTAGGCTATAGGTTTTTACAATCAATCGTCCTGACCACATCTGCATGGAGTGGGCATGTTCTCCCATTCCTTGTTTCCCGGAGCACATTAGTTTCTACTGAAAAAATAATCACGTAGTTGTGGAGCCCACTGATCCGGGTACTCGGTACCAGACTGGGGTATCCCGGGGGTTATCACAGCGGTCTTGGTCCGGACCATGTCCTGAGCCCACGAGTAAAGGTTGGGGGTTATTTACAGGGAATAGAGTCGTGACGCCACCCGTGGTATGTGGTCAGGGTGACCACCGCTGCTGCAGAAGCTCAGGGGATGATGGATAGCAGCTTGTCAGGTGACAGCTCTCCACAGCAGAACCCGGTCCCTGGGGCAGTAGTGGTGAATCAGTTTGTGAGGGAGAACAGGGTTTGCAAGGATTACACAGACTCACGGTTTTGTAGTTTTCCAAGTCTTTTACTGAAGATGGTACATCAGCTGACTACTGTCCACGGAGTCTGTGCAGGGGCCGGGTTGCTCCCACCCTGGCCGGGTCCTTTGGATCCCTGTTTCTGCAATGTGTGTGTTGCCCTGCTGCCACTTTAGCTAAGCTACTGGCCCTTTCTCCCCTCACGGGTACCAACTTGCTAGACAACTTGAGTCTTATTCTGTGTTCCTGACCCCGCCGTGTTGCTTCGCTGGGGTACAGTGAAGATGTGGGACCTTCACTAATCCAGTGTTCACTGTGCTGTTTGTGTCAGGCACAGCATCGGATTCGGTATCCGTTCTATGCTCTTCTCTGGGGCGAGTCTCAGGGGACTAAGTCTCCCAGGGGTGTTCCTCTCTGCTCCTTCTCCTTTCCTCAGACCTTGGCCGGCCTGGAACTGGACAGTGGACCGTGGGGTGAGCCTAACGCAGCTCTTTTACACCCAGGTCCGTCTTCCTCAGTGCTGCTCCGCACTGAACTAACTGCCACTTCCTCTCCACACCAGAGTATATAGGGAAGCAGCTTTAGCTCCCTCTTCTGGCCTGGAGGCACTAGTATAGTGTTGTGGGTTGTGTGGGGAGTTAACCCTTTGTGGTGGTGTTACTGTGGCACATGAACCCTGGGGTGCCACATTCTCCCTTAGTTAAGAACAGTACTCCAGGACTGTAGAAAAAACAAACAAATAACATAACAAAACAATTATCATATACAGAGTCTTAAAAGTAAAAATATACAAAAACCACTGAAACGCAAAAAGAGTCCAAAAAGTTCAAAAATAAATCAGTTCTTCCGGGGGTTTAGTCTATTGCCTCCGGGGATGGTAACAATATACAATTAGTTTTTACCACAACCAGTTCCGTGGTAAGTATGGTCCGTAGTTAATAAAAGGAAAAAGTTCAAGAATACGTAAAGAGTTCATACAGGATAGTCTCTGTAGGTACTGGGCTTTTAACGTTGCAAACTATTATTCACAAGTCTCTACGGTGTCTCTGGTTTAAGTGCAGTAGGCTCCTAAGCCCTCGGGTCACCGCATCAGAGGCCAAGTTCTTACTCTCCGTGGCTGCCACCTAACACCATGCTACTCTCACCCTTTTTTTGTACACTTACAATTTACCGGGTTCTATTTAACTTTATAACAACATATTTACATTCTACATTTGATTCCACACTTTAATCTCTGTACCTAGCTGGTATCTGACCCTTGGTACTACGCTGTGATCTGCGCAATGCTGGTGTACTGGGTGTACTTAACCTAAAGGTGTGGGTGGACGTGTACCTATTTAAAGTATCCATTACTACTGAGGATGGAGATCTGACAGTAGGACTGGCAAGCTCACTGGGACCAGGAATTGGTTCTTCCTCTTCAGGCTCAACTTCCAGTTCTTCATGTCTTGGGACTTCTTGTGGTACGGGTTCTGGCGTTGGGTCTACCATTGGAGGGAAAGCAATCATGGGGACTACAACTGCTCGGTAGTAATTTGGCCATGTTTTGGCGAAATCTCCTAAAACAGTATGGAACACATCCTCTTCTTTCCTGACAGGTTAGACCTGTACAGGTAAGGTTACATCTGGTGTCTTCAGGGTTTCAGGACACGGTTTGAGATGGTCTCTTAACACAACTGCTGACGTCCTTCCTTCGTCTTTGCTGATTAGACACACTTTGGCATTGTCTAAATTTGATGGCAAGACTGTATATGGGGTGGTTTCCCACTGATTATAGATTACAGCCCAAACTACTGCCAGTAGTTCTAACTTGAAGGAACTGTAATTCTCAGGGTTTCTTTGCGTAGGCCGGAGTTTCCTGCTTGCAAAGGCAATAACTCTCGCTTTGCCTCCTTGCTTCTGTGACAGTACTGCTCCCATTCCCACATTGCTGGCACTCTGGTTTGCTGAGCGGCGGTGAACATCTGCTCGCCTCGGAACCATTGATCCGGTAGTTTTGGACACGGGTATGTTTTGACGAGTTCGGTAGCTGCCCGTGTTCCGGTCTGGGTCACCGCTTAATGGTGCCAGCCGGTAAGTGGTCTTCAAGGCTGCATGGCACTGTGCAGCGCCCTGCTTTTCCTACATTACTCTCCTCCAGACGACTACTCTTCCTCTCCTAAGTTACCCACACACACTACACCTACACTCCTCCCTCCAGGACCAGATTGGCCCTCTATTTTCAGTGGTGCATGTGGTGTTGGGGCTCTGAGGTTAACTGTGTCATCACCGAGATGGAAGATATTACATCTTCAGTCAGGGATGCTATACCTTCCTGTGACGCACTCGTTGCGGGGCGCCACACTCCCCCTTGGGAAATTACACTTGTCCCCAAGTGTCACGAAACCCGAACAGTACAAAGAAAGTTTTATATATTTTTGTAACATAAAGAAAACAAACATTTTTATTAACAATTACGATTATTTAACTTTCTTCCCATCCGGGAGGCGCATTTTTCTTATAACGTTTCAAAACACTTTTATTCAAACAAAACCAGTTAACCATTGCGGACCCGCCGGGCAGGGTCATTGTCCTTGAGTAAGTCCAGGTTTACCGCCGGGCCACTCTGCTGGCATTCTAATAACGGGAAGTGTTCATGACAGAGTCATTTTTAAAGTCAAAACAAAGTCACTTGTTTAAGGGTGTAATGAGCATTTGCAAATCCGGAGAGCGTACCACCCTGATAACCAGCATGCCGCTCGTAGGTAATGTACTCTCCCCGGTATAAATCGCGGTCAGGGTGTCCCTTAGGGAGGTGAGACTCCACGTCCCAGCGGCCCACAAAGATCTCCTCGTACACCCCCTCCTCCCAGGCAAAACCTCACCCAGTGTCCAGGTTAAAGGATGTAACGATACCCGTCTTGTGGAACTCCTCCGGTAATGGGGGTTGGCGGCGGGCTTCGGCATGAGCCCGCAAGTTTGCTTGCTCCAGGGCCCACCATTCTGCTCTGCAGCGCCGACGTATGGCATCGTCGGACCGGCAGGTAGTACGGACGTAGTCCCAGCGACTGGTAGGGTGAGGACGGGTCAGGAGTTGGTCATAACTTTGGACCGGCACCCGGACACGGTGATCGGAAGCAGATGCCGTGGCGGCACCAGACCACTCCACCCGAGCCGCTTGCAGCTGCTCGGCGGGAACTTCCATCTCCTCTTCCTCCTCCTCGGAAGTGGTGTGAACGGAGTCCTCAGTCTCGCTGGAACTCCTGTCGTCTTCCTGCTCTACGGCCTCGACGACCACATCTGGCTCCTCGGTTGGTTGGGATTCTGGAACTGCGGGGTCATCCGGTTGGTTGGGTTCTGGAACTGTGGGGTCTTTCTCCGTCTCATCCTGCGGGGCTTCTAGGCTGCCCGCCTCTTCTTCCTCTGCCGCTTCTCCACCCTTTAGCAATGAGGCGTCAGCTCCGGTAACCGGGTAGGCCTCAGTAGGTTCGGGGCCGGTCTCCGGTTCTGTAGTGGGACAGGTTACAGGCTCCGGTACTGGAGCAGGACAGGTGGTAGGCTCCGGTGCTGGAGCGGAACAGGTTGTAGCCTCCGGTGCTGGAGCGGAACAGGTAATCTCCGGTTCCGGAGCGGGACAAGTGGTAGTCTCCTGTCCTGGAACAGGACAGGTTGTAAGTTTCTGTTGGACAGCCCGGTGGAGTCGGCTGGCTAGGCTTGCACTCCAGCTCCTGATGGTCCATTCTGTGGTCTCCATCAACCGCACCCGTAGATCTTGGAGTGCGGTCTCCCAGAACTCTGGGTCCCCGTCGATGGTGAGGACGGGACCCGGGCCAGGGTTGCCGATAGCGGCACGAGCTTCCTCCTCGACCTCTCTCATTAGATTGCGGAGCCTCAGGTTTGCCATCTCGCTTCTTCCAGGAACCACACCTGTTAGAACTGGTAACTGTTGGAAAAGCCATGCCACACCTGTTTCTTTGTTGTTTTTGTAGTCCATGGGTGGGCTGAAGTCTTTGGCCCGCCCCCTTGGTTGTTTCCAGCAATCGGGGCGGACAAGAGTTTTGGTGCCTCTGCCATAGATCCTCCCACGAAGAGGGGCGGAGGCACACCCCTGGATCAGCACATTGTGTTTCACATGGCGGGAGCCGCCATTTTGGTCGCCATTTTGGCCCAGTAGAAAAAGGCGGGAAAAAGTTATTTTTGGCCGAATAAAGTTCTGTAAGCACACAATACCCGTTGGGAAACAGGCCTGTTCGTATCCTGTTCGTGATCGCCAAATTCTGACTCACCATTGCCAGGGTTGCAGGTCTCAGGCGATGCAGCACTTGTCACGGTTCCGCGCCTGAGGCTGTGGGGCCCGGTGGTCAGATCAAAAGGGGATGAACAGATGGGGATAATTCTTGTTGTCGTGACGCCACCTGTGGGATTCCGGTGATTGCACTGGTGCTGCTTGGGCCTCCGGGGGATGTGCGGCAGCTGGATGGGATGCTCCCCACAGGATGAGCAGGAGTCCCCAGGGCCAGGAGTTGCACCAGATGGAATACGGCAGCTCAGTAATTTTGAGTATTCAGAGTTAACAACAGTTCTGAGAAAAGCACGGACACCAGCTTCCTCTGTAACGGGTCTTTACTGTAACCGGTTGGATGGTACAGGGTAAACAGTCTAGGGTAACGGACCGGGTGGTCCCAGCAATGACTGGCATTAGTTCAGAGCTCCGCAGTGTTCCTCCTTTTCCTAACTTCTCTAGGTTGGTTGCCGATGTTGCCTTGGTATACCAGATCAGGGTACTAGGGAGACTTCTAATGGGGTCCTTAACTGAGTGTCAACGGCTCTAAGGTCCTGTGTCCCAGTGGTGAGTCCCTGCTGGCAAGACAACCTGGTTGCGGCTGTAGTGAGGTGCTTCTCAGAAGCGATTCCTTCACTCTGGTTTGCTGAGCGGAGGTGAACGTCTGCTCGCCTCGTAACCAGTGATCCGGTAGTTTTGGGCACGGGTATGTTTTGACCCGTTCGGTAGCTGCCCGTGTTCCGGTCTGGGTCACCGCTTAATGGTGCCAGCCGGTAAGTGGTCTTCAAGGCTGCACGGCACTGTGCAGCGCCCTGCTTCTCCTATGTTACTCTCCTCCAGATGACTACTCTTCCTCTCCTAAGTTACCCACACACACTACACCTACACTCCTCCCACCAGGACCAGATTGGCCCTCTATTCTCAGTGGTGCATGTGGTGTCAGAGCTCTGAGGTTAACCGTGTCATCACCGAGACGGAAGATATTACATCTTCAGTTAGGGATGCAATAGCTTCCTGTGACGCACTCGTTGTGGGGCGCCACACTGTCAGCGCCCACTTTAGCTTTTTGAAGGACTCTTCCCTCTCGTCACTCCACTGGAAAGGGGGATTACGGGTTGAAGACCTTTCTGACTGTCCTACCAGGATGTCTTGTAGGGGAGCTGCTAACTTTGTGAACCCTCTGATAAATCTTCTATAATAGCCCACTAGTCCCAGGAATTGCCTCACTTCTATCACATTAGTGGGTCTTGGCCAATCCCTTATCACCGTGACTTTATCAGGATCCGGTGCTACTTCCTCTGAACTCACTACATATCCTAGGTACTGCACCTTTGGCTTGAGAAGGTGGCACTTGCATGGTTTGATCTTCATGCCGTAACCGGACAAGGCTTCAAACACTTCTGCCAAGTCTTGTAGATGTTGTTCATATGTCTTGGAGTAGACTATGACGTCATCCAAGTACAGGAGGAGAGTTTCAAAGTTCTTATGGCCTAGGCAGCTCTCCATCAGGTGTTGGAAGGTACCGGGTGCGTTGCAGAGTCCAAACAGCATACAATTGAACTCACAGAGGCCCATCGGCGTAGTAAACGCTGTCTTCTCCTTGTCAGCCTCTGCCACAGGAACTTGCCAATACCCACTAGTCAGATCTAGGGTGGAAAAGTAGTTAGCAGATTTTAATGCGGCTAATGACTCCTCAATCCTAGGTAACGGGTATGCATCCTTGTGTGTAATGCGGTTGATCTGCTGGTAGTCTACGCACATTCTCAAGGCGCTGCCCAGGGGCTACAACTGTCTCTTATTACACCTGCAGTTTTCATCTCTTTGAGCATGTCTTTGGTGGTTTGGTAGTGAGTGGGTGGTAATAGTCTATAACTCTCTTTCATAGGCTGATGGTTACCTGTGGGTATAGTGTGCTCTACCCCTTTAATTTGCCCATAGTCTAACGGGTGTTTGCTGAATATCTGCTCGTATTCTTTTACTACCCGGTATACTCCATGCTTTTGATGGGAAGGTGTAGAACTGGTACCCACGTGTAGCTTTTGGCACCAATCCTCCAGCTTTTCCCTGAGCCATTGTCATCCGCCTGACTTGACGGGTTCAAGGGCTCGACGGGTGTGATGGCATTGTTATCAACCGTAAATAATTTAGCCATGGTAGCATACTTCGGTACAGTGACCTCATCTTCCCCCAATTTAGAAGGCGTAATGGCACTCTTCTCCGGTGTACCTCAACTACTCCTCTGGCCATCAGTATAGTGGGCCTACTTTCTGAGTACACTGCCAGGGCTTGATAGTCTCGCCCTTTAATGCCTATTGCGGCTCTACACCAGACCAACATTTCAGTTTTGGGAGGTATTACAATGGGTATCGGGTTACTTAACCTTACACTGCCAATTTCACCTCCTGATATTTCTACCTGTTGTTTCAGCATCAGGGCTTTTATTTCCTTTTGAAGGAGTCTCTGTTGCCTGACACTGGCAGTCTTGGCGATCGGCTGTAAGACAGTAATCACCTCGTAAAAATTTTTTCAATTACATTCATTCCTAGCAACATTACTGGTTCACGTTCTCGCCGGTCAACATCTACAATGATAATACCCTGATTCTTCAATTCTACCTCCCGAATCTGAATGGCCATTTCTCTGAACCCAACTTGTGGTATCATTTCACCATTGCTAGCCCATAAGTTCAATGCAATGTTAGATGGACCACTACTAATGTCTGAATCAGCCCAGTACCTTTTGTACAGAACATGTGGAATTGATGTTATCTGGGACCCGGTATCCAACAAGGCGCTGAAGGGAATGCATCCAACACGATAGGGATGACTGGACGTCCTCCCACAAACTTGTCATACCAGGCTGAAGGACCTTGGGAGTTCATACCTGAGGAGCGCTTGTACTTCCTGGGCCTCATCCTCCTTGCTGGTCGCCAACTCGATCTTGGGTGTAGGCTTGGATCCACGCAGCTCCTTGATGGCGTTAGCCATGGAAACAACAGTGTCCGTCAGGGCATCTAGCTTTTGGTTGAGGGCCTCATTAGAGATAGGCTCTTTGCGGTCAGCAGCAGTCCCTAACATGGCAGATGTCGCTGATGCTCCTGGCTGCTGAGGTGCTGCTGTAGGGCCTTGAATAGCGCTCATATCCCGGGGCTCCTCTATCTGCTGGAGGCGGATGGCTCTATCTTTTAGTTGGGCAAAAGTGATTCCGGGATCCTGGATGGTCATCAAGCTCAACTGTCCTCTGTGAGAAGGGGATAGGAGGCCTTCTATGAACTGATCTATCAGCATTGTGTCAGCTCCCGGGGCTAAGGCAGGTTCTGCTAGTTTAAGTGCTTTGAGCGCTTCCTGCAAGTTTAAGGCATAGCCTCTTGTGCTCTCTTTAGGCTTTTGTTGGCATCCAAAGAACCTCATTTTAACCCGTGTCAGCACTGGATTCAAATGCTGCTTTCAGTCCAGCCACAAGATGCTGTACAGTGTCTTTTTTGTGTCCAGCCAGGACGTAACTTCCCGCTGTGCATTGCCGATTAACTGCCCAATAATCATACCGACACCTGGGCTTCTGTTAGGGGGTACATAACGTAGTACGCTTTGATTTTGGTAACAAAGTCATTGAGGGTATTGGGCTCACCTAAGTATTGTGGTAGCCACATTGCTCCCGGAGTGTACGGCATCAGAAGTGGCATGATGGGTGCTGCTCCTTGCACCGCAGTGTGCTCCGCTCTTGTCCGGTACCATAGCATCTTCCTGTTGTGACATCTTGCGCCCCCTTAGTTAATGTTGACCCTCCTGGTCTTCAGCTTCCATCCGGATGTCTATCCAAGGTTCTGCAGTGGGACAGGGATTCTCTTCCCCACCGAAGACGTCAGAGGGCTTTGCAGAGTGCCGACCACAATGACGTGCCCCCTTTTCTTCCCGCGCGTTGCGCGCTTTGTAATGGCGGCAGTTCAAAAATACAGTCTTTGTGGCGTAGTTTCATTTCTGTTTGCCGCACGCTCTGTAATGGCGGTAGTTTCAAAACAGTTTCTCTCACAAATCACGGCACACAATGCCCGGTTTTCCGGGCATGGTAGATCCTGTTCGTAGACGCCAAGTTGTGGAGCCCACTGTGACTCGGTACTTGGTACCGGACTGGGGTATCACGGGGGTTATCACAGTGGTCTTGGTCCGAACTGTGTCCCAAGCCCACAAGTAAAGGTTGGAGTTATTTACAGGGGATAAAGTCATGACGCCACCCGTGGTATGTGGTCAGGGTGACCACCGCTGCTGCAGAAGCTCCGGGGATGATGGATAGCAGCCTGTGATGTGACAGCTCTCCACAGGCAGAACCTGGTCCCCAGGCCAGTAGTGGTGAAACAGTTTGTGAGGGAGAACAGGGTTTGCAAGGATTACACAGACTCACGGTTTTGTAGTTTTCCAAGTCTTTTACTGAAGATGGTACATCAGCTGAGTACTGTCCACGGAGTCTGTGCAGGGGCCGGGTTGTTCCCACCCTGGCCGGGTTGCTACCACCCTGGCCAGTCCTTTAGCTCCCTGATTCTGCGCTGTGTGTGTGGCCCTGCTGCCGCTTTAGCTAAGCTGCTGGTCCTTTCTCCCCTCACGGGTACCAACTTGCTAGGCAACTTGAGTCTTATTTCGTGTTCCTGACCCCGCCGTGTTGCTTCGCTGTGGTACAGTGAAGATGTGGGACATTCACTATTCCAGTGTTCACTGTGCTGTTTGTGTCAGGCACAGCATCGAATCCGGTATCCATTCAATGTGCTTCTCTGGGGCGAGTCTCAGGGGACTCAGTCTCCCAGGGGTGTTCCTTTCTGCTTCTTCTCCTTTCCTCAGACCTTGGCCGGCCTGGAACTGGACAGTGGACTGTGGGGTGAGCCTAACGCAGCTCTTTTACACCCAGGTCCGTCTTCCTCAGTGCTGCTCCTCACTGAAGTAACTGCCACTTCCTCTC
Organism: Allobates femoralis; assembly: GCA_033576535.1. Classification (NCBI taxonomy): domain Eukaryota; kingdom Metazoa; phylum Chordata; class Amphibia; order Anura; family Aromobatidae; genus Allobates; species Allobates femoralis. The sequence goes on along the minus strand of JARQOC010000001.1, from coordinate 562,679,531 downwards.
CACACCAGAATATATAGGGAAGCAACTTTAGCTCCCCCTTCTGGCCTGGAGGCGCTAGTGTAGTGTTGTGGGTTGTGTGGGGAGTTAAACCTTTCTGGTGGTGTTACTGTGGCACATGAACCCTGGGGTGCCACATATTTACCTCTAGACACCATATTTTCACATATCGAATTAATCTACTTAAAATGTTAAGCAACTTTGTTATTTCAGTCTATACAATGAAATTCTTTATGAAGGCCAGTTTACATGTTGCGATGTCCAACATCGCTATGTGACAGCTCACCAGCGACCAGTGAGAATGCATAGCGCTGCGCTTAGTTACCCGATGTTTACCCTGGTTACCTGTTCCAGCGTGCACTGTGCAGCGCTGAGCATCGGCCGGGAAGTGGATGATTGTTGGTCTCCCGCTGACACACACGCCGATGCTGGCCGCCCAGTGGGAGACCAACGATCGAAAAACGGCCCTGGCCACTCCGCAACGATCAGCTATCTGATCGGTGATCGTTGCAGGATGTCACACGTAGCGACATCGCTACGAGGTCGCTGCAAGTCACAAGTTGCAGTGACATCGTTAACGATGTCGACACGTGTAAACCCTGCTTAAATAACAAAAATAATTTATTTTTGTAATTAAATAACGTTTCAAATAATTTACTTAAGTCCTTAGTGACGAAGCTAATTTTCACATTAATGACCAGAGCACATTTTCCAATTCTGACTAGTGTCACTTTATGAAGTAATAACTCTGGAATACTTCATTGAATCCCAGTGATTCAGAGATTGTTTTTTCGTGACATACTGGACTTCATGTTACCGGTAAACTTAGAACAATATTTATTGCGTTTATTTGTGGAAAAAAAACAACTGAGTTTTGGCAAAAATGTTGCAGTTTTCAACTTTTGAACCTTTATTCCATTAAGCCAGAGAGCTATGTTACACAAAATAAGTTAATAAATAACATTTCCCACATGTCTTCTTTACATCAGCACAATTTTGGAAAGAATTTTTGGTTAGGAAGTTAGAAGGGCTGAAAGTTCATTAGCAATTTCTCATATTTACATCAAAATTTACATAGCCACTTTTTTAGGAGCAAATTCAAGAAAAGGAAATTCCAGCGTCCGGAGAAGAAGAGTTTAAAAAGATTAAAGTTTTTATTGTAAATCCATTAAAAGTCCATCACCCAGCAATCTAGATGATGGTACGGGCACAGGCATATCATTCCGACGCGTTTCCACAATTAAGGCAATTCTTGCCGAAACGAGTTGTTCCGATGCTTTTCGGCAAGAGTTGCCTTAGTTGTGGAAATGCATTGGAATGATTTGCCTGTGCCCGTACCATCATCTAGATTGCTGGGTGATGGACTTTTAATGGATTTACAATAAAAACTTTAATTTTTTAAACTCTTCTCCTCCGAACGCTGGAATTTCTTTTTCTTGAATTTGACTCCGAAGCTTCTCCGCCATAGCCTTGGCAGCCTCCGTGCATCTGTTGTGATTCCTTGGCAGTCCACTAACATACGATATCCAAAACAACGGGCTCACACTGGGGTGTGTGGTCAGTGACCTGACTGAACACCGAAGCAGCTCTCATACATGACTAGGAACAGACACATGCACCTCTCGGGAATTCCACCAAAGAGGACGCGGCACTTGTTTTGGCCTAGTTCGGCTCTGCACATACCTTCTTAAGGGTGAGCTCACATACATCTTTTTCTACTTTGCTGCATCTATTAAGGACCACATCACATTTGAAGTGACTTTGAGGGTCCTATTTGACAGAAAGTACCCAAAACTGACACTATTTCAAATGCTGCACCCCTCAAGCTACTCAAAACCACATTCAAGAATTAACCCCTCAGCTGCTTCACAGGAATGAATGCAAAGGAGAATGAAAAAAGAATTTTTGAACACAAAGGTACTTCATTGAACTTGATGACAATTGTCATATTGAACATTTTCTTTTTTTTCCACACTAAATTTCTCACGGTTAGGATATGTGCTTAAGATCCAGAGACACTGTGTCCTGGATGAAGGATCTCCTCTCCTGCGGGGATGCCTGGAATTTCCATTGGTGAATGTAGGTCACCCGTGCCCATAGTCAGCATTTGGGGCACAGTAGCTTTTCCCTGCATTCACCCACTGAGATCGCCTCCGTCTCAGCAGCATGCTGCAGTCAATCTGCGGCACAGAAAGTCGCCTAGCATATCAGTTAACGCTTCGGAGAAAACAAGCACAGTGGGCACAGGATTTCTGTAAATCCCATCCACTATGCTTGTACTATACAACGCAGTGGTTTAGACATAGTGATAACACGCTGCATCCCAACCACTGCAAATACTGATTGTGTGGACATACCCTTAGGATATGTGCTGACTAGAAAATAGTTGTGCAGATTTTGTAATTTCAGAAATCCATAGCTGCAGAAAAAAACTGCAGCAGTGAAATGGCCGCGCCAAAGGTGCGTTTTTGCAGCATTTTTTTGCGGACTTTGCTGTGTTTTTTGATCAATTGTTCATTGTTGTGACTGTGAATAAAGCTAGGTAAGGCTGGGAAAAAAGGGTTCCATAATGTGACATGGGGCTCCATTGTATTTTTGGTCACCAGCTAGGTACAGCAGGCAGGCACAGGCTGTCCTCTACCCCCAGCTGCCTAGTCTTTGGGTACTTTCACATCAGCAGTTTTTGCCGTTCGCGGCAGATGCGGTGAAAAAAACGCATCTGCCGCGATTACCGCATAACCCTTGCGGCACAGTTGCGGCAAGCCCCATAGAATGTCTATGCGGGCTTGCGGCAGGTGACCGCGTTTTTTTTCGCGGTCGCACCTGCCACAAGTGACGAAACCGCACTTGCCGCACACTTGCCGCAAGCCCCATAGACATTGCATGGGGCTTGCTGCAACTGTGCCGCAAGTGCAGCGGTTATGCGGTAATCGCGGCAGATGCGTTTTTTTCACCGCATCAGCAAAAACCGCTGATGTGAAAGCAGCCTTTCCTGACTGATAATCAAAAATACTTTTTTAATTATTTGTTTACTACATTTTTAAAACAAATGATGTGGGGCTTCGCCATATTTTTGGTCCCACCAAGGTACAGCAGGCAGGTACGGGCTGCCACCCACCCCAAGCTGCCTAGTTTTACCTGGTTGGAAACTAAAAATATGGGGAAGCCCTTTTTAATTTCATGAAATAATAAAAAAAAAATGATGTGGAGCTTCACCATATTTTGGTTTTCAGCCAGGCATAACTAGACAGCTGGGGGCTGGAATCCTCAGTTGAGGGTGGCTCAAGCTTTCTGGGTCCCTTCCCACTACAAATTGCAGCTCACAGCTGCCCCAGAAAATGGCACAATCATAGAAACAACATTTTCTGGCGCTGCATCCGACTCTTCCAGCTGCCATGTAGCGGTGGCAGATGGGTAATAAGGGGTTAATGCCAGCTTTGTATTGGCAGCTGGTACTAGGCCTGAGATTCATAATGTTATATTATATTAGACCTGGCCATTAGTAATTTCTTGTAAATAGTAAAGAATACACAACACAGAGAAAAATATTTTTATTAGAAAAAAACACAGACACGTATTTAGATGTATTAGTCTGCAACATCCAACGTAGTCAGTGAGCGGACCCTGAAAACTTCTCAGTCTGATAGCATAAGGGGACATCCTCCATATGCTATAAGAGCAAGCACCATGCCAGGATGATGAAAGGTCATGATCCTCAGGTCACACAGGGGGTTAACAGTGATCTTCATGATGATCTCCAAAGCACCATGATGATCTTCCTGTCTGATCCGAACTCATGTTGATCTGCTTTGGAGAACATCATGAAGATCACAGTTAACCTCAGTGTGACCCCAGTATCATGATGGGTCATGAACTCATTCCCCTGGTAGAGCGTGCACACACAGGGGCATGCCCAAACACGGTGACATGACGAGAGGTGTGGGACCGGAGGCTGGATCACGGGATTGCAGGTAAGAGGGGGAGGAGGGTGGACTTGACTGAGGGACCAGAGGGGGGACTTGACTGGGGGACAGGGGTCTTGCAAACTTCATCCAATCTGATGTTTGATCCCTTTAGATCGGATGGAGTTTCAGAGGAGGCAGTGGCATGTGCAGGTACCAAGGCAGGGGGGCCAGAGGCTAGTGACACTGGTGAGGGGGAGCCGGAGGGGACCACGAATGGCATCACAGCACCCAAAGGAGCACACTTAGGGTGCAAGCGAGTGCACTCCCCACTTCTTAAAGGGGCAGTCTATAAACGCTGTAAGTGCCCAACCAGGAATCACTAGGTATTTAACCACCCTCCCCCAAAGGGAGGTGCCTGAGCAAGGTGACCAGTTAGCAGTGGCGTAACTTCAGGCCCAGGGGCCCTGATGCGAAAGCTCCAACGGGGCCCCCAATTATTGCAAATCTTTAATAGCATTAGTCTTTTTCTATAGGCCAAAGGGACTTCTCGGGCCCCCTAGTCTTCAGGGCCTGGGTGCGATCACAACCCCTGTACCTATTGTAGTTACGCCCCTGCTAGTTAGTTAGAATCACGCTTGCTAGTTGTCTGGTCCTGTTCTCTGTATCCCGTCTGTTATCTGTACCTGTAAACCTGTACCTGTGCTCTAGTACCTGCCGTACCTGACAGAACCTGCAATACCTGTGTGTATATGCTGTACCTACCGTAACCACAAGTGCCAGCCTGATTGCTAGTACTTGTTCATTTGCCAACTCCTGTCTACCTACCTTTTCTAGTACAAGCCTAACCACACCATCAGTTGCTTTAGTGAAGATGATTTAGTTGCCTAGCTGCGCAATTCCAGGTTGTGCCCGGTTCCGTGGTGTAATGGGTTCACACCCACCTGCATGACAGCTTGCTCAGGCCATGGACCTCACTGACTCCGGTATGACCCAGCTCGCATGGCTGCAACAAGAACTGATCCGTCAATGGAACTAGACCAAATTCTGCCTACTTGCAGTTGGTAGACACTCATCTGAATGCTTTAACACCAATGGCTCCACTTAACCTTGTCCAGGCTGTAATGTCAACTTTAGAAGTAAATGCAGTTCCTGGTTCCGGTCCTCACTTGTCTGCCCCTTTGTGGTTTGATGGCGACCCCAAGGAATGCCAATGGTTCATAAACCAGTGCACGCTGCACTTTGAGCTTTTATCTCACCAGTTCACCTCGTTTCGAGGTAAAGTGGCCTTTCTAATGTCTCATCACTCCTCACCACCTGTGCCCTCGATCCACTCCCCTCCCATCTCATCCCAAACCTCACCACAGTCCTCATCCCTGCCCTAACCAATCTCTTCAACTTATCACTCACGACCGGTGTCTTCCCTCATCCTTCAAACATGCCTTGATCACACCCATCCTCAAAAAACCCTCCATTGACCCATCATCGGTCTCTAACTATCGCCCCATATCTCTTCTCCCCTTGCATCAAAACTGCTTGAACAACACGTCCATTCCGAACTGTCCTCCAACCACTCCACCTGCTCCCTCTTTGACCACCTACAATCCGGTTTCTGACCTCACCACTCCACTGAAACAGCCCTAACTAAAGTCACCAACGACCTACTGACCGCGAAGAGCAAGCAACACTACTCTGTCCTCCTCCTCCTTGACCTACCTGCCACCTTTGAAATTGTTGACCACTCCCTCCTACTTCAGATCCTGGAATCTCTTGCCATCACTGACCTTGCCCTCTCCTGTATCTCCTCATACCTAACGGACCATACTTTCAGCGTCACCCACTCCCACACCTCCTCCTCGTCCAAACCCTATCTGTTGGCGTCCCCCAAGACTCGGTTCTGGGACCATTACTCTTCTCCATCTACACCCTCAGCTTAGGTCAACTCATTGAGTCCCATAGGCTCCAGTACCATCTCTATGCCGACGACACCCAGATCTACCTCTCTGGGCCTGACATCACCTCCCTACTATCCAAAATTCCACAATGCCTGTCCGCCATCTCATCCTTCTTCTCTGCTCACTTCCTTAAGTTGAACATGGACAAAACCGAGTTCATTGTCTTGCCCCCAAGTTGCTCTCCCCCTCTACCAGACCTATCCATCCTCATCAATGACTGCTCACTCTCCCCAGTCCCCCATGCCAAATGCCTTGGGGTTACTCTTGACTCTTCCCTCTCCTTCACTCCTTCAAGCCTCACATCCAAGCCCTCACCACCTCCTGCCGACTTCAGCTCAAGAACATTTCCCGGATCCGCTCTTTCCTTGATCACGACACTGCCAAAACTCTTGTTCATGCTCTCATTATCTCCTGCCTTAACTACTGCAACCCCCGGCTCACCGGCCTCCTCGCTACCTCTATCGCACCTCTCTAATCTATCCTAAACTCTGCTGCTCGACTAATCCACCTGTCTCCCCGCTACTCCCCTGTGTTCCCCCTCCAAGCCCTTCACTGGCTCCCCACCCCTTAGAGATCCCGATTTAAAATCCTAAGCCTGACATACAAAGCCATCCACCACCTGTTCCCCCCATACATTTCCAACATGGTCTCCCGATACCTGCCCACACACAACCAACGATCCTCCCAAGAGCTCTTTCTCTACTCCCCCTTATCTCATCCTCTCATAACCGCATACAAGACTTCTCCCATGCTCTCTTTCCCAACATATCTGACACTCACCTACCCTTGGTAACTTCAAAAGAAACCTGAAGACTCACCTCTTCCAACAAGCCTACAAACTACGATGAGACCCACTCGCTGCACCGTCACACGATCGGTGCTTGCACCTCCTACTGTGAGCTCTCATGGACAGGGTTCTCTCCCTCATGTATCTGTAAGACTTGATTGTCCATATATGCTGTGTTTGTCCTTGTTTTCCCCTCTTCATATGTAAGCGCCATAGAATCTAATGGCGCTATATAAATAAATAATATTAATAATGGAAGAGCACTGTCTGAGGCAGTCCATCTAGTTACTGAGCAAGAGGAGCTTCGGGTGGGAATACTGCACTCCAAGAAGATAGATCTATGTGCTGATGGACATGTTCCATTCCCTGCTCCTGGGACCGCCATCATTGAGAGTGCCCGAGCCTGTCTTGGATTTGAGATCTGGGGAGTTGCTTCGATGGGTTTAGTCCTGCCATGAGAGATGGCTTGTTCCTGTCCATCCTGCCCGACTGCCAGCGACCCTCTTATCTTCCTGATCTGCCACTCGCCTATTGGTCCTATGCAATCGTCTTTGATAAGAAGGAAGCAGAGACGTTACCCCCACACAGACCGTATGACTGTCCTAATGACCTACTTCCAGGTTCCTCTCCTCCTCGAGGCCGGATCTACCCCCTGTCCCAGGTGGAGGCTCAAGCCATGTTTGAATATATTAATGAGAATTTGGAAAGGAGATTTATCCAGAAATCCTATTCTCAGACTAGTGCAGGATTCCTCTTTGTTTAAAAGAAAGATGGTTCTCTCTGGCTCTGTATAGACTATAGGGGTCTCAATCAGATTAGGTGAAGAATTAGGTGAAGAATAAATACCCACTGCCACTTATACCAGAATTGTTCGATTGTCTCATAAAGTCCAGAATCTTCACTAAATTCGACCTCTAATTCGTATAAATTGGGTGACGAATTGAATACCGCCTTTAACACCAGGGACGGCATCTACGAGTATCTGGTAATGCCGTGTGGCCTTAGCAATGCCCCTGCAGTCTTCCAGGAATTTGTGAATTTCATCTTTGGGGATCCTCTTTACTCCTGTGTTGTCGTATACCTGCAAGACATCCTGGTGTTCTCTCCTGATTTGCCCATTCACAGAATGATGTTCGCCAGATCCTGCAGAGACTGATGGAAAACTGTCGGTACGTCAAGTATGAGAAAAGCGTTTTCGAGCAGACCGCACTTGCTTTCCTGGGGTATATCATTTGATATCGTACATGTTTGTATGGTAATAAGGATGGTGTCTTAGGAGTGTAGACACTCTGGGCGTTCTCTAAGGGAGCATGTCTTTCCTCGTACCATGGCTCTCATGCCCAGATGGGCGTAATAACCAAATTTCCAAACGTGCTCCTGGTGATTGAAATCGATGGCTTTTTTCTGGTATGATGTGCGGCCGCATCATTTCCGATCCTGTGCATTGTGTATAATTGGGTGTACTGGCTGGCCTCATAGCATGCGCACTGTCTGCTATTTCTAACATCATATCTGCCCTCTCTCTAAATGAATCCGTCAAAAACTGAACTTCTCATGTTTCCTCCATATGCTAACCTTCCTAAACCCAATATTGCCATTTGTGTGTTATTTTTGACTCTGATCGCTCCTTCACTCCCCACATCTGATCTCTCGCTCGCACATGTCACCTACACCTCACAAACATCTCTAGAATTCGGCCTTTCATTAATGTTGACTCTGCAAAACTCTTAAGGCCCCGTCACACCATGCGACACCGCCGGAGATGTCGGCAGCAACGGGCGGGGGCGCGCACGCTTTTGGCGCCCCGCCAGCGTCGCCACCCCCGTTTACACGGGGAGACACCTCCGGCGATGCCCCGGCGAGCTGACAGGCGGCATCACCGCCGGGGTGTATCAAAACCCCAGCGGCGATGCAGTACAATGGGAGCCTATGGTTCCCATCGCCTGTCAGGTCGCCGGCGGCCGTTTACATGGAGCGATGTGTACACATCGTCCCAGATCGGCCGCCTGGTTTCAGAGCACTGTTCTGAAACCAGGCGACCAGTAAACGGCGTCGCCATCGCCCAATTACATTAGGCGATGCAGGGGCGAGGTCGGTGCTGATAGGCCACGCCCCTGCATCACCTAATAAATCGGCGATACCGTCGCCTCGTGTGACGGTACCCTTAGGGCCACGTCACACAAGGTGACGTCGCCCGAGATGTCAGCGGCAAATGGCGGGAGCGCGCACGTTTTTGGCGCCCCGCCATCGCATGTTTACATACGGCGACACCTCCGGCAACGCACGGGCGATCTGAAAGGCAGCGTCGCCGCTGGGGTGTCTCAAAACCCCAGTGGCGATGCCTTAACATGGGAGTCTATGGCTCCCATCACCTGGCAGATCGCTGTCCCCCCACTGCTCTGAAACCAGGCGACCATTCAAATGTGTCGCCCTCGCCCAGTCACATTAGGCAACGCATTGGCGATGTCGGCGGCGATAGGCCACGCCCCAGCGTCGCATAAAAAACTCTCCATGCACTTCATAGCACTTTATCTGTACTTGTACAGATCCTGGCTGGTGACTGGTTCATGCAGCATTATGTGAATCCCCTATATATTATAATGATGGCTAGACCATATATGACAGCACTTTTTACCTTTTGTGTCTCTCCTCTTTCCTCATAGATTGTAGCTTGTGCATGAGCGCCAACAGGGCCTGACTACTGCGAAAGCCTTCAAGGGCCCGGTGGTGATGGACACGAGAGGGGTCCAGAGGAGAGCAGAGGGGGTGGGCCCCAATCTCCTCCAGGCATCACCCCCTCACCTCTTCTACGGGCCCCCTCCTGCCAATCTCCTCTGGGCCCAGCCCCCTCACCTCTTGAGCAGGCCCCTTCTTTTCCTTGGTGGCTGCAGGCTGCGGCAGGCCCGCACTGGGGATCTGGCATCCCCGCTTGTCAGCCCCAGGCTCTTTAAACTTTGCCCGCCGGCCCTTTAAACAATGTGCAGGCGGCACCCGGTCTCTCAGCACTGCTCATACAGGAGGCCTCTTACCAAATGAGGCTGGGGCCTGTGTGAGCTTCAGCTTGTTTCCCTTTGGGCGGAGTTCGCACTCTTCTCTGGCTGGAGTCCTCGGTGTCTCCATAGCGACTCTCCTCCGCGCCAAGCACTGGGCCTGCTGCCATCGCCTGCCACCCGCCATCTTTCTCCATCTTCAGGATCTGGGTGAGTCCTGGCCTAGATGAATGTATAGCGCAGTCTCCCTTGTGAAACTGCAGCCATCCCCTATGTAAACACTGCAATGTGTATGTATATATAATATATATATGTATGTATACATAGCAGTGTTTGCATAAGTGGCTGTAGTGTATACATATATATTGCAGTGTATATGTATATGAAGCCTCCTATGTAAACACTGCAGTGTGTATGTGTGTATACAGTACAGACAAAAAGTTTGGACACACCTTCTCATTCAAAGAGTTTTCTTTTCAGGACTATGAAAATTGTAGATTCACACTGAAGGCATCAATACTATGGATTAACACATGTGGAATTATATACTTAACAATAAAGTGTGAAACAACTGAAAATATGTCTTATATTCTAGGTTCTTCAAAGTAGCCACCTTTTGCTTTGATTACTGGTTTGCACACTCTTGGCATTCTGTTGATGAGCTTCAAGAGGTAGTCGCCGCAAATGGTCTTCCAACAGTCTTGAAGGAGTTCCCGGAGATGCTTAGCACTTGTTGGCTCTTTTACATTCACTCTGCAGACCAGCTCACCCCAAACCATCTCGACTGGGTTCAAATCTGGTGACTGTGGAGGCCAGGTCATCTGGCGTAGCACCCCATCACCATCACACCTCCTCCTCCATCAGGGGCTGCCTGGGGCCTCGGGCCCTGGGTGGCAGGTCCGGCCCTCCAGCCCTGTTTTGATGACCGGGGGGGGGGGGGTGCTGTCAGAGTTTTTTGATGACTGGGGGGGGGGGTGCCGCCCGATTCCTGTGGGGGGGGACAGCCCTACATGTGGGCTATACCACCAGCCCAGCGGGCACTTGCCCCCCTGCCACCTGGGCCAGTCCGCCCCTGTCCTCCATACTTCACGGTGGGAACCAGGCATGTAGAGTCCATCCATTCACCTTTTCTGCATCGCACAAAGACACGGTGGTTGGAACCAAAGATCTCAAATTTAGACTCATCAGACCAAAGCACAGATTTCCACTGGTCTAATGTCCATTCCTTCTGTTCTTTAGCCCAGACAAGTCTCTTCTGATTGTTGCCTGTCCTTAGCAGTGGTTTCCTAGCAGCTATTTTACCATGAAGGCCTGCTGCACAAAGTCTCCTCTTAACAGTTGTTGTACAGATGTGTCTGCTCCTAGAACTCTGTGTGGCATTGACCTGGTCTCTAATCTGAGCTGCTGTTAACCTGCGATTTCTGAGGCTGGTGACTCGGATGAACTTATCCTCCGCAGCAGAGGTGACACTTGGTCTTCCTTTCCTGGGGCGGTCCTCATGTGAGCCAGTTTCTTTGTAGTGCTTGATAGTTTTTGCAACTGCACTTGGGGACACTTTCAAAGTTTTCCCATATTTTTCGGACTGACTGACCTTCATTTCTTAAAGTAATGATGGCCACTCGTTTTTCTTTACTCAGCTGCTTTTTTCTTGCCATAATACAAATTCTAACAGTCTATTCAGTAGGACTATCAGCTGTGTGTCCACCAGACTTCTGCACAACACAACTGATGGTCCCAACCTCATTTATAAGGCAAGAAATCCCACTTATTAAACCTGACATGGCACACCTGTAAGTGAAAACCATTTCCGGTGACTACCTCTTGAAGCTCATCAAGAGAATGCCAAGAGTGTGCAAAGCAATAATCTAAGCAAAAGGTGGCTACTTTGAAGACCCTAAAATATAAGACATATTTTCAGTTGTTTCACACTTTTTTGTTAAGTATATATTTCCACATGTGTTAATTCATAGTTTTGATGCCTTCAGTGTGAATCTACAATTTTCATAGTCATGAAAATAAAGAAAACTCTTTGAATGAGAAGGAGTGTCCAAACATTTGGTTTGTACTAATATATATATATATATAAACAAGAAAGAAAGCAGCACGGCTACGTTTTGGGTGCAATTCAGCCACAGCTCCTCTTTTATCCACTGTATCCAATATCAAAATAAAAAATTGACTGCAGCATTCCTTTTCTTTTTAATCCGCCCTTATTGGGCCATCAGATGTATAGCGACGTTGCTAGAGGAAGGGAGAGTGTCCCCGAAATGTTGCTATACACCTGATGGCCCAATAAACGCGGATTAAAAAAGAACAAAGACTGCTGCAGTCAATTTTTGATTTTGATTTTATATATATATATATATATATATATATATTATATATACATATATATATATATATTCACTGCAGTGTTTATGTAGGGACTGTAGTGTATACAAATATGCTGCAGTGTGTGTGTGTGTATATATTGCCTCCTATGTAAACACTGCAGTGTGTATGTGTACATATATACTGCAGTGTTTACATAAGTGGCTGTAGTGTATACATATATGCTGCATTGTGTGTGTATATATATATACCCTCCTGTGTACACACTGCTGTGTATATATATATGTATATATTAGGGGGCCGTCACACGCTGCGACATCTTTAGCGATATTGTAAGCGATCACGTGCACGCGCAATCGCTTACAATATCGCTCACATCGCTGGTGAGATGTCACACAGACAGACTCACCAGCGATGCGGAGCCGCGATCTGCTGGTTACTATGGTACACATCGGGTAACTAGGCGCCGCGCGTCGCTTAGTTACCCGACGTGTACCATAGTTACCATCTCCCAGCATAGGCGCGGTCGCTGGGAGATGGATCATCGTGGTGTTATACACCACGATGATGCAGATCGTTGCATCGTTCATCGCTAGATCTGAGAACCGAACCTCAGATCAGCGATGTCACGATCAAGCGATTTACCATCGTAAATCGCTTGATTACATGCAACGATATCTTGCCCGATATCGCTTAAGCGATCAAAAAGGAGATCGCTTAAACGATATCGGGCAAGATATCGTTCCGTGTGACGGCCCCCTTATATACACTGCAGCCTCCCATGTATATATACTGTAGTATAAATATATATATGTAATATAATGGAGATTTCCGGGCACTAGCAGTAAACAGGTTTAACGATAGAGCCAGGTCACCAGCCGTGGATAATAGTCCGGAGTTGCTCAATCCCAAGATTTTGCAATTTGAATATGGCAAGTTATGGAGAAAGGATGGCATTCACCAGGCAACGAATTCAGTGTGCAATGATCTTTATTCCATCATCCGGAATACAGGGTTACAACCGGTGCAGGGAGGGAAGGAGTGCAGGGTGGACCACGGGCGCTCCGTTTCACGTGTTAACGCTTCAACTCATCCATATTTATTTATTTTTTTATTTTGAGAAAATTTTATCAAATCTCTCTCCACTAACAATTAAAAGGTTGAACTGCATTCAGCCCTAGAATCCTTAGGGTAAAATGATGAATTTTCAATATGAAAAATAAAGGTGTCAACATTTATTCATCACTACTACCTTAGTGGGCATGTGTGATCTTTTAAAAAATGATCTGAAATAAATTTGAAAATTTTAATTAATTTGGGACTCGCCAGCAGTGTTTTGTGTATTTTCTATTGTGTATACAGCCAGCACTAGTCTCTATTGTATATTCTCTTTTGTGTATATAGCCGGCAGCTGTGTACATTGTGTATACGGCCCGCAGCCATCTCTATTGTGTATACAGCCAGCAGCAGTCTCTCTTGTGTATTCTCTACTGTGTATACAGCTAGCAGCAGTCTTTATTGTGTATTTTCTATTGTGTATACAGCCAGCAGCACTCTCTATTGTGTATACAGCTAGCAGCAGTCTCTATTGTGTCTTCTCTATTGTGTATACAGCTAGCAGCAGTCTCTATTGTGTATTATCTATTGTGTATACGGCCAGCAGCAGTCTCTATTGTGTATTCTCTATTGTGTATACTGCCATAGTGTAATCAGCCCAAAGCAGTCACAAGTGTGTGTGTGTATATATATATGCTGTATGTTTATGTGGAGCCAGGGTGACGGCTAGGCGGAGTCCAGGGGGGCCCCAAAATGTTGCCAGTTAGGAGCCCCGAAATTCCTAGTGGCAGCCCTGAGCTTGTGATCTGACCCTCACTCCTCCTGGTAGCTGTTGTTAGGCTGCGTTCACACGCTGCGTATTTGTCGCATTTTTTTACGCGCGTATTTGCCCCAAAAATGCATGTCCGTCTGCGTTTCCCAGCAAAGTGAATGGACATTCACTTTGTGCCATTCAGACGTCGCGAAATTTTACGCAGCGTTTTTAGAGCAAAAAACGCGTGCGTAAAAAGAATGAACACGTCAATTCTTTCCAATTTTTTACGCACGCTTTTTCGATAAGCCCCATTATAAGCACTGAAAGAAACGCGCGTAAAAAAAGCGCACTTGAAGTTGTTCTCTCACGCTTTTTTCCCTTAAAGAGACGCGCATAAAAAACCTCCACAAATATGCAGCGTGTGAACGCAGCCTTACTCTGTAATGTCTCATGTTGTCTGTACATGTCTCCTCTGAATTGTAAAGTGCTGTGGACTGTGTTGTCGCTATACAGAAAGTATCTTCTTCTATACATACAACATTCTATATCTTCTTATATCTTCTTATTGTAACGTCTCCAGGTAAGGCTACTTTCACATACCGATTTTGAGACGCCGTAAAATCGTAGCCTCCGGGGTGAAAAAAAGAAAAAAAAAAAAGTTTATTCTCACCTCCCTACGAGCCCCCACCGTCTTCCGCCATCTTCTTGGAGGCTGCCGGTGTATCCCGCAGGCTGCCGGTGTCAGCAGAGGGCTTCCTCTGCTGTTCAGGACCTGCGGTGATGTCACAGTCACGTGACCGCGGGTTCACCATGGTAACCCGCGGTCACATGACTGTGACATCACCGCAGGTCCTATAAGGCAGAGGAAGCCCTCTGCTGACACCGGCAGCCTGCGGGATACACCGGGAGCCTCCAAGAAGATAGCGGAAGACGGCGGGGGCTCAGGGGGAGGTGAGAATAACATTTTTTTTTTTAACAGTTGTGCTCCTAGTTAGGAGCAGTTTTACTGTACTGAGCATGCTCAGTACAGTAAAACGGGGTCCGAGGAGACATCCGATGTTTCCTCGGACCCTTCTCCATAGGGCCCCATGTTATAGGGATTGGACCTAATCGGATGTGCACTAAATGCCATCCGATTTGGTCCGATCCGAATCTGTCAGATTTTATTTTCGGTGCTAAAATCGGAGCATGCTCCGATTTTAGCACCTATAATAAAATCGGACAGAATCGGATCGGACCAAATCGGATGGCATTTAGTGCACATCCGATTCGGTCCGATGCCCATAGGGCTGCATGGAGGCCAAATTCGGATCCGATGCTGCCCGATCTTGTCTCCCCTCTTTGTCCCCCTGTGTCTCCCCTCTTTGTCCCCCTGTGTCTCCCCTCTTTGTCCCCCTGTGTCTCCCCTCTATCTCCCCCCTCTTTGCTCCCCTGTTTGCAGACCTTAAAAAATAAAAAAATCTTCATTCTCACCTCTCCGCGACACCCGCGCTGCTTCCAGCTTCTTCTGATCAACAGGACCTGGCGTGATGTCACAGTCACATGACCGGTTACCGCGGTAACCGGCCATGTGACTCAACTGTGACGTCAGGCCAGGTCCTAGAAGCACAGAGCGCAGGAGGCATCGCTGGATCGTGGAGAGGTGAGAATGAAGTTTTTTTTATTTTTAACCCTTTATTTTCAGGAGATATCACTTCTGCAATGTATGAATATACATTGCAGAAGTGATATTAGATGGCACAGAGCGGTGTTTAGTGTACTGAGCATGCTCAGTGCACTAACATCGGGTCCGAGGAGACATGAGCTGTTTCCTCGGATCCTCGCTCCATAGGCCCCATGTTATTTGGCGCGGATCAGGTCGGATCCAATTTGGTCCGATCTGACCCGCTGTGCCAAAAATCGCAGCAGGCTGCAACTTTGGGCTCAGCAAAAAATCGGCCAGGATTGCATCCGACAAAAATCGGATGCCATTAAGGGCAAATCCGATGTGATCCGTGCCCATAGGATAACATGGGGCCAAAATCTGATCCGTGGCTGTCAGTTTTACAACGGACAGCCATGGATCACAGAAATCGCTGTGTGAAAGCCCTATCGTAATGTGAAAGCAGCCTAACAGCTGAGGCTCCTGGAGTGCAGTCAGCGCCACTTTCTATTCATTGTGCACAATCTGATCGCAGCTGCCGGCATCTGTCTTCGTCATCGATCTCCAGCGACCAATCACTGCCCTCCGCCTGTCATCAGCTCCAGCACACATAGTCTACTTTGCATAAACGTTGCTATTGGCTATCACTCAGGGGGTGTGTCGCGGTTCAGTTCTCCAATTGGTCAGCGATAATAACAAATAAATACCTCCTATTCAGGTCACGTGACACAGTTTCATCCAATCCCACGTGAGCACTTGTCCGGCACGTACTCGCCCGCGCCATTTTTCCGAGGCTGGTTTCCCCGCCGCGTGGGCCGGAGACTCCAAGAAAATGTCTGGTGCGGTGGAGACATGGCGGTGACTGGTGATAAAGCGGCCGGGGGAGGGGGTGAGTGATGTCAGCGGGTGTCGGAAGTGTTGCTGACAGTCAGTTTGCAGGGCGGCCGGCCCATCCATAGGTATCAGGTGCGTATCAGCGGCTCGGCCTCCCCCGCTGCATGTGTAGCATAGAGCTGCTGGTTACCTGCAGGACAGACCCCCTCCTCCTGACACAAGTGTCTGCACATGGCTGCATGGTCATATGTGATTGCATTGTACCGTGCTCACTGCTCTGGGATTTGTAGTTCTTCTACGGTAGTACATAACCTGTACCTGTCCCTATAAGCCTGCACTGCCTCTGGTGGGAGATGGACAACTGGATCAAAACAAAGAAACAGCACCACCCATGGGTAATGTCTGGTACTGCAGCTCTGATATATTGACTGGACTTGAGCTGCAGTACTGCACACAGCCTGTGGGTAAGAGGGGCGCTGCATATCTCATGATTTTGAAAATCCTATCCCTACCTGGGAAAGCTGGGTGACAAACATGGCCGCCACCACGGCTCACCTTGTCCGGCTATTCTAGATCACTGAATGGCAGCGAGGCTGAGATAACCTCATGTTAGGAGGCAATAGAGATAGTGATGGACTTAGGGCCCAAGTGCTTCCTATAAGGCCCGGTGTCCGGTCTCGGGGATGTTCTACTCACTGGTGCCCCTGTACAAGAACAACATATGGGCCCCCTGCAGCCCAGGAGCTCTTACAAATGTGAACCTACCTCCGCTTTGGTTGTATAAATGGATCCCTTTATCCCATGGGCCCCTTGCGGCTGCACGGATTGCACCAATGGCTAGTCCGCCCCTGGTTTTACTACGTTACTGGCTGCTGGGAAAGCTGAGTGGTAAAAAGGACCGGACAGGACGACCCGGGGACTTGTATTAAGGATAAATATCATATTCAGGATAATTGCCCTTTAAGCAACGGTGGCAGTATACAGATCACATGTCTCCATGTGTCCTCCTGGTGAAGGTCAGACATCACGCTGACAGATCTGTGACTTTCCAAAAATAAACCCGCACTATGATTCCTGAGCCGCTGTAACAAGTCATGGTGAAGTCAACCAGCCCCCGCTCCGAAAGGAGAACCTGTCATGTCACCAGTCAGGGACAGTGTCATCATTACTGAGCATGAATGTGACCCTACATCAGATTGCTGTCTGAACTTGCATTGTCGCACCTCCCCCACACACATATACAGCTCATCTGAGTGTCCAATTGTTTCTTAAAGGAGTTTTCCCATGAACCTGGTTGACATTAATGAATACGGTAGGTCTTGGAATAATAATTTCCACCATTGGATGTGGTTTAATAAAATGTTTTGAGATAATCTTATAAATGTGTCCCTGTTATGTACTGTGTAATGGATGTGTCTGACCGTACAGGGACATGGTCTGATCATACCACATCTCCTGGGCAGGGGAGGAAGGAAAACAGTATACAGACATTACAGCATGAGATCATAGATAATTTTTTCTTTGACATATTGCTCATTCTTTTGAGGTTCTATCTCATGCTGTAATGTCTTTTATACTCTTTTTCCTTCCTCCTCTGAGTAGGAGGTGTAGTGTAATCAGACCATGTCCCTGTACGGTCAGACACATCCATTACACAGTACATAGCAGTGACACATATGAGATTATCTCAGCACAAGAACATTTTTTAAACCATATTACAATTGTGGAAATTATTTTTATTCCAAGATCTATTGATTAAAATCAACCTTGTTTGAGGGAAAACCTCTTTTTTAATGTTAAGTGGGAATAAAGGTACCGTTACAAGCTTCAATGTCAAGTCGTTGGTGAGATGGAGATGTCACACGTCTAGATATCGTGGACGACGCACCAACGATGTAGCGAGCAGCTATCCCTCACACAACCCAGCGAACAATACTTGTTCATTGTTGTGAATAGGAGAAGGCGTTAACAGAACGATGCAGCAGGTTGACTGATCGAGGATCGTCTGATTTGAGAACATGTTCATAAATCTGCAATCAGCGATCCAACGATTTATCGTAGTTGTATCTCGGTGTCACACGAAACAACGTCCTTATGATATTTCAACGACTCCAAACCTGTGACTTTTCAGCGATATTGTTCACGATCTCGTACCATGTAACAGGGCCTTATGACAGTGCTGGAGCTTTCTGGGAGCATGTTTTCTGTAGGGTGAAGAGATAGAGTACGTTGTAACACAGCCGCCCCATTCTTCTTTCCCCCAAGATCTACTGGAGAGTGGGGACTTGCACTTGGCCATTAGATGATTGACATTAGTATTGCACATACCTGTTCTATATGTAGAGAACACATACTCATTAAGATCTATGCTGCTGTTCACATGTCCGTTTTTTTTTTTTTTTTGGCAGCACGGATGAAAAGTGCCAATACAAGTGTATGGGTGTGTGAAAATCATGATGGCAGCAGTGTGTGTGTGTGGCCCGTGATTAAGGGTCGCTTCACACTGCGGCATGATCCATTCCGGTTCTGTCCGGGAGGATCCAGACAGCTGCGGACTGGATCATCATACAGGACTGGGGGGCTAATATGCCCCCCAGTCCTGTGTGATGATCCGGTCCGCAGCTGTCTGGGTCCTCCCGGACAGAACCAGACCAGACCATGCCGCAGTGTGAAGTGGCCCTAACACTGCAATGAATAAGATTTGTTGTTGAGTCAATGGATAAAAAAAATAAGTGCTCCTGCCTCAGTGAAGAAACCGATTCAGCTGGGCTTACACCTGACAATAATTTGTTCTGTTCCTCTTACACCATGTGAATGCTGCCAAAAAGAAGTGGGCATGTTAAAATCCAACCTGCTCCATCCCTCTCCTCATATAGATAGTTGGCCAGTTCCTGAAGGGTTGTCCATCTCTTGTCTGCCTATGGCCAACCTATGGCTGCCTATGAGATGGCCGGACTGCAGCCATCATCTCTCTGGACTCCTCCATACTCCGGAATGCTCCGCTAAGTTGCTTATTTCTTTTGAAGAAGTCAATGCCCCATTCACATCAGATGATCATCCAGTCCTGCCAAAATCATTGAGTTTGTTAGTGTCATGTCATGTGTTTAGGGTCCTGAATATTGGGGGGTCCTCACTGCGACCCCTTTCCTTTGTTAGGACAGCTATTCCTCATGGGGCTGTCTTTTCTTCTATTGAGTTTGGAGATCGCTCTACAGTCCTTGTAGCTGAGGACATTTGCCCAATAAGTGTTTATCAGACCCATTTTGTTTTAGGGGTCTTTGCCATCAGTGGTGCATGTCCAGGGGAATATATCCAGAGGTGGGGGCTGTTTTGTGAGGTCACGTTCCATAGTTCGGCTCTGTATTGCCAAGGTGATTCCAATTTTTCATTGATTCTATAACCAATGATTTGCCAGTCACGACTGTTTCCAGGATCACAGGGTTAATTAGTGTTTTAGAGCTTTATTTAAGGCCGCTTTACACTTCCCGATATCGTTGCCCAACTACGATAAAAAGTCACGTGGTTCAGGTGTTCCCGCCGATATCGTTCGTGCATTGTGTGGTGTAAATGAGCAATGCAACGCAAGAATGATGCCAAAACGATATCGTTGGGGAATTGTGCAGGCTCTCCAACTGCCCGATATTGGCTTGACGATCTGGCAGGATCGTGCTGTGTGACAGCCCAACACCGACTTGGAGCACAACTTCCCCTATTCACTTCCATGTTAAATGGTCGTTCCCTGGGTCGCAAAGGAGGGGGCATAGACATCGCAGTTGCATTGCCTGCCGATATCTCCCTGTTTAACATCTCCTATGCGATTTTGGATTAGTGCCAAAAACATGCGCGCTCCCGTGCCGTTGTATCCAATATCGTAACCATATTGTGCCGTGTAAAACGGCCTTTAGTCTTTTTCTATAAAGATCTGATCTCTGCTGCTTGAGCTTCTGCTTTTAATTCACATAAAGTGATAGTGAGTAATGACCTTTAGGGACACAAGACCTTGAGCCTTCTCATACCAGATTACTGGAGAATAGTGTGATGTTGCACAATGCCTGTCATATGGATGATCACCCAGCTTGCCCATTCCCTCTGCAGGCAGATTTGCCATTCAGGACTCCAGGAAAGCTGTGTAGTATTAGTTATTACTTGTCACCAGGGAGCACTTGAGGTCGTGTGAAGGACACTTCGTGCTGGCTCTGATGGATGGTGGATGTGAGCTGTGCTATGTTGCTGTGTAGAAGCCTTGGTGGCCTCCTCTGGCATGTGTGTGTCTGTGGTTGGCTGTTGGCAGTGGGTGGCAGTCAGCTGGGATGGATTTGCAGGAGGAGGGGTGCACTGGTATTGCTGTATACTGAAGCTGCTGTATATACCATGAGTGGTGCAGTGTGCAGGACGTGAGTGTCCTCTGCTGGGCTGTACACTGTACACATCATACATTAGTCATAGGAGGAGGAGGAGGGACAGTACGTGCACTATTAGTCTATGGTCCTCTGGGCTGTCACATGCCATGTCAGGCACTCCCACTCCCATTGATGAAATGTGCATTTCGAGTGCTCAGCCGCACAGTGCATCATCCCAGGATCTGCTGCACACACAGGGGGCACTGGTGCCAGTGAACTTTCCCTGCCTGCACCCCATCTGTGGGGGAGGAGAACATCCCCCACTGTACAGGAATTTGTTTGCGTTGCCTCCTCCTTGGAAGCCAATATTAATGCCTGACGATTGATGCCACTTCCTAATTGACTCAAGTGTCACCCGTGTACATTAGCCCTAACGGTGACCGTATATTGCCCAAGATCTGTACAGCCATGTCTTCCCTGGCGAATGGTAAGTACACTCTGTTTGTTTTCTCTTCTAGGTGAGTGCTGCCTTGTGGTAGATGAGGGGTTAACTGGATCTACCAGGTAACCTTTGGCTGGTGCTCGGTATGTGGAG
Source organism: Allobates femoralis (assembly GCA_033576535.1). Taxonomy (NCBI): domain Eukaryota; kingdom Metazoa; phylum Chordata; class Amphibia; order Anura; family Aromobatidae; genus Allobates; species Allobates femoralis. Next base: position 562,658,348 of record JARQOC010000001.1, on the reverse strand, counting down.
TAGCCGGATTGTTTCACTGGAGTAATTGGGAAAGGAGAGAAGGCGAGACGTGATGGCAGCAATGCTGGGCTTGTTTGCTGGGCTCCTTGCATGAGGTTTAATAATGTATTTGGCTGGAGCCATTAACCTGTCATGGTGCGGAGCTGTGGACGTGGTCTGGATCGCTGATCTTGGCTTGTGATATAGCAGGAACCAGTCCTCAGGATCTGGAGGTCATAGCTGAAGCATAGATGACTGCTGCATTGCTGTAACGGTGCGATCCTTACATGTATGCACACAGCTGGGCTGTCGGCGGGCACCGGGTGCACACAGCTTGGCTGTCGGCGGGCACTGGGTGCACACAGCTTGGCTGTCGGCGGGCACCGGGTGCACAGCTTGGCTGTCGGCGGGCACCGGGTATGCACACAGCTGGGCTGTCGGCGGGCACCGGGTATGCACACAGCTGGGCTGTCGGCGGGCACCGGATGCACACAGTGGCTGTCGGCGGGCACGGGTGCACACAGCTTGGCTGTCGGCGGGCACTGGGTGCACACAGCTTGGCTGTCGGCGGGCACTGGGTGCACACAGCTGGGCTGTCGGCGGGCACTGGGTGCACACAGCTGGGCTGTCGGCGGGCACTGGGTGCACACAGCTGGGCTGTCGGCGGGCCCCGGGTATGCACACAGCTGGGCTGTCGGCGGGCACTGGGTGCACACAGCTGGGCTGTCGGGGCACGGTGTCATGGCACTTATACTGGTGACCGGGCTTGTAACCCTGCAATTCCAAAGGATTGGTACGGAAATAATTAGTTTAACGTTTTACTTATGAGGTAAGGAGGGTGTGTGGTGTAATATATATAATATGTCGGCACACACTGATATTTCTGAACAGTATGATCTTACTGATAGCGACATTGTGACTGCGAATATATTATTACATGACATAAAGCGTGATGTCATGAGAGCTGCAGGGTACGAATAACATATCGCTACCAGTAAGGTCATACAGCTCAGGAACATCAGCATGTCTGTGTGTATATGTAAAATATGTATGTGCAGATCTGTCCCTGTAGTAGAAATATGGATACCTCACCATCTACCTTGGTTGATGGGCACTCATCGATTGGCCAATTTATGCGCTAAGAACCTTAATTTCTTCTAAAAGTTTGTCCCATAAATATTTTTTCCATATAGTAGTATTTATTGTGTGTGTATGTATGTCCTAGGGCTTATAGAGCACTGTTGTATTTGTGTATGTGTATATATGTATATGCATGTATGTGTGTGCAGATTTGTTCCTGTAGTAACCCCATGACATTGGATAGATTGTTGTAAGTAGAATTTTGGGTAAAGCATCATCTTCCTCTGTTGTACCGTACACTGGTCGTTTCTTAGGTCCTGGGGATTTGATAACTTTGGGTAATTTTTCTGCGATTCTTGAAAGCATTCTGCATTTGTTTTTTTTCCTTATGATATACCTCTAGTGGATACCCCCCCCCCTTCCCCCCAATCAGAGACTCCCCTTATTTCAGCACTGAGGTATTGTCAGTCTGCTCCACTTTGGAAGAACCATTCATTTTGTTGGCACACTAGGTTTGGCATCCACTCATTGATTGCTCCATAGAGGTCACCAGTGCTATGTGTGTTTATACACTGCTGTAGGCCAAGCCCATTTGGCTGATTCCGATGCCTCCTGACCTTCCCTCCTACGTTCATGTAGCTCGGTCAGAGGCACACCAGTGCTCATTTGTCTCGACTCATCATGGCATCAGAACATGTTTTACTCCAGAAAAGAGGTGCAAACGGTAACTGTTTTATAGATTTCATTATCTCCATTTTGTAGTTTATTTTCTCGTTTCTTTCCTTATCGTAAAGTTTCACTTTAATTCATTATTTGTGATTTTTCAACATTTTTGCACGATTGTCATCCAGTCCTCTAGAAGAGCATCACATTTGCCTATTTATTTTTTTGTTGCACTGTTGGACGTTTCCATACAAATTTTTGCTCTGAAAAGGCACAAAAAAAAATAAGAGAGAATTAATCCACACGTGTGCCTCATTTTAGAGAATTTGGCACAAAAATCTGCTTTGCATACAACCGGGCAAATAAGAGAAGACACTTTAAAAAACTGAACCATAAATGATGAACAAATAGATCACGCATGTTAGAATTCAATGTGCCTGACCCGTGTACCCAACAGTCAGCAGACCCCTGTACATGCCTAATAGTTAATTGGTTCCACAGGAATGTAATGTCTCATATTGTCTGTATGAGTCCTTTCTGGATTGTAAAGTGCTGTGGAATATGTTGGCGCTATATAAATTTATTATTATGGAAAATGACAAGTGTCAGATTTGGGATGGACACCCACAGTGCTGTTGGACCTGGTTGCTTATAACGAAGTCAATCCGATTTCTTTCATGGTGATCCCTAATTTACTTGACAAAATAATGGACCACGCTGTGCTATTATGTGTGGTATTTTTGGCCGGATCTTTGACGAAGGATCAAAATGAAGCCTCCATGACAGATGTGAACAGCGCCCAATGTGTGGTGATCTAAGGTCGTCCTTTTGTTTCTCCTCTGTGGAGGGTGTCGCTGAAGAATCCGGTGAGCTGTTCCAGATTGTGGTGCAATGGTATTGGGTTGGCATACCCAAAGTCCAGACTTCTTTAGTGATGCCAGCACTGATGGACAGTTTTTTTTGTTGTTCTTGAACACTATATTTCTCCCATAGTCGTACAACATGATCAATGTCATTGACGCGTTTCGCCCATTGCGTTTCTCAAAAATGGATATTTCAGGGTCTCTGGCCGAAATGTGTCATTGTTATTGATCTTGTTGTTTGACTATGGGAGAAATAAAGTGTTCAGCAGCAAAAACTGATCATGAGGTCTGGTATCTCTAAAGAAGTCTGATATTCGTGCTTGTGACACGTCGCTGTGTTGGATAGAGCCCAAGGTCAATATGTCACAATGTCGTTGTTCTGTCTAGCTTGTGCCTAACACCTAGGGATGCCTTTCGGTACATTGTAGCCTTTTCCATTAGGCAATAACACTGTTAATACTGCAATTTTGATGAAGAAATCTGCTAGTGTTTCATTGCCCAACGTAAGCCTCTTAGCAACTCGAAGCAAACAGAATATCAGGATTATTTATCAGCCTTTCAAAAGCAAAACTCTGAGAAAAAAAATTAACCAAGCTAGATTTGAAGGATAATCCAATTCACTCGCCATCAGTGGGATCTTCTGGGATGATATCCCTGTGTAGTAGATGCGAATGGTTTTATTCCGATCTGTGGCGGTCTGTGTACAGATAAATCACATAATTTTTAAAAAAGCTTTGACAATCTAATGTTGGAGCGCCAGAAAGAATGGATAACCACCATATGCATCCGTCCACTGCGGAGACACTTTTCCTTACTGGTTTAGCAGGAACCTCCTTTCTAGGATCAATGTAATCCAATAGGACATATGGACATGGGTTGTCATCCAGAGATACTGCTCTTACCCTCCAAACACAGATATCTGCCTCTCTTGCCCTTCCCTCTCGGCCTTTCTTGGTGCCCCTCTCAGCCACCCTCACACCCCTCATTGTGTAAAGGGAGAAGATCCCATCACGAAGGACAGGCAGGTTTCTATTTTAGTTAGGTCAGATTTTTCTTTTTTTTGCATAGAATAATCTTTCCAGCTGTGACTGAGCTGAGGGAAAAGCCACGTCTCAAGGATCCATGACACTGTGTCCCCAAGGATTTGTATTAGGAATCCATGGGTACAACCGTCCGTGGGGCACCATAGTCTTTCCTAGAAACAGCACGTCTAGTGAATGACATTGGTGTAATGCAGCATGTGATGCTAAAAAAAACACATTGTGCCAGCAGTCTAGAGACCGGTCAGGGGTAATGCCTAGTTCTCAGTCTGCCATTACAGGGAGCCCAACCACACCTGTTGTGCATTAAATTATATGGATGCCTTTAAAGACTTTTTTTCTTACTCAAATACATACTGTATATGTTGGGTCAAAAGTCATGTTTGCACCATTTGGCTTTCACAGATTCCCTGTTAACTGTTGAGTGCAGAGTAATGTAAATCAGTCAGCCTCTTCTGACAGAAGATTCGGACTCTTCTTTTTTTCTGACCTCCTATCGGTTCATCAATGACCACATCTGAGCTCGGCCCAACTTTGATGTGGGCTTTCATCATAAATAAACTGAAAGGAGTGCAGAAAAAGGTAGATAAAAGCGTTTCCCTGTCCTCTCAGACCCAGTCAGTGAGCTCCTTCTAACAAGACCTGTGGAGAGAGCTGTATGCACCCAGTGTGAGGTGGGCAGGAGAATTGGCTTCTTGTACCAGCGGGTGTTCATTTGCTGGGTGACACTTGGACATTGACATTGTAGATCGAGACGTAAACCAGTAAAACGCTACAGGACTCCATACACATTAGATTATCTGACCACCGTAGTCTGTGTATGGGGCCTCCCGACTCTTCCTCTGACTGTTAATGGTGGCGATATGTTGTGCAGTTGGTATTCCAACACTTCATTACTTTTGTCATGTGACTGAGTCCGAGACCGGCTTACTCCTCTGTCCCCATAGAGAACACTTGAACACTCAGCGCTGTGGTCATGTCTGATTTTTGACACACCAGGGATCAAACACTTAATATGTTTGTGACAAAACCCCCTCTTTAGCTCAGTGGTGGGACTGACATTATTGCCTTTGGAAAGCAGCTAGAGCTAGATGAATCAGTGAGCCAGAACATAGTGATCATCAGTGTGAGAACCGCATAGATGTCAGTTAAAACCACATTTTCCACCATCTCTTTGTGCATTGACCTCTCATCATCTGTACATACAGATATCCCCTTTATGTACCCAGCACCTTGCAGACCTGAGTGTCTCCTTGGTTATGGGCTACAGGTAAAGCTTGTCTTTAGCCTCCTCTTGCAGGCCCTGGGCGGCTGTGGATAGAGGTGTTCTGCTCTTAGCACCACAGGAGCCTGTCTGATCAGCAGGAAGGGATTAATAATTCTCTGGTATGAGTTTTATCCTTCCTGTGAAGTTTAGTAAGAATAATCAAGGTTCAGATCAATGTCTTTTGGCTTTTGGCCCAGGAAAAACCTTATTCCAAAACTGCTGAGCCTACTGGATCCACAGCACTTGTTTGCGGGCAGTTTAAGGACACTTGTATATCATGGATTACCCAGCCCCTTCTCTCTGTGATAACATTATATACTTTTGGGTAAAAAATACCCCTGTGTAAGACCACCTGTAGACGAGTGTGTTTATTGACCAATACTTGGATCGGCCACTGGTCTCCTGACCCAAACTAATGTCCTATGATACTGATAGTTCAGGAGAGGAGACCTGCAGCCGGTCTGAGTATTGGGGTCTGTATACAGAGCATGAAAGCAGCTTTACCTGAGCTACATGTTATCCCTGCTATAAAGGGCTTGTATGAACCCAACATAAGGGTTGAGCGTATACATTGCTTGTAGAGTCCTGGAACCATAGAATGATAAAGTTGGAAGCAGGGCTGTGGAGCTGGCCGGTAAGCCAAACATCTGACTCGGACTACCTCATTTCCCTGACACCAACTCCACAACCATGCCTGTAAAGCTAGTAGGCCAAACATCCGACTCCAACTCTTCTATTTCCCTGACTCCGACTTCACCAAAATGGACACCGACTCTGACTGACTCTACAACCCTGGTTGGAAGGGACCTCTTGGGACATCTGGTTCAACCCCCTGCTCAAAGCAGGAATCACCAAATTCTCTGAGACACATGTCTGTCTTGTCTCTGTTTGAAGACTTCCATTGAAGGAGAATTCACCCCCTCTCGTGGCCGCCTGTTCCACTCATTGATCACCCTCAGTATCAAAATCTAGTCTTTCCTTGTACACACGTGGAGTATTTTTTTTTTTTTTTTTTAGTTTTTTACATTAGTAGCCAAAACGAGGAGTGGAACAATCGGAGGAAAAGTATAATAGAAACACGTCACCTCTTCTGTATTTATCACCCACTGCTGGTTTTGGTTTACAAACACTGCTAAAAAAATACTCACCAAATACTCATTGTGTGCAAGAGGCCTAAGGGGGTTTCCTAGAGTCAGACATATCACCCTTCCTGTGGATAGATGAAGAAAAATTAATAGCTGGGGACCCCCACTTCTTAGGAGGACTGGGGTCTTGTGTCCTCCCCTCCATACCACATGACCATGGGCTGGGAATAGAGGACAGCCGATGATATTCATGTCTATAGGGCTTTGCGGGCACATCTGAGTAGAGAGCTTGGATGTTTCCATCCATTACATAAACATTGGATGGATGAAGTGGCAAGGATGCGCTTGACCACGGGTCTCTATAAATTCCTATTTGGGCAAAGAGAATAGACTCATCTGCTTTCACTCTTGTAGGATTGTATCACTAATATAACCACTTATAGGATACAGTCATGTCATCGACGTGGACCTTGAAGCAGTACAAGGAGTTAACAGGTCTGTTCTACTGATAATTAGCCATAGTAACACATGTGTAATCCCATAATCTGGCATACCTCTTACTACCTGTGCCTAGGGATTATTTCTCCATTTAGAAAAAGTCGTTTGTGTGTAGAGCCATATACCAAGCAATGTAATTCACTCTCAAACAAAACGCATAACATGACCATGTGCATGATGATCTTGCTGCTCATAAAAAGTCACCTACGTCTGACATCCCAAATATTTTTTCTGGGGGACCAGCTATACTCCTTGTGGAGAGTAATCTGCCAGCCAGCACTGAGGAGACTTAAAGCCGCAATGCTCCTTGGAAATTGCATATGCAAATTGTCACTTCATTGAGGAAGTACGCAAACTCTAATGCCGCCTAATAAAGGTAGCAATCCTAAAAGTCATAACTGACTCTTTATCAAGACTTTTAATATGACTCAGGATTTGTGCCAGATCAGAACCCCAAACTGCAGATTCTGCGCTTCGGGGTGATTGCCCCTCATCAGTGCAGTGTGTGGGAATTCTGATCTGGCTGTATGACAGGCTGAGATGAGGTTTGGGGGAACAGCTATACAGTTAGGGCCAGAAATATTTGGACAGTGACACAATTTTGGCGAGTTGGGCTCTGCATGCCACCACATTGGATTTGAAATGAAACCTCTACAACAGAATTCAAGTGCAGATTGTAACGTTTAATTTGAAGGGTTGAACAAAAATATCTGATAGAAAATGTAGGAATTGTACACATTTCTTTACAAACACTCCACATTTTAGGAGGTCAAAAGTAATTGGACAAATAAACATAACCCAAACAAAATATTTTTATTTTCAATATTTTGTTGCGAATCCTTTGGAGGCAATCACTGCCTTAAGTCTGGAACCCATGGACATCACCAAACGCTGGGTTTCCGCCTTCTTAATGCTTTGCCAGGCCTTTACAGCCGCAGCCTTCAGGTCTTGCTTGTTTGTGGGTCTTTCCGTCTTAAGTCTGGATTTGAGCAAGTGAAATGCATGCTCAATTGGGTTAAGATCTGGTGATTGACTTGGCCATTGCAGAAGGTTCCACTTTTTCGCACTCATGAACTCCTGGGTAGCTTTGGCTGTATGCTTGGGGTCATTGTCCATCTGTACTATGAAGCGCCGTCCAATCAACTTTGCAGCATTTGGCTGAATCTGGGCTGAAAGTATATCCCGGTACACTTCAGAATTCATCCGGCTACTCTTGTCTGCTGTTATGTCATCAATAAACACAAGTGACCCAGTGCCATTGAAAGCCATGCATGCCCATGCCATCACGTTGCCTCCATGTTTTACAGAGGATGTGGTGTGCCTTGGATCATGTGCCGTTCCCTTTCTTCTCCAAACTTTTTTCTTCCCATCATTCTGGTACAGGTTGATCTTTGTCTCATCTGTCCATAGAATACTTTTCCAGAACTGAGCTGGCTTCTTGAGGTGTTTTTCAGCAAATTTAACTCTGGCCTGTCTATTTTTGGAATTGATGAATGGTTTGCATCTAGATGTGAACCCTTTGTATTTACTGTCATGGAGTCTTCTCTTTACTGTTGACTTAGAGACAGATACACCTATTTCACTGAGAGTGTTCTGGACTTCAGTTGATGTTGTGAACGGGTTCTTCTTCACCAAATAAAGTATGCGGCGATCATCCACCACTGTTGTCATCCGTGGACGCCCAGGCCTTTTACAGTTCCCAAGCTCACCAGTCAATTCCTTTTTTCTCAGAATGTACCCAACTGTTGATTTTGCTACTCCAAGCATGTCTGCTATCTCTCTGATGGATTTTTTCTTTTTTTCAGCCTCAGGATGTTCTGCTTCACCTCAATTGAGAGTTCCTTTGACCGCATGTTGTCTGGTCACAGCAACAGCTTCCAAATGCAAAACCACACACCTGGAATCCACCCCTGACCTTTTAACTACTTCATTGATTACAGGTTAACGAGGGAGACGCCTTCAGAGTTAATTGCAGCCCTTAGAGTCCATTGTCCAATTACTTTTGGTCCCTTGAAAAAGAGGAGGCTATGCATTACAGAGCTATGATTCCTAAACCCTTTCTCCGATTTGGATGTGGAAACTCTCATATTGCAGCTGGGAGTGTGCACTTTCAGCCCATATTATATATATAATTGTATTTCTGAACATGTTTTTGTAAACAGCTAAAATAACAAAACTTGTGTCACTGTCCAAATATTTCTGGCCCTAACTGTATTACTCTCCACAAGGAGTATAGCTGTTCCCACAGACCTCGTGTTAGCCTCTCATACAGCCAGATGAGGATCCCATACACTGCAGTGATGAGGGGCAATCACCCCGAACTCAGCGTCTGCAGTTTGGGGTTCTGATCTGGCACAAATCATATTAAAAAGCTTGATAAAGAGTCAGTTATGACTTTTAGGATTGCTACCTTTATTAGGTGGCATTAGAGTTTGTCTACTTCCTCAATGAAGTGACAATTTGCATGTAGAAATATTTTTTCGTAATGTATTTTTTAATGACCTTTTCTTCAATTCATAAATGCCCCAGTGTAAACATACAGCTAAAAGAAGCCCGGGCGGCATGTGTAACAAATGTATCCGTGACCTCTGGTATTTCTGGAAGTGTAGTGTTACAGCGTGAAAGTACAATATGTCCCCGTGGAGACTTCACATTGTAGTTTAGGTTAGTAAACGTCATTGAGTGGCTGATTTGAACCATGTCTTTCCACATACTAGAAGTAGTCCTCTCCATAGGATATGTTCCTGTACTTATGGACTGTGTAGGTTTCTGTTGAACTGTTTGTATCTCTGTACACATGTTGTCCTCATACTGTTCTGCTGACTTGATTGCTTATAGACACCTAACATTAGCGAACGTTCTCCAAAACATGATTCCGGTGTCATGTCTCCAGTTTCCGGAATTCAAGAAAAAGCTTTGCAGTGCCAATTTTCTTAAATATTGGTTCCATACACAATGCAATCTTCAGCCAAAGTGTGCGGCAGATATTAAAACCCCGAGATTGAATACTCAGGGGGACGGACAGCAAGTTCTGTAGGTAACACGTTCAAGACCAGTGGTGTAACTTCAGGCCCAGGGGCCCCGATGCAAAAGCTCCAACGGGGCCCCCAATTATTGCAAATCTTTAGTAGTATTAGTCTTTTTCTATGGGCCAAAGGGATGTTTGGGGCCCCCCTAGGCTGCAGGGCCCGGGTGCGATCGCAACCCCTGCACCTATTGTAGTTACGCCCCTGTTCAAGACCAAGACTATATACGTGCTCTCTTTGGGCTGTACACTTCTCTACTAGGAAAGAATAGGACGTAACTTGGGATATTGATAAGCCTTCAGGGTAGTTATGGAGGACTTGGTGACCAAAGACTGCAACTCTCAAAAGGGGCACCAAGAGCATGTGTTTTGTTTTTTACCCAATGTACATGCATTTTGATAAGAGTCTAAAAAGGTGGACAACATTTAAAGTCAGACTGTTTTTAGACAACAATTTTGAAGAGTTCATTGTGAACCAAGATCCACTTCTTTAAAGCATTTGTCATTACTAGGACAACCGCCTTCTGTTTCCACATGTGTCCACCAGGTAAAATAAAAAGCCTATAATCTGCTCAAGTCCTGGCGCGATTCCTGCAGTGTCGATAATCACATTCACTGGGATCAGGTGAGGTTGTGACATCACACGAGTCCCGCGTCCAATCACCGCCGGCTTAGAAGCTGGAGGTGAGTGTAGTCTTTACTTTTACCTGGGGGACACATGTGAAAACAGAAGGGGTTGTCCTAGTAGGGGTCATCCCCTTTGAGTACTCTCTATATAAGCTTCCTGTTGATATCCATAGGATGACACGTCTACAGTCCTCTTGTTATTCTTGTTGTCTTTCAACATAAAGTACATTTTTGGAAATAAAACTCCATGTTTGGCCCCTGAAAATGACAAAGGCAAAGGCCCCATAGACCAGATCGGCATCCAGAAACTTTTTTTCTGTGTTGAAAAGCCTAAAAAAAATGTGAAATTCGCATCCAAAATAACTAAATCGGGAGCAAAACATTACTATGAAGTGACAGCGAGATTGTGTTCATCTCAGGGCTGTGGAGTCGGTAAGCCACTCATCCGACTCTCTTCAATTTTCTTGACTCCAACTCCACCGAAATGGACACAGACTCCGACTCCACAACCAAGGGTGTGAAGTCAATAAGCCACCCATCCGACTCCACCAAAATGGACTTTGACTCCTAGTCCAACTCAACAGCCCTGGTTCCATTCTGCTCACTGGGCACAGTCTATATATCAGCGGTTAGAATCTATCGGGTTGTGTTGTAAAGTCTCCTCCATGTAGCCCGGACGTTGGTGTTAAAGTGTTGTGTAATCAGACATTCCCCCCCCCCCCCCCCCCCACACACACACACAACTGCTTATACGTAAATTTGTGGTTAGCGGACAGCTGAGTATTCATACTGAAATGATAGTTTATAAAGATAAGAATTCTCACTTCTCCTTCGATGATACCCTGTGACTTGGGCTAAGGAGGAGTGATAATGAACCAAGTCTATTAAGTATGGTTTTGTCTTACTGACATCAGGTGGCATCTTAAAATATCGCCGCTCGGTTACTATGGGAATATATGTCTAATGAGCCGTAATTAGCGAACCCAAAATGAAGAAGAAAAATTGTCATTAGTTCAAATAAAAGCAAAACCCAGTGAAGAGGGTGTGAATCCCTTCTCGGTAACATGTTGCCTTAAAAGTTTTTAATTAGCATGCCGAAAAGCCTCCCTGCGATCGGGATCCCTCATTAGCAAGTCTGCAATTAAAATAAGCAACAGGTTACTGGCAAAGTCAGATTTTTTTTTTTCCGCTTTAGCGTAGAAAAAAGAGTTGTAGTCACACGTTCGGAGGCTGTCAGGAACGTTGGTAACGCTGAAGGTTCGGAGTCTGTAGAGCGGTCACACCGACCCTCGTTAGCGCAAAGTATAAGGAAAAATCTGAGTATGCTTTAAGTTCTGTGTATAGCCCCTGTGTAGGGTGCTGTCCAAATTTATTAGTTGTCATGTTGGAACATACTAAAATTTTGGTAGGGGAATTGCAGATTATATAGTTATTGGAGCAGAAACCTTAAGGTTTTCGAGGATGTGGAGACTTTCTGATCGAAAAGCTCCGTAAATAAAAAAAAACTAATGTGCTTGTATCCATAGACAGATTGCTTTATTTCAATTTTATCAATTAATTGTATGATACTCATCAAATTGTTGACTGTTTAATCTGCCTGAACTTTGAGGTATTTTTGGGTTGACTCATAATTATAAATAAGTTAAACTGCTTCTAAAAACGAGCAACTTCGCAAATTTATTCTTTATTAAACATTTCCTCTGCTCTCAAGATCAGAGAGGTTTTCCATTGTTTTTACTGCTTGTTTACTGCTTTCTAGCCAACTCTGCAGTCAGTAGTGGCTGGTCTCATTGACAGTAAATGCAGCGCTTACAAGCGCTTTGTCGTACAGCTTACAACTGCAGCCGGCCGGGTCCATCCCACTTTAGTGCCTTGCCCTCCTCTGATGTGGCAGAAGCAAAGTCTGGGTTAACAGCGCAACCGTACCACTGGCTAAGCTGTATCAGTCAGGCGTGCTGTTGTGCAAGAGATGGGCGAACATGTGTTTGTTTTTTTGTTTTTTCCCCCAGGGTTTGTGACCAGGGTTGCTGTGATAAAGCAGGTTAATGGTATCGGAGTGATTATATTAACAGGTCTACAATATCCCGTTCAGCTGTGCCGCGGTGCTGTATCTTTTCTCTTGGGGGGAAGAGTAGTCACATGACTGGTTACAGCCAATCACATACGCCAAGATGATAAGGGGCGACCCAGAAGTGACAGAGCGACATGTCACACCAGGAAGAGAGGACACGGACCCGTAGTATATTAAGTATTGGCTAATTTTACTGCTGCAACCCCGCACCTGAGCAGTTCGCCCATTCTTAGTGAAGATTTGAGAAAGAGGGTTGTCCAAACCAATTGTTTATGCTCTAAATTAATGTAAGATGTAGTACTTGAATTTGTGTCCTTTCCCTGGTTCCCTAATTATTTTTTTTATTAATCCTTATTTAGCACCGACTACACTTTGTGGCCTCTACAGACAATCACTGACTTAAAGGGGCTCTGTCATCTCACAAAGACTGTTAAACCAAGTTTAGGCGTTCGGTGCACCAAGGCGGAGCCAATGATTTAAGGGCACCTTCCCACCTGCATTGTTTTTTCATCTATCTCCACTCTATGAAGCCAGAGACATCAATCAAAGAGTGGAGGGTGGAGATAAGAGAAAACAAGCAGGTGGGAAGGTGTATTTAAATTATTATCCCCGCCATGATGCTTGAGTGCCTGTACTTGGTTTGAACAGTCATCCTGTGTTGACAGTCCCTTTAACTTCAGTTGTGCTGATAGTTCACAGCTGCAATCAGTGATTTACTGGAGCAGAGATGTGAAGTCTTGCTGTTAAGGTACCGTTACACAGAGATATATTGCTTGCAACTTACTGGTTGCAGTGAAATCATGGACACATTGTTCCATTTTGTGGCTGTGTACAAATGTAACAATGTGTCCATGATTTCACTGCAACCAGTCAGTTGCAAGCAATATATCTCTGTGTAACGGTACCTTAGACTGATGTGTGACCAGGGAAGTGTGAGTGTAGACTTGGCAGGGACTTGGACTATTGTCAGTTCTCTGTAAATAATATCATGGGATTGGATGGCCCCTTTAATGTGTTTTTTATATTTAGATATATAGTCCTTCTAAATGGCAATCCATTAATGGCATCATTGTCAGACGCCCCTGACAATCTGTTCTGTGGCGTAACTGGGGGCTATTTCCCTTCCTCTCTGCCTCATTGAACCCTGATATCTATGTAGCTTAAAATGGGGGTTTATAATAAGGGGCTCTTGTAAAACTACAACTCCCAGCATGCCCTGCCAACACTAAGCGTTGTGAATCTTCAGCTTTTATGAAATTACAAATTAGAGATCATGCCTTTTTAGTTTCCAAGAGATATAAAAAGAGTCTGTTTCACAAAATAAATTAATATTAAGGCGTTTTGATAAATCAGACCATATGTCTGCCCATCTGTCTATAGCTATTGAGGCTGCCATCAGACACTTCATTTATAGGGACTGAATTCTTTATCATGCAGAATCGCCCAATTCTTGTAACGAAGCCTAAAAACGCTGATATTTGCCAGGATTTTCAAGACAACCCTTGGTTCTGACATTGGCAGGGAGATGACTACAATAGGTGCAGGGGTTGCAATAGCACCCGGGCACTGGAGCATAGGGGGCCCCTAAAGTCCTTTTGGCCTATAGAAAAAAACTAAAGCTATTTAAAGAAATGCAATAATTAGGGGCCTCGTTGGAGCTTTCACACCAGGGCCCATGAGATTCCAGCTACGCTACTAGACATTGGACTGGGTTAATTTTGTGTGTATGTGGGAAAATATGCACTGATAAATACACATGTATATTAATAACGAGTGTACAGTTATCATAGTTATGTGTGGATACCCACTTCATCTATACATTTACTCCCTTTATGTAGTCTAATATACAAACGTGTGTGATAGATAGATAGATATATATATATCTATATATATATATATATATATATATATATATATATATATATATATATATATATATATATATATATATATATATATATATATATATATATATTATATATATATATATATATATATATACTAGATGGGTGCCCGATGCACAATGCATCGGGATTCTAGCAGAGCGAGTCTCTGACTCGCAATGGCCGCTTCGCGGCCAATGCTTCGCGCTGCTAAGGCGACTCGCCATGCCCGCTGCGCGGGCATAGCGAGTCGCCTTAGAGCGACTCGCAATGGCCGCTTCGCGGCCAATGCTTCGACTCGCCATGCCCGCTGCGCGGGCATAGCGACTCGCCGGCTCGCAATGGCCGCTGCGCGGCCAATGCTTCGTTCGTATCCACATGACGACAAAGGGGCACTCGCAGCATTCGCAATTATATAATAGATATATATATAGATATATATATATATATATATATATATATATATATATATATATAGATATATAGATATATAAAATATATATTCACACACAGAGCTCTGGCAAAAATTAAGAGACCACTGCCCAGTTTTCTAAAAATCCCCATCTCTAAATGTCTGACCTCCAGTCCAGTGTCAGTTGAATTCCATCCAAAGTACACCTCATTCTACTTGATGTGCGTCTGATTAGGTGATCACCTGAACCAAATCTTATTTAATGAGGGAAAGTATAAAATACACTGCTGTGATCTTCACAATCCTCTTGCAGTAGGACAAGCTAGATGGCAAAACAAGTGCTAGGAATAGCCCAAAAATAATTTGAATAAAAAAATAATGTTTAACCATGCCAAAGTAGTTGAAACGAAGGGCTAAATTCTGGCTTTACTAGAAGAGGGATACAGTGAGGGTCATGTTGCCTCCATCCTTAAAATTTCAAAGACAGCAGTCCATTACAACAAGGTCAAGCAGCAGACATTGGGGACAACAAAGCTACAGACCGGCAGAGGGCGAAAGCGACTCTCCACTGACCGGGATGACCGTCATCTTATTCGAATGTCCCTCAGCAACCGCAGGATGAAATTAAGCGGCCTACAAAAGGAATGGCAAATAGCAGCTGGGGTGACGTGCACGGCAAGAACAGTTCATAACAGGCTCCTAGAGGTAGGGCTCAAGTCATGTAAAGCTTGAAAAATGCCTTTAGTCAATGAACAGCAAAGGACAGCCAGACTGAACTTTGACAAAGACCATAACATTGGATTGGACCAGAGAGGACTGGAGTAAAGGTCACACGCTAGGATATAGGTGAACAAGATTTAGCTATGTCATGTGACCGCGATCCTTCCGACTTCGTTAGTGCGTTGTCACACGCAAGGATATCGTTAACGATCTTAAATTTGGCAACGCGCCAGCTACTTGGAGAAGAACGATGATACGATGTTGAAAAGCGGCAGGAATAGGAGAATTATGAATGACCTCGTTCAAAAAGGTGTCACACTGAACGATGCTGCTGCTTCCCAGAACGTTAATTGTACGACGAATGATAGATGTGAGGTCAGGATCTCAAATTTTTGCTGAACGATCCAACAATTTATCCTTCCAACATTGTTCGTTCAAATGCAACGATGCACAAACGATATCGTTTGAACGTTCACAAATACGTGACGTTTCAATGATATTGTTAACAATATCAGCGTGTGAAGTGGCCTTAAGGTAATCTTCTCTGAGGAGTCTAATTTTCTGCTTTTCCCAACACCTGGTCATCTAATGGTTAGACGGAGACCTGGAGAGGCGTACAAGCCACAGTGTCTTGCACCCACTGTGAAATTTGGGGGAGGATCGCTGATCTGGGGATGCTTCAGCAAGACTGGAATTGGGCAGGTTAATCTTTGCTAAGGACGTATGAATTAAGCCGCATACAAGGTTGTCCTTGAAAAATACTTTCTCCTGTTCAGGCAATGTTCCCCAACTCGGAGGACTGTTTTTTCCAGCAGGACAATGCCCCATGCCACACAGCTAGGCCAATCAATGTGTGGATGAAGGAGCACCACAGCAAGACCCTGTCATGGACAGCCCAATCTTCAGACCTGAACCCCCATTAAAAACCTCTGGAATGTAATCAAGAGGAAGATGGATAGTCACAAGCCATCGAACAAAGAACTGCTTACATTTTTGTGCCAGGAGTGGCATAAGGTCACCCAAATGCAGTGTGAAAGACTGGTGGAAAGCATGCTAAGACACGTGAAAGCTGTGATTAAAAATCATGGTTATTCCACCAAATATTGATTTCTGAACTCTTCCTGAGTTAAAACATTAGTGTTGTTGTTTGTAAATGAAAATGAACATGTTTTCCTTGCATTATGTGAGGTCTCAAAGCACTGTTTCTATATTATTTTGATGATTTCTCATTTGCTGCAAATAAATACCGAATTTTTAGCTTTGAATTTTGAAGACAAGTTTATAGTAGTTTATAGAATAGAAGAACAATGTGCATTTTACTCAAAAATACCTGGAAAGAGAAAAATCAGAGACACTGAAAATTTTGCAGTGGTCTCTTAATTTTTGACAAAGCTCTCTGTGTGTGTATTCATCTATAATATGAACTCCTGTAACAATAGTTAGCACGTTGTCTTGCCCGTCATGTGTCACACTTGTATTTCCCTATGGAGGTTTCTGGAGATGAAGTGCTGATGTATATTTACCCTTGACCGTGTATTTTTAGCTAGCAGCTTTGTGTCCTGAATATCCAAGAGAAAAGTGGTGCTGGATTTTTTTTTTTTGTATCGCGAATTAGCCAACAAAAATGTCCTTGTCTGTGTTCACACTGGTGTTGTGGTCTCCATTCCTTACACAGCCGTGTTATGAAGGATCCAATTACAAATGAATCCTATTGACTTTTAGCAGGGGCTCTTGGGCTCCCATTGGGGGTCCAGTGATTTTGACAGCAGATATAATAGTAAAATTATTTCTGCTATAAAAAACAAAGAACGAAAGTGTTAACAGAGTCCACAGATTATTACCGTGTATATATATATATATATATATATATATATATATATATATATATAATATAATTTTTTTTTTTGTGGTCTGCTCTCTGTCTACTTTTTACATATTATTATTTTATTATAGTGCCATTTATTCCATGGCTCTTTACATGTAAAAAGAGGCATACATAGACAAGTACAATACCGTATATACTCGTGTATAAGCCGACCCCCCTACTTTTGCCCTCAAAACCTGGGAAAACCTATTGACTCGTGTATAAGCCGAGGGTGGACCCCAGCACAGGTATACAGCCCCCAGCAGTGTGGTATACAGCAGCCTCCCCAGTGGTATATACAGGCCCCAGCAGTGTTACAGCAGCAGCCCCAGAGGTATATACAGCAGTAGCCCCAGTGGTATATACAGCAGCAGCCCCAGTGGTATATACAGCAGCAGCCCCAGTGGTATATACAGCAGCAGCCCCAGTGGTATATACAGCAGCAGCCCCAGTGGTATATACAGCAGCAGCCCCATTGGTATATACAGCAGCAGCCCCATTGGTATATACAGCAGCAGCCCCATTGGTATATACAGCAGCAGCCCCAGTGGTATATACAGCAGCAGCCCCAGTGGTATATACAGCAGCAGCCGCAGAGGTATATACAGCAGCAGCCTGCCCGCCACCCCCATCATTATACAGGCACCCCCCCATCAGTATCCAGGGCTCCCCCTTGCTGCCGCAAACCTGTAAAGTAAGATCATTATACTTATCGCTGTCCTGTCGCCGCCGTCCCCGCTCTGCACCGCGTTCATCCGGCTTCCTCCTCTGGCGCACAGACAATGACGTCATTGCCTGCGCCCACCGAAGGAGGAAGCCGGATGAAGCCGGAGGAGCGCGGTGCAGAGCGGGGACGGCGGCGACAGGACAGTGATAAGTATAATTTTATTTTTCAGGTTTACGGCAGCAAGGGGGGGCCCTGGATACTGATGGGGGGTGGGCGCCTGTATACTGATGGGGGTGGCGGGCGTGCCTTATGACTCGCATATAAGCCGAGGGGGGGGACTTTTCAGCCCAATTTTTGGGCTGAAAAACTTGGCTTATGCGCGAGTATATACGGTAATTAAAAACAATACATGGTACAGACATGTAGAGGAGAAGAGAGGACCCTGTCCACGAGGGCTCAGTCTACAAAGAATGGGTGAGGGTAGAGTTGGTTGTGTGGTGCTATAGTGGACTGAGGGCCACTGCAGGTTGTAGATTTGTCGGAAGAGGTCTCCAGGTTCCTTTTGAGGTTCCATCTGTGTTGATGGAGAGAGTGCCAGAGTTTAAAATATGAATGTATCCTAGCAGGTGAGTGAAGATTATAGCAAATAATTAGAGATGTATTTTGCCCCCCTTCTCCCCACCTTTTTATATTTCTCTGTTTCTGGTTTCCACACCCAGCTTCGGTGACATTTTCTTTTGAGGGGATAAAGTTAGAAAGCACAAGAAATCCTACATATACAGATGGTGACTTGTAGTGACTGCATCATTTGGTGGAATGTCTTCGGATCTGGACACAATGCTCCTTCTATGAGTGCTGGGCTTTCCTTCCTAGTATCTCTGATTTATGGGAGCAGTTTATTTGCTCACTGCATGTATAATCCAACAATTTGGGCTGTTTGGCATTTTTCCTATGTAACTTCCTTAAAGCAAAAGCGTTTAGCTCCATAGAGAACTAAGGACCATTTGTGAGAGCCTGAAAAGTGCTTAGGACCAAAGCTGTGCGTAATAGTCAATGATTAGGAAGTGAATGGGGTTTACTGTTGTCTTGTGCCGGGTTGTGATTTAGTAACTTTTTTTATTTTCCCTATAAAGTTCAATGTCCCCATTATTCTAATCATAAACGCCATGACCTGGAATAGGTGCAGTAACAAAGCCAGAACGGGCATTCAGTGTATGCTGACATTCAAGGAGTTCTCTGCTTTGGACAATCCATAATTATTAGATGAGTCCCTTAAACTTAATTCAGATGTCCAGGTAAGGACCACCGTGAATGGACTGGCCACAGGTCTCCTGACCCTGGTAGGTATTCAACAGCCACTCCTTGCATCAGTACTTGGATCATGGTGTACGGACATTTGCATTTGGCCAGGCCATAGATTGAGTCGAGCGCTTCCATTCCAGGACTTTGCAGCGATCAGTAATATGTTGGAGAAACTGGGAGTCAGGCTATGTTCACATTGTTTATTTTCCCAGTTTGAGAATGTCTGCTCAAAAAAAGAAAAAAAAAATGACAAAGATCAAAATGAATTTTTCTATTGATGTTGTATGAGAAAACGACTCACTGTTCATAAGTTCAGGCCTGGGCCTGCTGTCACATCACAAAGGATGGTATATCAGGGGCTGGATTATAGTATGAGCATGGGGTGGAGGCCATGCCCCCTGCCATGGCCCCTCCCTTTACAGAAGTGTGGTGGGGCTGGAATGTAGGATGATCCTGCAGCCTCCAGGATCCTCGCCCCTGACAAACCTCCTCCTCTCTGCTGCTACATGAAGCTGAGGAGCAGATATGATTTTATTGAATTATAAGAAATCTACAGATCCTTAACTGTAGGGACAAGCTCTGCTTCATCATGTAGGAGACCAAGGACAGTACTAAAAAGCTTTCTCTCCTCGGAGTTCCCATTTAAAAGAAGTGACCTGCGTGTTCCACTAAGACAACCCTCAATACATTACGATTAATGATGAGCGAGCAGTAAGATCCTCGGGCGGTGTACTGTAATACCATATCAATGGTTGAATATTGATTAATTTATCCGGTTTATGCAACCATAGGACTGTGGACGGATGGTCGGGTTGGACTATTAACTTAGGAACAATATAAGAGTACCATACAACCCAGTTCAACATTATACACGAATACCAAGCGGCTTTGTCCGGACTGGTCTGTTTTGAAGACAGATTGTGTTCAGGCAGTTCCTTTCCCCAAACCGCAAAACAAACACCGACATCTGTATATTGTTTTCGAACCTAAACGAGAACCCCAAAGAACCTTGATTGTGTAGACAGTTTGTTTGTCTAGTTGAGTTGGGGGGTGGGTTTCTTCTGTGAGCATGTTTTCACTGCTATCACCGATCCACGTGGGGCTCATGTGACAACACAGCCTCACGTGAGCCCTGGGAGAGTGAGTGCTAATATTACTGGAACAGTATTGGAGGTGACATACATACATACATTTATTAAAGGGTTGCAAACATGGGGATTTAGAAGGGGGTTGTCAAAGTAGTGGGCATCCATTTAAAGGTACATTTACAGGGCACAACGTTGGAATGATGTTGGCAACAATCCCCTGAGCGCGCGGTCATTTCTGACTTCGTTTTGACATCGTTGGTGAGATGTCATACGTGTAGATATCGTGGACGACTCACCAATGATGTTGTGAGCAGGTATAGTTCGCACAACCCTGCGACCGATATCTGCTCATTGCTGTGAATGGGCGAAGTCATAAACGACATCGTTATCGCAGTGTCAAACAACGATATACCAGGTTGGCTGATTGTTGATCGTGTGGTTTGAGCAAATGTTCTTAAACCTGTGATCAGTTACAACTTTGCAGAGTCACATGCAACGAGGTCGTAACGATGTCACTTAAACGTCATGGATTTGGAGTCGTTAAAGCGATATCGTTAATGATGTAGTGCCGTGTAACGGGGCCTTTAAGAAGATACTTCAGGTTTACGAAACCCAGAGAAAAGGAGCAATTCCTAAAGCATCTTTTGCTTGAAAAATGGAGATTTTTGACAATTGGGCAAAAAGACGCAGTGTGAACATACCTCAAGTGTCCAAATTTCCTGCAGGAGATATTTAATACTGCATGACTTTTTGTGGCCTCTCCTCTCTGGCCAAGAGGACCCTACACTAATATCACAGAATTCAGAAATAGCCACCCCCTTTGGTCTTTAGCCCAGGTTAGCCCCTTCAGCTTCAGGTTAGGTATGTATCAGAGGCTGCCTGTTCCACAGCACGGCGTGCGTCTCATAGGTTATTTGTAGTCCTGTATCTTGGCCTTTTTGCACCTCAGTATATTTTGTGACTATGGAATGATCATGTAGCGAGGGCTCTGTGCCAGCAGCGCTTGTAACTCTAAGACGCTGACATTATTCTCCCACTTACAACATCAGAGAGGCATCGATAGCAGCTGTCTGGTTTTGGCCGTGTAAATATGTATATGATTTCATAGGAAGAAAAAAGGTTAGAAAATGTAATATATTCTTGGCAGCTTGGATAACAATATCCAGAAGAGAGAGGAGGGGAATTATTGTACTAAAATGTAGAAGAATACTGCAAGTCAATACATATTTATTTTTTATCTGCTCTAGTCCTCGTAGTGCACGTCTACCATGGTCATCGTCTACCCTGGTCATCGTCTACCATGGTCATCGTCTACCATGGTCATCGTCTACCATGGTCATCGTCTACCATGGTCATCGTCTACCATGGGCATCGTCTACCATGGTCATCGTCTACCATGGTCATCGTCTACCATGGTCATCGTCTACCATGGTCATCGTCTACCATGGTCATCGTCTACCATGGTCATCGTCTACCATGGTCATCGTCTACCATGGTCATCGTCTACCATGGTCATCGTCTACCATGGTCATCGTCTACCATGGTCATCGTCTACCATGGTCATCGTCTACCATGGTCATCGTCTACCATGGTCATCGTCTACCATGGTCATCGTCTACCATGGTCATCGTCTACCATGGTCATCGTCTACCATGGTCATCGTCTACCATGGTCATCGTCTACCATGGTCATCGTTACCTGTCAGCTACCCTGGTCATCGTCTACCATGGTCATCGTCTACCCACGGTCATCGTCTACCCGTCTCGTCTACCACGGTCTTCGTCTACCACGGTCATCAAACAGACGATACCAGCAGGCTGAGGGGCTACAGAAGGACAAATTCACCTTTAGGGGTTTCCAACAAATGATCTTTATGATACGAAAATTTCAGTGTTTTGTCTTATGCTGCTTTCACGTTGCCATTATTATTATTTATTACGATAATTATTATTATTATATATATTTTTTTTTTTTCCTGTCAGTCGGGATCCTGTTTTTTGCACGACCCCACGGACAGAAACGGATTGGAGGACACTTATGTGGCTCTGTTTTACAACGGACAGCCACGGATTGCAAAAAATCGCAATGTGAAACCAGCCATTACCAATTCCTAGATCAAAAAGCTCCGCAATCTTGTTTATTTTATCATTTAAAACAATGGGAGATCTAGATAAACCAAAGTTGTCCACAAGGACGATCCCCTCATCCTTTGTTCATGCAGATAAGTGCTGCCGAATATTTGCTCACCTCCCTGCCTCCATAGATATAGCGTGTCAGTGGGGCTGGGCTGTGAAGTCGATAGACTAATTTTCCACTCACTCCGACTAGTTTTCATTACACATTTTTGTCAAAGTAGTGGACATACCTAGAGATTAGTGGACAAACCTGAGATTAGTAGAACATACTGTATATTGCACCTAAAATTTCTCAACTCTTCAAAATTCTTATATTCAATAAATTATACAGTATTAAAGGGGATTTCCAGCAAAACTTCAATGTAATTAAATGGGATCTTGGATAGTGAGATCTGTAGTCCTGTTAGCCTTTCCATGCCGTATCCTAGGCATCTTCCTTCTGGTGTGCAACTTAACACAAGACATTGACTGTAGGGGTCTGCTGACTGCTCTCTCCACTAACAATTTGGCATTTTTATTGTTGTATCTGAAAGAGGGGGTTTCTTAGCAATTGCCACATTTTTCGTACTAGAAGACTCATCGGTCCATGAGACGCACCCAGGTTTTAGAGTAAGAAAATGGGGGGAAAAATTTAAAGCAAAAAATGTGGTTATGACTCGCTGTTATGGGGCAGGATCTGTTGCTGACAATTATGGGGGTAATGTCCCCAAATTCTGTATTAATGTCCTCATCTTTGGCCCCTTCCAGGTATATTCTGTATGTCCCCATCCTGAAATGTGTGTCCTTTATCCTGGTTTATGGCCCGTATCCTTGCATGTGAGCCCCCCTATCCTGATATATATTTATGACCTCCCCCCCCCCCCCCCCCCCCCCCATCATCACAGTGCACTTTTAAAAGAAAAACAAGCTTATACTCACCATCCATCGCTCCCCTGCAGCATTGTGACATCCTCTTCATGCAGCTGATGGGCATGTGACTGCTCAGCGATGACATCACTGTTATGTGCTCTCAAAAGCAGTCAGCTGTTGGCATAAGAGGACGTTGGGACTGCCGGTTAGCGGTGTGTGGTGAGTATAATCTTCCGTTTGCTGCCGGGATATCGACTGTTCCCACACCTGATCTCCCACAGCTGCAGCCGCAGCAGGTGATACGTGTGCCCACGGTTTAAGAAGACTTAATATGTACTGCTCCTCCCACCTCTCAGTGACTTCAGTGATGAATGGGGGGACCATTGAATCTAATATATAAAGCTGAATGTGTGTGTGTATGTATGTGTGTATGTATGTCCGGGATTGGCATCTACACCGTCGCAACTACAGCCACAAAAATTTGCACAGTCACACGTCTGGACCCCGAGAGCGCCATAGGCTATGTTGTGAGGCGAAATTTTAACCCCGCACGTTCCAGTTCACCAAACAAATTTGCCCCTATCTACATAATGGGGAAAAAGTGAATGGAAAAGTGTTGAGGAAAATCGACAGCTGTCAGCTATAGCCACAATTTTGCACAACCACACGTCTGGACCCCGGGAGCATCATCAAACAATTTTGCCCCTATATTTACATAATGGCGAAAAAGTGAGTGTTACCAGTTGACAGTTGTGAATGAGAGGGGCTTAATGATAGCGCCAAAGACTAACAGCAAATACTAAGGTGGGGCCCCAACATGAGATATTCACCACGCACGGGGACATGTATACACACCACACGCCCACAAAGAGTAACAGCAAGTGTATAGTCGCTAAGGTGCAGCCCCAATATTGGATACTCACCACGCACCCGAACAACACACACACCCACACACACACACCCACCACAAAGAGAGACACACACACACACACCCCCACCCCCACGGGGACACGCACACACCCTATAGCGACACATGCACTCACCCCATAGGGACACACACACACAACACAGACACACACACCACACAGACCCCCCCCCCCCCCACAGTGACACACACACATACACACCCTATAGGGACACATGCACTCACACCACAGGGACACACACACCCACCACACAGACCCCCCCCCCCCCCCCCCACAGGGACACACACACACCCTATGGGGACACATGCACTCACCCCACAGGGACACACACACACCACAAAGATAGACACACAACACAGAGACACACACACCCCACACAGACACCACCCACAGGGACACATACACACCCTATAGGGACACATGCACTCACCCCACAGGGACACACACACACACCACAGAGACACACACAACATAGATACACACACCACACAGACCCCCCCCACAGGGACACACACACAACACAGACAGATACAGATGTGCACAAATCACCTCACACAACTCGCCTCATACGTGTGCTATCTTTAATTTCCAAATATAAACATCTGATTAAAAACAGCCAATGTGCAACACATGTGCCATATAGGGAATTAAGGCAGATGTCAGTCACATGAGCTGTCTATTATGTGTATGTGTGAGGTAACATATACTGCCTGGCCAGGGGGAGGGTTTACTGTTGGCTGGAGATTTATTAGGCTGCCTATAGCAACCAATCACAGCTCAGCTTCTATTATCTTACAGGTCATTAATATGACATATTCAAATTCTATTTTGTTATAGCTAACAGCAGTTATTAACCCGGGCGTAGCTGGGTACTACAGCTAGTATTAAATATACTTAAACGGCGGGCACACGTGATCACCAGCAGACACTCCTACAGCCTGCTCCTGCTTTCTGTGACCTACGCCACCTACCCACCCCGCCCGCCATCCACACTACCCAGTTTGCACCCAAATTGTGCCTAAAGAAAAGTGTCTTATAGTCTAAAAACACAGTATATCAGGAGTCTGTATTTGACTCCACAAATCTGTCTCTGACTCCACTGTTCTGGGTAGGAGGTGTAGCTGTCGGTTGAATAATCCTTGGCTGCCAACAGCCAGTTAGCATTATGTGTATAGCCTCTATACAGGGAGGTATTCTTTACAGTAAAGCAGTGAACACTTTCTATAATAACCGTATCTGTCTGGTTTCTCTTCTCTCCGACATTTCAGTCTTCGGATTTTGCATTTACGGTACACAGAATATCTGTTCTCCATTAAACTGTTGCAAAGGCAAATAAACCTTGGCTGTGTAGAAAGTGCACATAACTCATCTCTGGTTACAGCTGGGCCTCTTGCCACTTCTGGGGCTTTACCGTCTGCCCCTATCCAGACACATGTGCATTAAGCTTACATAGTGCTCCGGCAGCACAGGGCAGCATTACACTTCAGCCTTTCAGAAGTCCTGAGGGATTTTTAATGGCTTATGTCTGGACTAGATGTAGAAGAGTGAGTCTCATGTGCAATGTGCTGATATTGGCAGGAACCGGTGTCATTCTGTAACGTTAAATGTAACAGTGATGTAGAAGGAATGCTGCCGGACCAGGTCCACCGCCCTATGCAATTTTGTGGGACGTTCTCTGATGTTATAACTGTGGGCCGCAGCTGCTCATGGACGTAATGTGATGGAAGGCAAGACAAGTTTTTTTTTCTTGTCTGATTCCTTTATGAAGATGAAAGTTTACAAAGGCGTTTTGTTACCAGTGAAGCAAAATTAATAGTAATACTGAGCTTACTGTGCGTTAAGTAGCTCCTCCGAGTAGGTAGCGTTGTCTAGAAGGGACAGCTGCCCAATAATAAACGACCCAACCTTTAGTCAAGATGAATAGTCGTGATGAGGCTTGTTAAATACATTTTCCATTTGTAGGAAAGAAAACCCCCCAAACTCTGTAAGGCCACGTGCACACTGTGAGTATTTGATGAGTTTTTTACCTCAGGATTTGTAGCCAAAACCAGGAGTGGATGATTAAATACAGAAGTGGTGCAGGTGTTTCTATTAGACTTTTCCTCTGATTGCTCCACTCCTGGCTTTGTCTACAAATCCTGAGGTAAAAAACTCATCAAATACTCAGTGTGCACATGGCCTAAGATACCTAAAATAGTTGGTGATCTGCCTCGCCCTGTCAAGCACAAGCTTCCCACTACTGCTTGGGTCTGTGTTTAGATTGTGGCACTGACGTCATGTCAGGTCTTGAAATCCCCTTTAAAGGGAACCAGACAGATGATACATACACTATGCCCAGTCCACGGGCAGCATCAGACAGACGGTGGTTGCGTGATTTCAGCCAGATATGTTTGATTCTGAAACACCGTGGCTTTTCAGGTGAAAACCTGCTTTAAAAGGCACCAGGGACCGAAACGCAAGGGAGACTATTTGGAAAAGCCAATCTCTGGGGGCTTCTCCCCAACCCTCCCAGTGATGGGTCTATCCAGGTTTGTTTGTGTAGAGATCAGGGTTTGGGAACTCCAGGCCTTAAAGAGGACCTGTAAACGCCCTGGTGCATGGCAAACTAGCATGTCTGCTGTATTCAGGGAAGGTCACCCCCATGTCTCTAGCCCCCTGTGCACGGAGATATACACTTTATAAATCTTACATTTACTGAGTCAGGAGGGCATTCCTTCTTCTGGAGTCAGTGCTGACACAGAGGTTTTTCCCTGCCTCCGGCTGCTCTGCGTCGCCTCCTGCTGCTGTGTTCCTCTTCCTTATTGTATCTGCCCCCCTCCTCGCCTGCGCCGACGACTAACTTTCTGTTCTGCAGTTGCACAGCGAGGACGGGAGCCGGTGGCTGACATCACAGCCTTGCTATGTGCCTGCGTGAAAACAAAAGGTTAGATGTCGGCCCAGGCGTAGAGGGGGGCGGACACAATAAGGAGGAGTAACAGAGCAGCAGGAAGTGGCGCAGAGCGGCCGAAGGCAGGGAAAAACCTCCGTGTCAGCACTGACTCCAGAAGAAGGAATGCCCTCCTGACTCAGTAGATGTAAGATTTATAAATTGTATATCTTAGTGCACAGGGGGGCTAGAGATATGGGGGAGCCCTTCCCTGAATGCAGCAGACATGCTGCATTCAGTGGTGCATTTAGATTGCCACGTACCAGGGTGGTGACAGGTCCTCTTTAAAGCTTACAGGGGGTCTGGAGCCATGGGGGAGCCCTTCCCTGAATGTGGCAGACATGCTGCATTCAGTGCTGCATCTAGTTTTCCATGCACCAGGGGGGTGACCGACATGTCAGGTTTTCCGAATTTCCTTAATATTGCACAGAGGTTGGAATAATCACCAATGCAGGTGATTATAGTATCACATGTGCAATACTAAGAAGATCCTGAAAACATGACCTGTTGGTGGCCCTCGAGGCCTGGAGTTCCCCACACCTGGCAGCAAAGGGGGAGTACCTGCATACTTAATTCTGCTCTATATTAGGTGATACAATTACTATAAAATGTTAATTAATATGGTAATCTTATTATTGAGCAGAATTATTTTTATCCTATTGGTGTTGTCCTCCACAACAATCAGTCTCTCATGTGGCCCCTTGGGAAAATTAATTGCCCTCCCCTGCCATAGAGTAATCATTCACAGCTGTTGATCAAAAAATGGTTTGTCTTGTCTTTTACCTGTATTTGTATGGTCAGCTGGGGCTGGACCCTTAGGCACACTTTGCTGCCATATGGTTCATCAACCATTATGTTTTCTAATATAAGTAATTCTTCTAGGCGATGATGCCTACGCTGCCTGTAATTTGACATAAAAGTAAAGATACCCAGAAGTCAAAACTGGGTCCACATTAGTCTATAGACAGCACAACACATTACCGAATCTGTTCAACACAGATTGTGCTATTACATAAGTAATTATTTAAAGCTTTTTTTTTTTTTCCCCCAAGCTATGTGTATGGAAGTGCACCACTCCACTGCCTTCCCGAAGCTATATGTATAGGAGTGCACCACTCCACTGCCTTCCCGAAGCTATATGTATAGGAGTGCACCACTCCACTGCCTTCCCGAAGCTATATGTATAGGAGTGCACCACTCCACTGCCTTCCCGAAGCTATATCTAGGAGTGCACCACTCCACTGCCTTTCCGAAGCTATATGTATAGGAGTGCACCACTCCACTGCCTTCCCGAAGCTATATGTATAGGAGTGCACCACTCCACTGCCTTCCCGAAGCTATATGTATAGGAGTGCACCACTCCACTGCCTTCCCGAAGCTATATGTATAGGAGTGCACCACTCCACTGCCTTCCCGAAGCTATATGTATAGGAGTGCACCACTCCACTGCCTTCCCGAAGCTATATGTATAGGAGTGCACCACTCCACTGCCTTCCCGAAGCTATATCTATAGAAGTGCACCACTCCACTGCCTTCCCGAAGCTATATCTAGGAGTGCACCACTCCACTGCCTTTCCGAAGCTATATCTATAGGAGTGCACCACTCCACTGCCTTCCCGAAGCTATATCTAGGAGTGCACCTCTCCACTGCCTTTCCAAAGCTATATCTATAGGAGTGCGCCACTCCACTGCCTTCCCGAAGCTATATCTATAGGAGTGCACCACTCCACTGCCTTCCCGAAGCTATATCTAGGAGTGCACCTCTCCACTGCCTTTCCGAAGCTATATCTATAGGAGTGCACCATTCCACTGCCTTCCCGAAGCTATATCTATAGGAGTGCACCACTCCACTGCCTTCCCGAAGCTATATCTATAGGAGTGCACCACTCCACTGCCTTCCCGAAGCTATATCTAGGAGTGCACCACTCCACTCGCCTTCCCGAAGCTATATCTATAGGAGTGCACCACTCCACTGCCTTCCCGAAGCTATATCTAGGAGTGCACCACTCCACTGCCTTCCCGAAGCTATATCTAGGAGTGCACCACTCCACTGCCTTCCCGCTTGCAATGTGCGTCTGATGATTGCCAGTTCTGACCAGTGTTATAACTACTGTTGGTCTGGGGTTGGCGCTCTCCCATGAACCAAGTGCAGACATGCAAGGCTCTATAGTAAAGAGCTTTTCAGCACTGTGCTCCTTGTCTAGGTTCACCTAGATGGTCTGTAACCTGGGCAATGAGTAGTAATTTAAAGCAAGACTCTAGCATTGTTTTCTTAGCGCTGGAGTGGTGCTTTAAATGTAAGCCCCATGTCATGTACTCACCTTCCAGCATCTTCAGGTTTTACCGATGCCGCTCCAGTCCTGCGGCTCCATCTTGTGCCCTTTAACTTCTGGCTGGCCAGACGTCTGACATTACGTCACTTGCTCTATTCATCTCTGAGAACCAGAATGAGGCTATCATAGAGATGTATTGAGTTTTGACCTCTGGCGCGTTCCATGACCCACTGGAGTTGCAGGCAGGTCACTTCGTTGCAGGCCGACCAGAGCGTCACTGGAAAAGGATAAAGGCAGCGGAGGGGGAGTATAAAACAGGGGTCAGGGGACTTGCATATGAAGCACCACTACAGCGATGCAATAAAAAACATGCTGCAGTGGTGATTTAAAGAAGTGAAAATCCCTCCATTCTTGAGAACTGAGAGGATTGTTAATATGTAAATTGTAAACTTGCTTATCTTTATAAGGACTTTACAACTTATACCCATTTAAGCAGATGAGAACCCCATTAAGACATCATTGAATGCCGCAGTCTTGATTTAATCTGTCATTGAATTTCTTCGTTTTGCTTTCCTTGACCAAACAGCTTTAATTGGTTAGTAAGAATAGATACTGACCCATTTATCAAGCGTGATTCCTCAGAGGATGGTGCACAGAACTCTGGGATCCATGAAGCACAATCTAATATCAGTAACTTTTTGATGAGCCTCCGTTCTCCGTCCTTCTATTTCTTCTACTAATGAACAAGTGTGCACAGATTTCACAGGTCATAACCCAATGTACAGTAAATGTGGGAAAACCACTGGAAAGAATGCACTTATTTACATGAAGGATCAGAAACTGTATATTTATATCTATATCCAAATTGCTTCCAAACATGTAAAGCCCTGTAATTGGGAGTTGAACCCTTAGAAATGCCCCCAAAATACCATTTTTAATTAAAATCTACATTAACCCTTCCCTATTGAGCAGGGCTGTTGAGTCTTAAGTCAAACATTATACTCTGACTTCGACTCTTCATTTTCCTGAATCTGACTAAAGGTATTGTTATACGACACGACGTTGAAAAGATGTCAACAATGATTTTGCAGGAGCGTGGTAGTTTCTGATATCATTTTGACATCGTTGGTGAGCTGTCACACGTGTAGATATAGTGGACGACACACCAACAATGTAGTGAGCAGGTATCGTTCTCGCAACTCAGTGAACGATCCCTGCTCATTGCTGTGAATGGGCCAAGTCGTAAACGACATCGTTATCGCGGTGTCAAACACAACGATGCAGAAAGTCGGTTGATCGTGTGATTTGAGAACATGTTCTCAAACCTGCGATCAATGATCCAATGATTTATTGTTGTCGTATTGTGCTATTACACGCAACTACAGTTTTACGATGTTTCAACGTCGCTCAAACCATGACGTTTAAGCGATATCAGTAACGATGTTGTGCCGTGTAACGGGGCCTTAAGACGCCACAAGAGTGGACTGCGACTCCATGACTGTGAGTCCATACCCATGGCTGTGAAGTCAGTGAGCCACATATCCAATGCTGACTCCAACTCCTTAATTTCTCTGAATCCGACTCCACCCAAAATAGGCACGGACTCTGACTCCACAGCACTGCTTTTGAGGTCTAGTTTGTTCTGCTGAAATCAGAATGGTTGGAATGTATGAAATTTATATATTTAGGAAAAGTCGACAACTTCAGCACTGTTCTAATCGATAAAACCCATGTCTCCTTTCTCATGCTTGAAAAATGTCTTTGTATGCCTGAAACGTGTAGCGTGTTTTAATGTAATCCCTATTTTAATATATCGCAATAAAATGGATTTTACCGATTTGGAACAGTGCCGGAGTTGTCTACCTTTCCTGGATACGTATGAGTTGTTTGCACCAATTGGTCTAGGAGACATGGTGAGTTCTATTTCTCTTTGCAACATGTATTAATTTATAGACCTCGGGCATCACCTATTCCTCCTTGCTACTGGGTCCTGATCACATTTGCAGCATTAGGCCCTTGTCTGGGACGGTGCCACGAAAGCTGCCTTAACATTTGCGTTTGTGTCTGCATGCGTATGGCATGCAGACGCAAACGCAGCCCATACTGATGTGAACGCAGCGGAGAATCTCCGCATGCGTTCACATTAGTGTACACCCCGGCCAGCCAATCAGCTGTCTCGGGGGCGGCCGGGAGGAGGAGATCAGCGGTGGATAACTCCTCCTGGCCGCCGCTGCTCTCCCCCGATGTCGGCCAGGGAGATTTATAGAAAAAGCTGATCTGACAGCTGTTTAAATCTCCTGCGCCGACACCGAATTGGAGATATCGGTGCAGGAGATATGAAACAGCGAATCGCCTTTTCTGTGTCAGTGCGGGAGATTTAAACAGCTGTCAGATTAGCTGTGTCTGCAAATCTCCCGCGCTGAGACCGGCGGGAGATCAGTGGAGGCTCTAGCTGATCTCCTGGTGGCCGCCGCTGATCACAAACGGCCACCGGGAGAGATTTCAATGAGATCCGCAGTGTTCTCCTGCGCTGTCATGCGGAGGACACTGGGGATCCATTGCCTTCAATGCATGGTTTGGGTGCTTGCTGATAAAACAAGCAACCGCACAAAAAATGCAACATGCTGCATTCAGAGGGCGGAGGAGGGCGTAAAAATTGTGTGCATCCAAACGCAGCCAAACGCAGGCACATGCGTTCCCATGTTAAACATAGGAACGCAGTGCGCAAGCGTTTGGCTGCGTTCGGTGCGCTGCACTTGCAAACGCAAATGTGAAGGCAGCCGAAGTGAAAGATCTGGAGGCAAGTAAAGGCTCTACAGTTGGTGTGAATTTGATAGTGACCACGTCTGTAATCTGTGGCCGTTGAATGGTAGCTCTATGAACGGCCTCCAACCTGACTGCATCCACTTCTCTTGATTTGTTGGCCTGGTGCAATGTCATCCTTGTGGTGTTACCCACATGTGATGGGTCTCCAGCTGCGGAAAGCGTCCATTAGGAGACGATTCTCTGGGCTTCCATCTGATGGTCGCAGTTTCCCAACCTGAGCGCCGGACCAGGGCCTGCAAATTGCATCGACTCAGGAGGGGTCTGGTCCCATAAGTCGCAAGAGTGTAAAAAAAACAACGTGAAGACTAGACAAATCCCTGACAACCAATATAATAATGTGGTGCGATTGCCTACAACCTACATTATCGGAAATCTGTAAAATTATGTGCCACGTATATTAAATTTGCATTAATTTTAACAAACGTCCATTAGTTTATGAATAAGGAACCTAATATCAAACCTGTTCCTTACACTTCGCTCTGAGCTGAGAGCATGATGTCGCCATTAGAAAGGCTTCACATTCTGCGCTCGTATCGCTGAGGTTTCCGTGTGATGAGCGGGGCTGGAATCTGTGTGCATTGCCCCGAGGGATTCGCCAGATGTAAAATGCCTCCTTAGTTCCTGAATTGGTCTCTGGATATTTCCAGTTTTCTGCAGTTACACTGAAAGAGGATAAAGATAATGCACCTATGAAACAAGCTGTGGCGGAGCAGCTCCACTGACACATTAATACTCCACAGAAAAGTGCCTGAGTGGTTATAAATGATAGCAGAGGTCAGGGTACGCCATCATCTCTACTCCCAGTCTGGGTAGGATATGCTCAAATAAATATCTTCTCCATACTGAAGCCAACGCTCTCCAATCCTAGTCCAAAGTCTACCATGGTCATCATCTACGTATTGTAGGAAGGGACCTTATGGGTCATCAGGTCCAACCCCTGCTCAAAGCCGCATTCACTAATCCATCCCAGACAGATGTCTGTCCAGCCTCTGTTTGAAGGGGACCTCTCTATCAGGAGGGCACCAGAAGGACCATTGTAATAACCTTTGATATGTACATTTCACTGTTTGGTCTCCACCAATTCCTAGATCAAACGTTCAACAATTTTGTTTATTGTATTTTTAAAAAAACAATGGGAGATGTAGAAAAAGTCAGATTATCTGTAGGGACCATGTCTCGTCCTTTGTTTCACCCACATGGGTCTTGCCAAATATTTGCTCTACTCCATAGATGCTTCTTGTTTGCCTTGTGGTTGGGGCAGGGCTGTGAAGTCTGTAAACCAATTTTCCCCAGTCTTAAACGGACCATTACTAGTATAAATAGTTCATGAATGATAATTAGTAATTATAAATATTAAAATAATATTTATTCATTTATATAGCGCTATTAATTCCATAGCACTTTACATACATGAGTAATGCTGTCTCTCTTGGAGCTCACAATCTAAACATCCTATCAATAAATGTACTATATAGATTAGGAACTGGAGATTGATGGGACATTACTGTGTATTCTGCACTTAAAATTGACAACTTTTTACGATTCTTATATATTAAATTACACATTATTAAAGGGGCTTCCAGCTAAACTTTGATATAAGGTACCTAAATGATGATTTGGATTATAGTCCAGTTAGGCTGAGTGCCCACGGTGCTTTTTTTTTTTTTTTTTTTTTTTTGTGCTTAAAAAAAACAACCGCACAATTGCACGTTTTTGCCACAACTTTTTTCCTACTTGAAGATGCAGATTTGGTGCATATATATCTGGTGCATATATCTCTGCACCAAAACAGCAATGTAGCACATAGCCTTAATCTTTCAGTGCCGGACTCCAGGCATCTCAATTCAGGTGCTCAACCCAGGAACATGACTGAAGGGGGCTGACTGCTCATTTTAGTAATTCTCACTTTTTGCTGTACATGAGCTTTTGGTGAGTCTTCAGTATGATCACATTGTGCGTTTTTTTTTTGTTGTTGTTTTTTTTTTCCTTCTTTTTCAGCTGGAGATCTGGATCAACTCAAAAAATGCATCCGAAACGTGTTATGCGCATTGGATCTGTTTTGGATGCGTCTTTTCTTATGCATTTTTTTCAGCCCTGCAGCAGCCTGTATTGTGCGTGCAGCCCTGCAGCAGCCTGTATTGTGTGTGCAGCCCTGCAGCAGCCTGTATTGTGCGTGCAGCCCTGCAGCAGCCTGTATTGTGCGTGCAGCCCTGCAGCAGCCTGTATTGTGCGTGCAGCCCTGCAGCAGCCTGTATTGTGCGTGCAGCCCTGCAACAGCCTGTATTGTGCGTGCAGCCCCGCAGCAGCCTGTATTGTGGGTGCAGCCCCGCAGCAGCCTGTATTGTGGGTGCAGCCCCGCAGCAGCCTGTATTGTGGGTGCAGCCCCGCAGCAGCCTGTATTGTGGGTGCAGCCCCGCAGCAGCCTGTATTGTGGGTGCAGCCCCGCAGCAGCCTGTATTGTGGGTGCAGCCCCGCAGCAGCCTGTATTGTGGGTGCAGCCCCGCAGCAGCCTGTATTGTGGGTGCAGCCCCGCAGCAGCCTGCAGCTTTTACACAATGGTTTCAATGGGAAGAGTGGATCACAAAACTGCAGCAAATTTTGACAGCTCATTCTTTGTGGAAAAGTTTTCAAGGGAAAAAATGCACCAGGTCATGAAGGTAAAGATTGAACAGCAAAATGTGAAAACCCACTGAGTTTGCTGAAATTTCATTTAAGTGACGTGTTTTTCAATGCAAAAATGGATCATAAAAACAGGATAAAAAACAAACAGTGTGAACATAGCCTTAGACAAGCCATGCTTTCATTGATCAAAATGCGTAATCTTATAGGGATTTCTAGAAATCTGCGCACTGTGCTTCTTTTTTCTGACTTGCATTAGAGGTGTGAAATCAGTGGATAAAATGCGCACGTGTTTTTAGTACGATTCTGCAGTGGAAACTAACAAAAACGCATGTTATCCGCACCTATGAGTGTCAATAAAGTCTTGTCAAAGCTAAATGCCAGGAAGTGTAAAAAATAAAGCAACTAAAAAGGAACCGTAACATAAAAAAAAAAACGTGGAGAAAAGGCACAAAAAAAGTGACCTAATGTGCAGAAACTGTGCAACATCAAAAGCTCATTGTGAGAATGTGTCATCATAGAGACCCTTTCGTCAGATTCCTACTGTACAAAATGTATTTATTGAGACGGAGGTGTGTGTGTATATAGTATATGTATATCACAACCTATGTGGTTTTCTATTATAAGACATTTGAAAATTCTCTAGATCTGGCCCTAAGTGGAGAAAAAAGATAAAATCCCAGGATCCAGTTCCCCGCAGTCTACATGGTATAATGCAGATCATCGTGCCGTTACAGGCGGGGGACTGCCGTTTTCTCAGCTGTATAAATTGCTGTGCAGTGCACTAATAAAGGTAGTGTGTGATGAATAGGATACACTGAATTTCCTGTTGTGCAGATCAGCTCATGCATGGCTGGGCAGAGACTCTTTCCAATCTCATGACCCTGTCAGATATTTTCATGGCTTTTATGCCATGTTTCATTTGCTATAAACCCAATGTATTAGCTATAATGGATTCCTATTCATGTTGTGCTCGAGTGCTGTGCGCAAACGGCTCGTCCTGTGCCTGCAAACTAAAAGAAATAAGACACTTTGGGACCCATTTTAGTTATAATTTGGACTGGGAGTTTATGAAGGTTGGTCTTCATAACCATCAGAGGAGCCTCACTGGATGTGTCCTCGGAAAATTACCTCTTGTTTAAATATTTAGATTGTGAGCCCCAATGGGGACAGTGTTGCAAATGTATGTAAATTGCTATGGAATTAATAGCTCTATATTAATGTGTGCTGTGCCCCGCCGCAGCCTCTGTTGTGCGTGCTGTGCCCCGCCGCAGCCTCTGTTGTGCGTGCTGTGCCCCGCCGCAGCCTCTGTTGTGTGTGCTGTGCCCCGCCGCAGCCTCTGTTGTGTGTGCTGTGCCCCGCCGCAGCCTCTGTTGTGTGTGCTGTGCCCCGCCGCAGCCTCTGTTGTGTGTGCTGTGCCCCGCCGCAGCCTCTGTTGTGTGTGCTGTGCCCCGCCGCAGCCTCTGTTGTGTGTGCTGTGCCCCGCCGCAGCCTCTGTTGTGTGTGCTGTGCCCCGCCGCAGCCTCTGTTGTGTGTGCTGTGCCCCGCCGCAGCCTCTGTTGTGTGTGCTGTGCCCCGCCGCAGCCTCTGTTGTGTGTGCTGTGCCCCGCCGCAGCCTCTGTTGTGTGTGCTGTGCCCCGCCGCAGCCTCTGTTGTGTGTGCTGTGCCCCGCCGCAGCCTCTGTTGTGTGTGCTGTGCCCCGCCGCAGCCTCTGTTGTGCGTGCTGTGCCCCGCCGCAGCGCGTGCTGTGCCCCGCAGCGGCCTCTGTTATATTGTGTTGTATTCTGCCTGTGGTCCTTATACCGTATGCCGAAATTATTCCAAAATTGGGCGGTAGGAATGTTCAAAGGGTGGAGCCTGGGCAGAGACTCAAAGGGGCCTGTAAATTTTGCCAGAACGGCAACCTGAGAATTCCTGGTGACAACCATCAGCATGACTATAAAATGGCCTCAGTGACCAGTGTTTGCAAATGGCAACATTTCTGTATTTGTTTTTATGCAGATTGTAGGATTTAAACAGTAGATAATCTTCTGATGATATGTTCCCTCTAAAACATAAAGGGCAAGAAATGTCTAGGCTGTACTGTAAAATCTGTCCTTACTTTACCTATACGATTTAGAAGTTATATGCCTCATAATTCTGGGGCAGTTTTCACCAAGAAAATTAAAAGGTACTTTCTCTGCAACACATTTAAGTGTTGTCTATGCTTTCTAGACACGTTTCTCTCTGCTGCTGGGTGGAACAGGCAAAACTTGTGCAGTTACTTGGTCTGTGTTGTCTGTGTCGGCCTCCACAAAGCTGGGGCGTCATGGTGGCCAACGGCCACGGTGGTCTCGCCAACTGGTTGGCTGTCCTCATCAGAATAAAAAGGGGTGTAAGTTGTGGATGGGGTGCAGGATCAGCCATCTCAATAAGCAATGTCCAGACCTGCAACAGGAAAAACTTTTTACTAGAGAAGTTAAGGATTCTAGCTCACCTCAGGCTTGCAGAAGGAATACCTTGGCTTACTTTCCACTGCTGGTAATTCTGGATCTTATCAACTCATCCCTCTACTGATCCCTAACCCAAATCTGCAGTTGGGCATGGCCCGTACCACACAGGACACTGTTTCACGTGGCTGCACATATTTTGCTGGAGTCCTGACCACAAAGAAGACGCGGGCTGGCCTCCTTGACCTCCAGCACCCCTCAATCCCAAGGGAGCAGGGTTGCTTCTCATAAGCCTGGTAGTTCTCTCATAGGGGCTGCTACCCACCAGACATCACAGAAGCCCCTACACTAATTACATCTATTTGTGTAAAAATGTCTGAAGAGCGCTCCTCACCCCATAAGAGTTCAGATATTTGGTGCCTGACTTTGCAGGGTGCCACATTAAGGTGTCCTCTGCCTAGTTTCACCTGTGCAGTGCGCATGCGCCAATGCCAGCCAAGGAATTTCTGAACATTATGTAAATAGTATACATTTTGTCCACTACAATGTACTGTATTAAAAACTGCAGTGGAAACAAGGGGTACCCCTAACCTTGCACATATCCAAATTGGAAAACTTGATCAGAAGTTGTTTTTGGTGCCTTGATAGAAAAAAGAGCAAAATGAGACAACCATGTTTACCCAGTTTCTTTGGAATACCAAATGCCCTGCATCATGTGGTCAAGATATGACCTTGTGGAGGGTCATTATATTTTGTAGCAACATCAGTTTCCGTTTGAACAAAGCCGAGAACATTTTTCCCATAGTTTCCATTTGGGAAAGGTTTACGTGCAGTGTGGTGGCCAGATCTGATCACAGTGGGACTAGATTTTCTGCCAGGAACTCTTGTTATATTGCTGCCGGCTTAACCTGCCACTCAAGAGTTAAACACTACAGGTAGTAAGATTTGATCACACGTTGGGCTGGAGCATTAGGCACTTAACCATCACAGGTGTGGGTAGAGATTTTATCAGTTTTAGGTGCAGTAAAACTGCTTTGACATGGATTATTATTATATTTATATAGCGCCATTAATTCCCATGCTGCTTTACATGATAGGGGGTAGAAAAGACAATTTCAATATATTCATGTAGACCGTACAAACGGCAACATTGTACTTTGGCTGCATTTTAGGATCCGGGATCCCGGACTGGTTCTGCTGAACTTAGTCTAAACCCTAAAATGTGGATGTTACACCAACCTTCTACGTCACGGTTATGATTATTGGCTGTTCATTTCTGCTAGCGTTGTGTTCACATCTGCATTTTTGTAAGTTCTTATAGGGTAGGTGCAAACTTTTAGTGTGGGTATGCACCCCCCCCCACCAAAAAAAACCCCAAAATAATAAAGCAATGTTGGAAAGTTACTATAAGAATTCTTGACTTTTCCCATTGTATTTCTTTTATTAATTACATTTTGCTGTCTATCTGCCAAGTATTTTCTTTTGTGGAACTAAATTCTGTTTTTCTTCCCTAATATTTCAGATTTAAGCAAAGCAATGTCTGGTGGAGGGATGTCCCAGTTCCAGGAGGCCATCCGGCAGGAGCTGGAGGAGGCCATGAAGCTGGACCTGGAGAAAATCCTGTCTACAGCCCCGGAGTCTGAATTAGAGGTACTTTTATACTAGTGCTTTTATGCTGAATTAGAGGTATACTTACTAGGCATTGATTCCCTTTACATTTCAGGTGGCAGCTGCTACTTGTACAGAAGGTGTCATCCATGTGGCTTTACAACATTATTACCTTGTGTTATTAAATGGCTATACCCAGAATTGAACGTTTTCCCCTGTCCAGAACCCATTCTGAACGGTACATAGGTGCTTATGGTCGAACTCTGCCCTATTTATTGTATATGGGCCTGCCAGGGAAGGCTATTTCTGGTTGTCACATAGATGATGAATAGAATAGAGGATAACCATGTGCACCTCTGCTCCATTCAGGCCAGGCCCCTTTGCAGGATCCAGTGCACAAACTTGTTCCTCATCGAACTGGTAGAGGAAACCTTTAATTGTGGGAATACCTGGAATACTTTGTTGTCCCTTTAGGGTAAATTCACATGCTGCTTAATTTGCTGAGAAGGGCTTCCTAAAATTATTATTTTCGGCCAAAATAACACAGTCCAGGTGCCTGGTTTGTCATGGGCTCATGGAGTTTTTGGATCATAAACTGAGCAGAAACTACAAATCCCCATCCAAATCTCAAAACTCCTCAAAGTCCACTAGTTCCCACTTTTTCTGTTCAGCAAACAGACTGTGTGCACATAGCCTAAGATTGTTTGGAGGCTAAAATTCAATCTGTGTTTGCACTGGACTCCCTGTCACAAGTCCAAGGCAAACATTTCGATATCAGACACAGATTTGCAGCTCGGAGACACAGGCTCGCAGGTGGATAACTTTCTTTCAGGTGGCAAATCCATATTTTGTTGAAATGAACCATGTTTTATTGTGACAGCAACAACGTTTTCCCATTGTAGTTGGTTTATTTTGAGAAGAAAATGTGAGAATTCCACCCCCCCCACCACCACACACACATGCATACATACACACACACATACATGCATACACACATACATGCATACATACATACATACACACCGCCTCCCTCCTTAAACAGTCTCTAAAATTTCTGCAGCAATACCTGCTGTGTGGATACCTCTTTACAAGGAACAGATCAGGAGGTTCATGCTGCCTAAACCTGTTATTGCAGCTGGCGCATTTCAAGAAAATCCTTTGAACGTATCCTGCCTGATACTGCGCCTCTCTGCTGACTAATCTGAGGCCGGTCCCCGGCTCCTTCTCTCTGCCCGGCTGCCTTTGATTGATGGGTCTCTCCTGATGTTTGTATGGAGTGACCTGTCAGTCTGGGTTTAGGTAGCAGGAAGAATCCTCCAGAGATCGGCTTTTCAAAATATATTTGAAACATTGCAACATTTAAGAGTAAAACATACATGGCCGCGATAACTAAGCCGGTTATAAAAATGTATTCTGCATCAGTCACAGTAAGACCTCATTCACACCAGAGCATTTATGCTGTGTGTTTTTATTTTTGCCTGTCGCTTCACTCAACACTATATAAATAAATCTTTACTTGAAGCAAAAAAACATACCGTATACGTGTGCAGTGATTATAAAGACTATTGTGCTCTGTCTTTGTTGATCTGTTCTTGGTGCAGTTTCTGCAATGAAAACTGATCCTATTTTTGCAAAAAAAGCATCACAAATGCACCATCCTTTTTCTGTGTTTTTTTGCTCCATTTTCTGGAGACACAGACACACACACTCTTTCTTACCCTCCTTGGCGAGCCCCAGCGATGTCTTCCTTCTGGGCATCAGCAGGGCTTGTGCGTAGTATGAGTACTTGCAGGACCCTTGGTCATGTGACTCTCAGGCAGGGTCACATGGGCAGGTCCTGTCAGTACAGAACCTGCAGGTGCTGCTGATGCTTGAAAGGAAGACCTCACTAGGGCACACCATGAGATCGCCATGGAGGGTAAGTAATGGAGCGTTAATGGTGCAGAAAGCGCAGCAGAAAAACGGAGCAATAATGGACGCTCATTTTTTGGATGTTACGCAGCAGTCAAAAACGCTGACATCTGCACAGCTAATTGAAAATCCCATTCACTTTGCTGCGACTGATCAATTTTTGGTGCTGTTGAAAAAAGAGCAACAAAAAAAAAAAAAAACTGCACCAGAACATCCTGTGTGAACATGGCCTAATACTGCAATTTGTGAGCAGCACTCACCTTAGAGGGGTATTCCTATCTCCAAGATCCTATCCCATTATGGAGTAGATATAATATTAGCAAATCCCTCCCATTAGAAATGTAGTTTAGTTCTCCTGATTATCTATGTCTCTTACCTTATTCACAGGAATTACAGCTTGGGTATCCATGGTTACGACCATGAGCAACTAACTGTCACTGAGTGGTCGTAACCATGGATACCTAAGTGGTTATGTCCTGCACATGAGATAAGACATGGTTAATCAGGAGAACTAGACTACATTTCTAATTGGAGGGATTTGCTAATATTATTATTATTACACCTGTTACATATTGGGATAGGATATTAAAGTGGGGAACACCATTTACATCTAAGCTCGGCAGAGTACAGGGTTTTGTTTTTGGTGTCTTTGTGCCTTTTCCACGCGGTCTCTATCATAGTTGGTAAACCTTTACTGTCATAACTTTTCTAGACAAAAAAAAACTAAACAATTTCACTGTGTCTTTCTAAAGATTAATGGATTGAATATGTGGGTTATGTGGAATACATTCTATCTCTGCTGATCAGATCTTCTCTAAAGGTGCCGTCACACGCATCAATTTACTGAACGATATTGTTAGCGATCACATGCACGTGCGATCGCTAACAATATCGTTCAGATTGCTGGTGAGCTGTCACACAGGCAGACTGACCAGCGATCAATGGACCAGAGACATTGTGGAAACGATTTAAATATCGTTTCCACAATATCTTTCTCCCGCTGCCAGGCTGCGGTAAGCGGGGGCAGGCTGGTCTCCAAGGTAAACTGCGGGTAACTAGGCAGCGCGTGCTGCCTAGATACCCGATGTATACCTTGGTTACCAGCCTTCTCTGCTCACTGGCTGGTATCCAAGGTACACAGTGGGTAACTAGGGTCCCTAGTTACCCGCTGTATACCTTGGATACCAACCAGTGAGCGGAGAAGGCTGGTAACCAAGGTATACTTCGGGTATCTAGGCAGCGCGCTCTGCCTAGTTACCCGCAGTTTACCTTGGATACCAGCTCCCAGCGCTTGCAGAGAGGCGCTGGGAGCTGGCTTATCGGCTGTCTCCCGGTGTCACATGCAGCGATGCTGCGTGCCCACCGGGTGACCAACGGTAGATTTGAGGTCCTGTCCTCAAATCAAAGGATGAACAATCAGTCGACTGATCGTTCATCGTTTGTAGTGTCACACGCAACGATGTTGTTTCGACATCGTTCAAGTGTCACAGAACACGTGACTTTTGAACGATATTGGCAACGATATCGTTACGTGTGATGGTACCTTAAGGCAGTGGTCAGTATACGGTATGCGCTGCTCTCTATGCTAGTCTGAAAGACCTCATTGCTGCATTGTGCCCTGTATAGTAATAATGAGATCGGTGTGTAAGTCCTCCTTTATCTCAATAATAGATCGCAGCCATGTGTAACTTGCCAAGCGAACATGATTGTGTGCCAGTGTCCTAAGAGGCGTTCATCAGCTTCCTGGTTAATATTTGACTTCAACCTCCTGTGCCTTTAATATTGCATGGTGGCACTTGTCCACAATGCTACACCCACACTTCTGTCTGTGCCAGGAGATGATGGATCATAGTGTAGCGTACAACTGCAGTGCGGGCATGTGGGCACATGGCACTCCTTAAACGGGTTGTCTGCAATTTTACCTTTTTTTTTTTTTTTTTTTTTTTTTTTATTTTAAATGAGTGCTTGTAAATAGACAACTTTGCAATTTACTTTTTATTAAACATTCGCTCTTTTTTTTTTTTTTAAAGGGGTGCTCCACTTTGAGGACAAACCCCTTTTGATTCCACTTGTTTCCCCCAGTTGACATAATATTCCCTGTACTCACCTCCCGTGCTGCTGTTCCAGCGCTGTCTAATCATGGTTCAGGGGTTCACATGACATTATGATGTCACACGAGCCCTGCGTCCAATCAGACAGCGCATTTAGTCCAAGGCGGGGAGAGAGAAGCTGTCTGATTGGGCGCAGGGCTCGT
Source organism: Allobates femoralis (assembly GCA_033576535.1). Lineage (NCBI taxonomy): Eukaryota > Metazoa > Chordata > Amphibia > Anura > Aromobatidae > Allobates > Allobates femoralis. The sequence continues at coordinate 562,615,458 of JARQOC010000001.1, read as the reverse complement.
GTGACATCATAATGTCATGTGAACCCCTGAACCGCGACTAGACAGCGCTGGAACAGCAGTACGGGAGGTGAGTACAGGGAATATTATGTCAACTGGGGGAAACAAGTGGAATCAGAAGGGGTTTGTCCTTGTAGTGGAGCACCCCTTTAAAGATTGTAAGCATTATGAATTTGGTAGTTTTCAGGAAGCAAGAGTGCTGAAGGTCCCAGTTATGTTTTTTATGTATGTGGTTATACAATGTTAAGGGAAAAACCTATACCTTCTCCCATTTCATTTACAAGGTGTGTTCTCCTAATAATGTAATTGATCTCTCAACATTAATATCATTTTTTACTATTGCTGATTTCCCCTGTAACTTGGACTGACCTCTTCGCCTCAGTTAAGAGGACAAATTCACCCTCTTGGCTGCACTGCAGAGCCAGTCTGGGTTTCCTAAGAATCATCAGTTCCTGCTCCGGCTATCGCTTGATCGGACGAAGGAATGTTACTCCTTCTTATACTGTATACACTTTGCTTGTTCAGCACTTTCTATACAGCGATCAGCAACGCAGAGATGTTAGGAAAACACTCCTGCCTTCTTTATCTGGAGTCCAGCCATCTCTGACAACAGGCTCCTGCATCTGCTGACTCTGAAATGATCAGTGCAGAGTCGTATATAGTGTGACCGCTCCAAAAGCTGTTAATTGGGTACAAGTCTAAAGTGGTTTTATTTTCTGTTATTTGTGCTTTTTTTTGCGTAAAATGTCGGACGTACAAAATCCATCCAAAACCTTTTTTTTTATGCAGTGGAAGACTACTAGAGGACTGTAATTAGCCACTTTCTATTCTTTCAGCCGCCATACACATCTCTGAAGTAATATGCATATGTTTTCTCCCCTGCAGCACACTAAGAAAGACTTGGAAGGCTTCCAGAAGTTGTTTCATCGCTTCTTGCAGGAAAAAGGTCCTTCTGTAGATTGGGGAAAGATCCAGAGACCCCCTGAGGATTCAGTGAGTTACTATATCATGTTACTCGTTACAGCCTTTGACCTATGGCATGTGTACTGCAAGATGTGTATTTTCCCAGTTGTAGAGCTATTCCATTCTCCGTTTTTTCTTTGTGTTTTTTTTCTTTCATGTTGGCAGCTTTCTGGAGTATATTAGTGGATCGCTTTACAGAAAGGCTTGTAATAACAAGTCCTACTCAAGGTTTATGGCACTTCAGTGTAGATTAGGAGCTCACTGTACTGTGCACCATCATGAAGGCATTTATTTATTGCTTTAATTAACTACAGATCGTTGTCTTCAGAAATGATCATCTCCAAACCAGATAGCACTGACTGTCGCTTCTTTCTTTTTTGGATAATTCGTTTTGTTTTGGTTATTTTGCATGCGGTTGACAAATTTTGCGCAAAGCCAAAATTGCTCTTTATTTTCGTTAAAGGGGACCTGTCAGGTCATTTTTACCCCCTAACCAATCACTACCTGTCTCTGCACCTTCCTAGCACATTTCTAACCATCCCTGTCTGACCTATAGCTGCCCTATATTGGTTGTGAAAAATGATGCAAATAAGGCATCCAGGCTACAGTCTGTAGTGTGACTGACTGGGCGGTCTCCAGGGCTCCGCCTTTCCCCCTCGCTGCTGTTATCATGCCCCGGTGGGTGTGAGAATTTATTCTCCTGCGCGCTCCCAATTTGAAATCATCCTCATCCTTCCGGGAATTATGCATCGGCAGTAAATCATTTCCGGTCCAGTGCATTGTGGGAGGTATGGCCTGTACAGGCTGGCTCCGGATTATGTGCAGTGCTCATATTGAAGCCGGCTCGTAATCCCGATAATACCCCCCCCACAATGCATCGGACCAGAAATGACGTCTGGCTGGCGAATCATTCCCAGAAGGAGGAGGGAATTTAAAATTGAGAATGAATTCTCACAACCACCGGGGCGTGATAACAGCGAGGGGGGTAGACTGAGCCCTGGAGACCGCCCAGCCAGTCTACACTCTGTCTGTGACTTACATTTTCGCATGCAAATGAGACATCCAAAGTCTTTTTTTCACAGCCAATATAGGGCAGCTTTAGGTGAGACAGGGAGGGTTAGGGATGTGCTAGGAAGGTGCAGGGACAGGTAGTTATAGCTTGTGGGGAGGGGGGGGGGTAAAAATGACCTGACAGGTTCCCTTTAATTTTTTTTTGTATGCACCACAAATCACATTTTACCAATATTTTGCAAAATTTGTTCAAAACATTTTAGCTATGCATAACATGACTCTGGGGAACAGTGATGGGGGTGTGAACGGAGCACATTGTCAATATTTTGCAACATTCTTAGGAAGTTGCAATTGATAAACAAGCTAAAAACATCTGGATGTCCAGTGCCTCTCTCAAGCTGGTTTTACACTTGCCTTTAGGGTGTGATCAGGCTAAAAAGACATGCGACTACATGCAGGTTTGTTTGTGCAATTGTATGCAACTACAGCGCTATTGTCTGATCAGGCAAAAAAATGTTTTTTGTTTTTTTTGCCTGATCTGCGGAAAGTTGAAACTTTACATAAAACACGCCTAATAGGCGGGGGGTGGGAGGGGCTCTCGTCATGCTCAATGTGAAAGCTGGATTGAGCCTGGCCGGATTTGGCCCAATTAAAGCCCATTCTATTTTTGACCACAGTGTGCCACATCCGGTGATTTTTTTTTTTTAACCAACAAAAAATCCCATCATTGTGCGACCATGGAGAAGGTCAAAAGGAAACATTTGTGAGGATCTGGCGGAAACCTTATGCCACCGCATGTGCCTGCGTCTCCATTCTGAAGGTACCGTTACACAAAGATATATTGCCTGCAACTTACTGGTTGCAGTGAAATCATGGACCCATTGTTCCATTTTGTTGCTGTGTACAAATAGAACAATGTGTCCATGATTTCACTTCAACCAGCAAATTGCCAGTGAAATTGCCGTGTGTGACCGTACCTTCAGTCTTTGAAGACAGGCCTCATCAGGTAATCAAGGTTTTCCCTGGGTTAGGACGACGGACAAAAAAAAAAAATGGAAGCGTGAAACCACCCTCCAATGACAAACGACCCTCCACCATATATAAATTATTCTTTTAATTTGCACCTTTTTTAAAATCCTAAAGGAGAAAATGGGAAACACGCAAAAAACAAACAAACCAATATTAGATAAAAGACACATGCAGTAATGACTCGGGCCCTGGATGTGTGTACCGCCAGACTAATGTAATTGTGGTAGGCGGCACGAGGAGCTAAGGGCGTCCTACACTTTGCACTGGTGAATGGGGCAGGGATTTGACGTTCTATCAATCCACGCTTGTTATACTTGGATTTGTCTATGTGGATGAAGGCCAGCACTGGCGTGAACCCAGGGAATAGCAATGTGATGGAGAACACTGAGGCTCTCTTCATAGGGTACAAGCAAGCTTTTTAGGTCCAGTCTCGGCCCACCGAACCATAGGCTGGGTTTATTTGGGGTGAATTAGGGTTTTTGTTTGTTTAGACATTATATATCTATATTATTTGAGTTTTTGTGTTTTTCACTTTTGTTATTTTTCGCACCCGCATGTTATTTTTAGTAGTGCGGACTTGTTAAGGTCTCTTCACACTACGTTTATTCCCTTTTTTAATGCATAAAGCTATAAAGCTTCCAAGCAAGATTTACACATAAAGGCTTTCTACACCTTCAATTTTTTTTTTTTGTTCATTTGCTTACTCGATTCCTAGGTAATTAACTTTCTAATTAGTGTTCATTAATAACTTTCCACCATGTTAATGTGAGTACTGTGTATAGGTGGCAGGCCGGCGTCAACCATGGGCAAGACCAGAGAAAACTAAAACTTAGATCAGGCTGTAATCTATGTCAGGGGATCTGAAAATGAAGATTGACTGAAACTTGATGGTTAATAAACTTGCAGTAAGGTGCCTTTCACACTAGCGTTTCTGTCCATATTCAGACAGAAAACCACATCTGCCGCCTAATGGCCACACTTGCGGCAAGCCGCATGCATTCTCTATGGGGCTTGCGACAAGTGCAGTACTGCCACGATCCGGCACTTGTGGCCATGAAAAAAACTGCAGCTGACCGTGTTTTTTTTCCGTATCCAGCAATACCGCACTTGTTGCAAGCACCATAGACAATGCATGCGGCTTGTCGCAAGTGTGGCCACTAGGCGGCAGATGCAGTTTTCTGTCTGGATGCGGACAGAAACGCTAGTGTGGTAGGGGTCTAACATACGTTTTTCCTGGTCAATCTGTCTCTAGACCTTGATGGAAGGCTTACAGGTGGCATTTGTTGTATAGGACTGTCACTATTAGATGCCACTGTATGGAAGAGCTTAATTCTATACAGCCAAAAAAGAACTTTACTTCCCACACCCCCACGTACACTGCCGGCGGAGGTCGGATCGGCCTTGATCGGTTGAGAGGATGTGTAGATGTGCTTGGTGTTTTCTTCACTGACGCATACAGTGGAGGAGTGTTTACACTAAACTGGCTGCAAATCACCCAGTTAACCAGCAAAACGTTGGATGAAATTATTGATTTGTGCAGCACAAAGAAATAATCCTTCTCGGCAGCTCATAGTCCTGTGAACAGGGTCAGATTACAGATTGCATCGGGCTCTTACTGATTGGGCAGATGGTGCCACCGGTCTGTTCATGTAAACAGATTTTTCGGCCAGATGTTGTTTTTCTTTTGTTCCTGCGTCTTTCCATTCCTTACATATGGCTCCCTTCCCATTATGTATATCCTGGGTTTTTAGCCAAGTGGGTGTGATCTTCTACCCATCTGTGTGCGGTTCATGAGGGCTACGCCCAGTTCGCTAAATGAGACAAAGGCCCCCTTCACATCACGATTTTTTTGGGATCCTTGGCTATCTATTGTAAAACTGCCACGGATCCCATTTGCCCCCATGTATCCCTATGGGCACAGATGGGTCCTATATGGCCATTCAATTGTGTCCAAATTGTCACGGATCCGATTGTGTCCAGTCTGTTGATGTACCCAGAATGCTCCAATTTGGGGGCACAGCGGACCAAATTGGACAGAATCTGATCCGACGCGGTCCACGGCAAAGAACATTGGGGGGCCTATGGAGCATGGATCCGTGAAAAAACGGGATCATTTCCCAGATACGATTTTGGAGTATGGAGCATGCTCAGTACACTAAAACTGCTCTGTTACCGTGTGAGTTCACTTTAGCAGTGTATCTACATACACTGCTAACGTGAGATTAAAGTGCAAATGCTCACCTCTCCGCCAAACCGCTCAGCTGATGTGGTCATGTGACAAATCAGCTGATCGGGTTGCCCTGCCCCTTCCTGGTCAGCTGATTAAGGTCCTTCAGCCATCGGAGGTGGATGCCTGCGCATTGGGGGACACTTGGCAGAGAGGTCAGCATTTTTTTTTTTTTTTTTTTTTTTTTTTTATACAATTGCTTTTCCTTTCACAATGTAATCAGCCTGACGGGCTCGACTTCCCCCAGCTCTTTCTGTGTCCGGATCTGTCAAAATCATGGATCCTGACACAAATAGCATCCAGAGTTACACATCTGGACCTCCTGCTCCTGTCCGTGGGGTCCTGCAAAAAACAGGACCCCCTTCACATTACGATTTTTTCCTAAGTGTTCATGAAGAGAAGAGAGGGCCATATGTCAGGAATGGAGAGGAGATGGAGCAAAAGTAAAATGCCGCCAGATTCAGGAGAATAGCAACATTTACACCAGGTAAAGAAACCTCATATTTCTGCTTAGTGACAGATCCTCTTTATAGGTAGTATACAATGCCATTATTACGCAGTATGAATTGGATGAGATGAATCTGTCTTGTTACGGCTGGATTATCTTCTTTTTACTTCCATTTATTTGAAAAGGATTTTAATTTTTTCAATTTAGAAGAAAAGTTTTAAAAGTTCCAGATCTCGACATGTGATCACGGCATGAACACCCCAGAGCAGCTCAATCTACAGTCAGGAGCTGGTGTGTGACACGGTTTATTACTACATTATTGTGTAGCAGGTATTTGTTCCAAGCCTCGTAATTATGGATTTATACCATAGTGTCCTCATTAGTAAGTATTGCTGGGTCACTCGTGGCACACGTCTGGTTATGTGTGCAGCATCGTGGCTATAATTGAACATTTGGCCATTAATCTCTTGATTCCGGATTTGTTGTGTTTCTGACATACAGAATTTAAATCCGTTATCAAGGCGAGTGTAGGAGACGATGGGGGCGTACCTGGATACTTTTTTTTTTTTGCTGGCCACATTATTTACTTTGTCCTCTACCTGTGTATTCTGTCTCTGTGCAAAAGCCCTGAAATCGATCACAGGAAGTGGGGGCGCATTTTTGTCACACTACGGGAAGTGGGGGAAGTTCTTTGCATGCTACAGGTAGTGGGGGTGGTTCTTTGCTGCACGCTAAGGGAAGTGGGGGGCAGTTCTTGGCTGCACGCTAAGGGAAGTAGGGGGCAGTTCTTTGCTGCACGCTACGGGAAGTGGGGGGCAGTTCTTTGCTGCACGCTAAGGGAAGTGGGGGGCAGTTCTTTGCTGCACGCTAAGGGAAGTGGGGGGCAGTTCTTTGCTGCACGCTAAGGGAAGTGGGGGGCAGTTCTTTGCTGCACGCTAAGGGAAGTGGGGGGCAGTTCTTTGCTGCAGCTACGGGAAGTGGGGGGCAGTTCTTTGCTGCATGCTATGGAAAGTGGGGGGCACTTTTTTTTTTTTTGGGTAGTGGGAATGGAGGTGGGGGAGGTTTTGCTTGTATATTTTCTTTCTTGTCTAGTGAAATACATGCACTTATAACAGGTTGGCTCTTGGTTTGGGTCAGGCAAGCTGTTCGCCAATAAAAAGTAAAAACCATGCTAGTAAGTGATTAAATGGAACCTGTCATAATGATTTTGCGTGTTAGACTTGACCATAATGGCACTGTTAAACAGCTTAAACAGATACCTTTCAGTCAAGAAATCCACATCCTTGTTCTTAAATTTGCATGTGACATTTGGTGGTTATGGGATCAATCGGTGTACTACAGTCCGCGCTGCCCGGTCATCCAAGGAAACACAAGGGAAGCAATGTTCAAAGTAAAAATTTCCTTTATTCAACCTACGCGTTTCAGCGCCCAATCCTGGCGCCGTCCTCGGGTATACCCTGAGGACGGCGCCAGGATTGGGCGCTGAAACGCGTAGGTTGAAGAATAAAGGAAATTTTTACTTGGAACATTGCTTCCCTTGTGTTTCCTTGGATGACCGGGCAGCGCGGACTGTAGTACACCGATTTGATCCCAAAACTCCTGAAGTTTTCCACTATCGTGTGGAGGTGGAAGTCCTGCAGCAGCCTTCAATATTATACCAACGCCTTTAATCCAGTTGTGGGAATCACAACTGGACCAGGTTAGTGTAAACTTGATTACACCTGTAAGACCCTGATCTATACTCATTGATAGGGCACTATTGCGCCTCTGTTGTCTCCCCTTATATTTTTATTTAATTTGGTGGTTATAAGCTTTGTGTTTAGGGGTGCAACTCTAGGTAGGGATTTGGCTCCAGCCCTGGTCCCTCTGCCTGGATCTGGTGTCTACATCCAGCCTCCTTCTTTAAGGTTCGCAGTGGTGCCACTCCCGAAGCTGGTGGCACGGTGGTCTTCATTAAAATGGCGTCATTGGGTGCACTTGTGCAGAATGACCTTCAGCTGTCTTCAGGCAAACTGTGCCGGTGGTGGTGCAGATCAGGGCTGTGGAGTTGGTAAATCAAACCACCGACTCCCGACTCCTGAATTTCCCTGGCTGACTCTGACTCCTTCATTCATGGCTCGTTTTTAAGTGATAAAATTATTGTAGGTCAATGGTAACATTAGGCTTGAATGAATCATTATAATGACATAATAATCAAGATATTTAGAACAAAATAATAATTCATAAATATTCAGCAAATTCTGCATTGACCTACTGGACCCAATTTATTTGAAGGTGCCAGGGCAAGAGCTGAAGACCCTACCCACAGTCCCAACCCAATGTGCTGAAAGCTTATTACACCCAAACATTAATTGTGTGTTTAAAGAACAACCAGCATGCAGATTTCATCCCTACAGATATCTATTAAATGAGTATAACAGTCCCATTATGGCTATGCCTTTACTTTAACATGCAAAATCGTGATGACAGGTTCTCTTGTAAATGGAAGTTCTTGCACTTATGGTGCTGGTAAACGCTGAAAAACCTCCGGCTGCAAATCAAAACGATTTGTGGACATTTTAGAGTGTTAGCACTATAAGCCATTCAATGTATAGGTCGTGCTTGAAAGGATCAGAACGGTGTAGCACTAGCTTGTGTTACTGCTGGTCTGTACAGATTGTTCTTTTGTTCCACTGCACAATAGTTCTTTGGATGTCTTAATGTATTCTATACATATATGTTGTACTCTATACTGAGCATTGTGTATTGTGACAATGACATCAGATTATTTTATCGCTAAGTTGATTTCTCTTATTATCGGTTATTATGCATTGTTTGTTTTTCTCAGACATATATTGTACCATAAAACGACATCCACAAGTCATATAGACGACAGGCAGTGTCCGCCGTGCAGTTCTACATTGTAAAGATTCATTGACAAATATTGTGACGTTATTAAAATTCAGTATGAATACATACCGTGTCGTAACACTCCCATTCACCGTTATTGTGGAAGGTCATTCTTTGTACAATATCGTGATCGGTAATATCATGTACAGCCCATGTTTGCTCAAGGGAATGCACATCGTGACCTTGATAAGTGGAGGGGAGCAACTACATGTTGGAGCCGCCGTCCTTGTTTTTTCCAGATATCACATATTTCGGGCTGTAGGTGATCTAAGGCTGCCTTCACATTTGTGTTTGTGTCTCCATGCGGAGGGCATGCAGATGCAAACCCATTGCAAACGCTGCCATACTGATGTGAACAAAGTGGAGAATCTCTGCATGCTTTCACATTGGTATGGTGCCCGTCCAGCCAATCGGCGATCTTGGCGGCAGAGATCAGCAACAGAGATCTCCTCCTCCTGGCCGCCACTGATCTCCCAATGAAGTCGGCGCGGGAGATTTGAAGAAACGGCTGATTAGACAGCTGTTTAAATCTCCCCCGCCGACACCACCGGGAGATTAGTGGCAGCTGTGCCTGGGACCTCAGCGGCTGCTCCGGCTGATCTCCCGGGAGATGAGCGGCGGCCACCGGGCGAGATTTCAATGTGATCCGCAACATTCTCCTGCGCTGTCATGTAGGGGTCACTGAGGATCCATTGAGATTCATGCATTTTTTTTTTTGTGCGCTTGTAGTCCCTTGCTGATAAAACAAGTGCCCGAGAATGCACAAAAATGCAACAGTCTGTGTTTGGAGGGCAGAGGAGGGCGCACAAATTATGCGCATCCGAATGCAGCCAAACACAGGTACCATGCGTTCCCATGTTAAACATAGGAACACAGTGCGCATACGTTTGTGAATGCAGCGTTCTGAACACAGCCAAACGCAAATGTGAAACCGGCCTAAGTCTTTAAGACGTGAAGTTTTCCTTTCCTTGGCAGATGGCTCTGACAGTCTACTGTGTAGGTACATGGTGATAGAAGCAAGTCTTCCACTGTCTCATTGTGTGCATATATGATATATATGTTTATGGGCATAAGAGCTGTAAATACAAATTCTTTTTTAATGAAATCTTAAGTTGAGAAAATTAAAAATGGTTCCAAGAAGTGGGTATTCTAGATGAGCGAACCTTTCAAGATTCGGTTAGTGTCGCCCAACTTTCCGGTGTTGTGCAAACCTGTTTGGGTTCGGAGTTTGTGTGCTTTATAAAGCACTGGAGCAAGCATTGCTGTGGTTGGGTACATTTGGTGCCCAGTGCGAGCCGCCTGCAGTGTTTGATCAGATCACACTTGGCTTAAAAGCACAGTTTTTGGGTGTAGTGTGCGTCCAAAATTAATTTTAGGGGAAAAAAAACTGCCGATCTGGGCCCTCCTTTGAGGTTCGGGGTCACGAACAGAGCCCCAAAAAGTTTGGCTGCATCACCCAAACCTGAACTTCAAAAGCTTTGCTCATCTCTAGTGGGTAGAGCTTTCAGTACAATGAGAAGAGGGCTCAATCAGAGATCCCGGGCTCTCCATTGATTCTCTTATGCAGACATAACAATTTTGCAGAGGACATTCTGGTAGAATAATTGCCTGACTTTATTTCTTTATAATAAATGAGAATTAATGAGGTTTTTATTGCTGGAATTCATTTACTTGTATAAGAAAATTCTGATGAACACTCAGGTAAGAAAATGGGCTTTAAATTTCAAAAGATAATGCCAGATATAACCATGTTACACCATACATGGGAAATGTGGCAGCCAGCGCAGTAAGTGATTCATCGCTGGAATATACATACATTGCGGAAGTTGAATTAAGTAAATGCAAGGGTTAAAAATAAAAAAAAATTTATTCTCGCCTTCCAGCGATTCCCCCGGCGTCTCCAGCTATCTTCTGATCCTTATAGGACTTGGCGTGATGTCCCAATCCGGTCACATGACCGGTTACCACGGTAATCGGTCATGTGACTGTGACGCAACCACAGGTCCTAAGGATCAGAAGATAGCTGGAGACACCGGGGGATCGCTGGAAGGTGAGAATAAAGATTTTTTTTATTTTGTAAGGTCCGGAGGAGAGGGGAGAAAGGGGAAGGAACAACTAAGGGAGCAGGGAGAGGAGTGGGGGAAAGAGGGAGAGACTGAGGGAGCAGGGAGAGGAGGGGGGAGAGACGGAGAGAGCAGGGAGAGGAGGGGGGAAAGAGGGAGAGACTGAGGGAGCAGGGAGAGGAGGGGGGAGAGACGGAGAGAGCAGGGAGAGGAGGGGGGAAGAGGGAGAGACTGTGGGAGCAGGGAGAGGAGGGGGGAAAGAGGCAGAGACGGAGGGAGCAGAGAGAGGAGGGGGGGAAAGAGGGAGAGACTGAAGGAGCAGAGAGAGGAGGGGGGGAAAGAGGGAGAGACTGAAGGAGCAGGGAGAGGAGGGGGGAAAGGGGCAGAGATGGAGGGAGCAGAGAGAGGAGGGGGGAAAGAGGGAGAGACTGAAGGAGCAGGGAGAGACGGAGGGAGCAGGGAGAGGAGTGGAGAAAGAGGGAGGGGGGAAAGAGGAAGAGGCGGAGGGAGCAGGGAGAGGAGTGGGGAAAGAGGGAGAGGCTGAGGGAGCAGGGAGAGGAGGGGGGGACTGAGGGAGTAGGGAGAGGAGGGGGGAAAGAGGGAGAGACTGAGGGAGTAGGGAGAGGAGGGGGGAAAGAGGGAGAGACTGAGGGAGCAGGGAGAGGAGGGGGGAAAGAGGGAGGGACTGAGGGAGCAGGGAGAGGAGGGGGGAAAGAGGGAGGGACTGAGGGAGCAGGGAGAGGAGGGAGAGACTGAGGGAGCAGGGAGAGGAGGGGGGGAAAGAGGGAGAGGCTGAGGGAGCAGGGAGAGGAGGGGGGGAAAGAGGGAGAGGCTGAGGGAGCAGGGAGAGGAGGGGGGGAAAGAGGGAGAGACTGAGGGAGCAGGGAGAGGAGGGGGGGAAGAGGTGACAAGAGGGAGAGAGGAGGGGGACGAGGTGACTGGAGGGGGAGCTAGGTGACAGGAGGAGCCAGGAGAGAGGGAGAGCATCCAAACTGATCTTGCAAAATATCGTAATCGGATGCCTATATGGCATCCAATTGCAGGCATCAGTTTGGATCCGTTGCTGTCCAAGGGGTCCTACAAAAAAAAGGATCCCTTGGACAGCAAAAAAACGCTGTGTGAAAGCAGCTTTACAAATGGCCCCTTAGTAAAAATCTAAACTTTCAGAAGATTTCACAGTGTAAGTAGGGTATATTAATAAACAGATATTTTAGACGAGATGAGTCTAGTGGTCTTAAATTAATAATGTATGTGAGGATGGCTGTTTAAACTCATTCTCTGTCCACATAGCTTGATTGACAGCTCCTCAGTGCCCCTCCTCCTGCTGAGATCTCCCACTTCTCGGTACAAGCTGCAGCTGTGAGGCTAGGAGGATAGCAACCTGTGGACTCATGAGATCTTTCACTGTTTAGCTAGACTAATACAAATAAAAGTATGTTCTTTACTATATGGATCAAGTTAATTTGAGATCCATGTATGAAAAAGCTGCATTCATATTGTGGTTTGCTGACCATTCAGCTCCTTTTTGAGGACATTTCCATCTTAAAGAGGACCTTTCACCCCCTGCTGCTTTCCAAACTGAAAGCACCCTGAAGGCAGCATGTCTGCTGCATTCAAGGAAGGGGTCCCCCATGTCTCTAGCCACCATATAAGTTGTACAAAACACTTTAAGGAGTCCGGAGGGACTTGCTCAGTAATGAGTCTTCGCTGCTCCCTGGTGTCCTCCCTGCCTCCAGCCCCCTCAGTAACCCCTCCTTTATGTGTGCCCCCTCCTCGGCCGCTCATGCTCCTCTGCATCTGAAGTCACGCAGGCACAGAGGAGCCATGGGCGGGAGCGGTCCCAGCAGTTGAAACGCCTCCTGCCAGTGACGTCGGCACTGGAGCCTACAGCTTCGCGCGCTGACGTCACTGGCAGGAGGTGTCTCAGCTGCTGGGACCGCTCCTGCCCATGCTCGCTCTGTGCCTGCGTGACTTCAGATGCAGAGGAGCATGAGCGGCCGAGGAGGGAAGACGCATAAAGGAGGCGGCACATTAGGGGCAGGAGGTGGCACAGAGAGGGCTGGAGGCGAGGAAGACACCAGGGAGCAGCAAGGACTCATTACTGAGTAAGTCCCTCCGGACTCCTTATCTGTACACTTTATAAAGTGTTTTGTACAACTTACAGAGGGCTAGAGACATGGGGGACCCCTTCCCTGAATACAGCAGACACTGCTGCATTTAGGGGTGCTTTCAGTTTGGAAAGCACCAGGGGGTGTGACAGGTCCTCTTTAGAGAGGTTATCCAGGCTTTTTATAAAATCTTGTGTATATCTAGGCTGCAAAATGCTGACAGTTTGTAATTTACACCCTGTCAACATTTTGCATTGTTATGTAGATATCACAAATTCAGTGTCTACAGGAGTTGCTCACCCCCTACTAAGGCGTGCTTGTTTTGGAACCTGGGTGTAATGTCCCAACTGGTCGTTTACACAGTTTTCTACAAGCAACCCCCCCTCACAGTCTACAATATGACCACCCACCCCCAATTCACCTATGTAAACTCTGATTGGCCTGCATTGCACTGAGCGGTTATCTCCTTTTGTCTGCAACACTGCAGAATCCGCAGCTATGTGAAGGGGATAACCGCTGAGTGCACTGTGCTGCAGTGTTGTGCACCCTCCTTCATGTGGTTCATCCTGCTTCACAGAGTGGGCGGTGTGACAGCGCGGACACGGGAAAGGTGAGCACACACACACCCCAGCACAGTGTCACTCTGTGGTCAAATCCTTCACATAGCTGCGGATTCAGCACAGTGTTGCAGACAGAAGGAGGTGACGCCCAGTTCAATGCAGTTCAGAGTTTACATAGGTGAATGATGTTGGGTAGCCATATTGGATATGGGGGGGAGACTGGGAGTAAACGACAAGTAGTGAGGTTTACAAACACTCCTCTAGTCAGGGGCTGAGCTGCTCCTCCACACTGAATGCTGATATCTGGGTAAGAATGCAAAATGTTGACAGGGCGTAATTACAAACAGTCAGCATTTTGCAGCCTAAATATAACTTAGATTTGATAAACCCAGACAACCCCGTTAATACCTGAAAATAGTATTCATACGTTAATAATTGAGATAGAAAGCTACAAAGCTTTGGATTTGTTTCACTTTTTAGCTGGACACAATAGTGTAGTTCACAATGTTATTGTTTGACATGGAAAGGTCAAACAGTGTAAAGTTTCACTATTTTAGAATCATTGAGGTCTAGGTGGTGTCGGAGTAGCATCCAAATACTGTGGAATCCCACAGTGCAGCGCTGGATGGGCAGCAACGAGACGGCTGAAGAGAGACAAGCACAAATGGGGGCGCCGTCCTCTGCCGAGTACTTATCACTCCATAGTAGAGCTTAACCTTGAGTCACAGTACATTCTCCACATTCTGCACTTTCTCTACAGATCTTTTGTACTGTTTGTATCACCGCCATGCTGTCGTCATTTATGACTGCTTATTTTTATATTGCTCAGTAACTTGTGACAGCGTACCCAGTGACACCCTGTTGCTACATATTTCCATTACACATGTGCTCTGCAATTGATTTCATGTTATTACATGGAGGCGCACCCATCATTCACACCAGAAGACACACAGCCACTTCCTATCCCAATTAGTGACATTTACAGAAAGTAATGGTCAATGTCCTATTACAGGCCGATTATGTCACATACACAGGGAGGAGACTTTCAGAAATAATCTTTACATGAGACCCCACCTTATTAACACACTGTATGAGAATTACAGTATACACCTTTGGTAGCCTCCAGCTGTCATTTCACCAGAGTAGCTCCGCTCAACAGAGCGCATGTGTTTTCAATGGGGAGACCAAATAAACCTGGCATTTCTAGTAGTGACTTAACTTTATTACAACCTAATTACCACCGATCTGCAGATTGGTAATGGTCCTCCCTCCCTGAACAGCAGAACAGGGTACCCTTATCTTTGTGCACATTTATCCTTTATTATAAAATGGAGCGGCATGTTGGATGTCCAGCTGCTGAACAATTCATTCAAAAACTGGAAGCCACATAGGAAAGAATGTAGCGGTGGTCAATGATGGACACCACTGCTCTATTCTAAGTGGGATAAAAGTGCACCATTCTGCCAACCAGTGAAGGCTCCATCAACCAAACCACCACCGATGAGTAAGTTTAACATGTTTGTAAGTAGGCTCATCCGTCAAAATCTTTAGGAGATGTAACTTTGCTATAACGCTTATGGGCAACGTTAAAGGGCACTTAAAATTCATTTAGCTGAAAACGACATTCTAAACCACTTACTAGTGTATAATAAAGAGATTAGTGGCAATGCCCTCTCTTATAAAGCCCCGCCCCCTTGTTCAAGATATTTTTCAAGGCAGGCTGTAGTTATGTAAACGTATCTACATATGTCTTTTGACCTGAGACCACCCTCAGCAGCCCCAGCAAGCACATGTAGTGTTATTTTTTCGTTCATTGCTCTTGCTTCACATGACAAGTGGTCATGTTCAGGAACTGATCACTATTCAATCGGCAAAGAAGACTGGACTAAAATTGCGGTTGGTGGTTTACAAAGGAGGACCTCTATACTGTGAAAGTAAACATTTCTTTCTTGGACACTTATGGCTTATCCACTAAATACTCCATATATGTCAGATAGGACTGAACTCTCTACATACGTACGTATCCAGACACCTCTTGTGAATTGTAGGCCCCGTGATGTCATTACATTGCACGCATAAAGTCACGGTGGTCTGCTGGTTATAGTGTCTGGGATTTGAAGGGATGAGGGATGCGCCGGGATCTGACCTGGCGGCCATGGACTACTGACACGGCCAATGGCTCTGGAAATCTTCACTCAACTCTGGAACATATTTAGACTTTGTGCGACTGACTAATCTTGGTATAACACTTACTTTGGTGTATGATTAATGATTGCACCTTTCTGAGGTTCTGCATTTGTTGGTGGCCATACAATCAGTTGGTAGATGTGTCATCTGCATCTATACAGTTTGATTCCATGTGGCCAGAATGCTGTAGGGAAGGTCCTTCTCTTGGCTTCTCGCCTTCTTTGTGCTGGTCATAAAATCTACTTCCCTGTAGGTGATCAGTGTATACGCCTTTTTTTTATTCCATTTCCTCTTGGGTTAACAGACAAGTGCAAATCACGGTTGTGGGAAAAAGTCAACGTACTATTGTGTTTTAAAGATAAGGAGATATATATTTTTTTATTTTAGTTTATTACGTTAACCTTTCTATAAATCTTCAAAGCTGGATGGTAATTACATTGAATGGCTCTAAAGTACTATACTGTAAAAGAACTTCATGGTCAAAGGAAGCCGCTGGTAGAGCGGAGACGGGTAGACTGCACGTGCAAAATGGGAGGGAGATTGTGCACGAAAGTCAACTTGTATGAATGTGTTCGATGGCTATATGGGCCAAAATATCCATCTCGTGCTTGTAGTCTTTGATTTTTATGATTGTAACGTGTTTTAGTTTATCGCAAAATAAATAATGTATTTGGTAAGTGCAGCCACACCATAAGGGACTCCCCTAACTTTTATTTTTTATTAGATTGTTAGATACAAGGATAAACGAGAGCCACGTTTATTTGTGGCATATTTTGTAGGTTTGTCATGAGTGGTCTCAATATGATAAGTATTTAGAGGTTGTATAAACAGCACACTTTTTAAAGGTATTGTGACGTGGGGATTGTGACCAGGGACGTGGGGTGCTCTGAAGGGGGTCGGAAAAATCTTTGGGGAGGTCACTGGGCCTTGACCTGGTTTCCATGGCCCTGGCTGAATCCTAAAAATGGGGAAAGTTTTTATATGGTGTTCAGCGATTGGATGGCCGACGCTGCAGTTCAGGACTGGGTCCGTTGGTGACCCGGCAAAGATGGTACAGCTCCCCATAGATGGAGCGGGGCCCCAGGGTGACTGGTACAGTTTATGAAGGGTTAGTGGACGTTGGGGTGCAGGACTGAGGGTGCAGACAATGATCGGACGACACAAGGGTGGTGGTTTCCTTTACTATTTACTTGGTAATTGATCGTTCAATCCAGGACACTGGTAACAGGTGGTAATTGAGATCCGGGCGGCCTGGAAGCAATTGGGGATCCACCTCGCCAGGTGAGTTTGGAGGCTTTCCTTCTGCGCTCTCCCCTTTGGTCCCCGCTGCCTAAAAGCTGTGCTGCGACCCTCTTCCTGTGTGCTGGTTTCTCATCCATATAGCATGCAGCTTGAGTCTTTTACAGTTGCCGCTCCCCTGTTGGCGACTTCGGGCTCTAGCATGCTGCTGTGCCATCAGGTGCTTGGTGGGGCCAGGAGACCTGCAACCTCCTGCCCTCGGGATTTAGCTGCCGAGACTTCAGTATCTTTAGAACCACAGACTCGGCGTCTGATTTCTACCGTCTAGTGTCCGCTTCCCGCTGGGGCGAGCTTGGTCTTCGCTCCATTCCCCAGATTCTCCTTGACTTCACTCCTCTTCCCTCTCACTCGCTCTCCACTATCCTGGGACGATCCTCTCGGTGGCTTTGGTCTCCAGGACCTCTGTCTCTCTCCGACCTTCTCTAAGACTTTCTCCTCTGGCTGTTCTGCCTAACCCCGCCTCTAGGCCAGAATTTATAGGGAAGCTCCCCTCAGACTGGGCTAGAGCTCCCCCTTCTGGCCTGGAGTCAGGACAAGTGTTGGATGCAGGTGTTGCCTAGTGTGGGGACCCCTTCTTGCTTCCAGGCATGACATCACCCATTGTGAGGGAGGCAATGCCACTGTGGCAACTGGACTCCTGGGGTGCCACAATTGTCCACAACTTGGACACCCCTTCTCAACCACAATGTGTTGCCCCATTATGATAATGTAGGTTAAACTCTGCTTAGGTGCCGACACCGTTCCAGTGATTGTCGTCCATCGCTCTCCTCATATGAGGTTGGGACATCACCTGAGCCCTTTACTGTCCCCACCTTCAGATGTTTTAAACATTAATTGAAAGTGAGCACCTTGGATAACCCCCTTAAGAATTCTCTCCATTAACCTGAACAGAGATTTGAATTTTATAGTATACTTTGCCTTACCTAGGCAAGGAGCTCAGCACTTGCAAGCTCTTTGCTATACAGCTTGCAAGAGCTCTTCCGAAGATGGTCGGATTGCGGTGTCTGGTCGTGCACTTCCCCAGTGCTGCAATGGTAAAGTTGGTAAAGTGACCTATTGGGAGAACACCATTAAGACCGGCACTACAAGCATGTACTGACCCAAGTTGTCAATCTTTAAGAACAGTCTGGCCCCCTCTCCTCTTAGGTAAGCCAGAAGGGAGGGGGTAGTGCACATCTGAAAATTGATCTTGATTTGAAAAACCCTTTAAAGGGAACCTGTAACCTCCATAAAGCCCCCCCCCCCCCCCCCCCCCCCCCCCGGGCTATCACTACCTGTCCCTGCACCTTCCTATTACTACTCTAACTATCCTTGTCTCTCCTAAATGTGCCCTGTGACTGTGGAATAAAACGTTATCACTCATTAGTATTGTAATGATCGGGGGAGCTACCGTTGCTAGCCCCCCTGGGTGTCCTCTGTGTCCCTCTCGCCGCCTTCTTTAGTGTTTATCACGCCCTGATGGGTGTGATATTCACATCCAAATTCGCACCCCCAGCCTGCCTCTCCACTCTGCAGAGTTTGGGTATGACACTGAACGCGAAATTTCCGGTACTCTGCAACCTGAATCAGGCTGCGCAGTACGCATGCTCTATGGAGCACATTACGTTAGCTCATCTGTGATGATGGAGCACAGAGCATGCGCAGTGCTCAGGAGCTGCGGCGCACCAGAAATGAGGTGTTTGCATTCTGCAGAGTGGAGAGGCAGACTGGGGGGCGCGCATTTGGATGTGAATATCGCACCCATTGGGGCGTGATAAAAAGTAAGGAAGGTGGGGAGAGGGACACAGAGGGCACCCAGGGGGGCTAGCAATGGTAGCCCCCCCCATCATTAAAAAAGTAATGAGTAAGTGATAAAAAGCTTTTATTACACAGTCACATTTAGCACAGAGAGGGATAGTTAGAGTAGTAATAGGAAGGTGCAGGGACAGGTAGTGATAGCCTGGGGGGCTTTATGGAGGTGACAGGTTCACTTTAACTGGTTTAGGGTATGTTCACACAGTGCAGTTTTGCTGTGGTTTCTGCCTGCGGTTTACCATTGGTTTTATGGTAATATGTGCTAATTTGTTCCTGCGGTTTGGATTCCCAGCAAAACCAATGTGTTTCACAGAAACGCTGTGCACACACATTGGTTTTTGTTCTCTGGAGACAGTGTAAACACCACAGGATTTGCTGCATTTTTGTTTTCCAGCAAAACCTATGTGATTCTAGGATTAGCTGTCCCAACACATTGGTTTTTGTTTGGTGAAGAAAGTGGAAACACCTCAGGTTTTGCTGTGTTTTAGGGCCCTTTCACATCAGCGGTTTTTTAAATTTGCAGTGAAAAAACCGCATCTGCCGCAATTACCGCATACCGGCTGCACTTGCGGCAAACGCCATGCAAAGTATAGGCGTACTTGCGGCAAGTGTGGTTTTACACTTGCGGCAGGTGCGGCTGCGAAAAAAACCGGCGGCTGACCGCGGTTTTTTTCGCAGCCGCACCTGCCGCAAGTGCAAAACCGCACTTGCCGCACCTGCCGCAAGTACGCCTTTACTTTGCATGGTGTTTACCGCAACCGCGCCGCAAGTGCAGCCGGTATGCGGTAATTGCGGCAGATGCGGTTTTTTCACCGCATCTGCCGCAAATTTCAAAAAACGCTGATGTGAAAGGGCCCTTAGAAAGAACGAGCAGGTCAATTCTTTGCTGCACTTTTGCTAAAGTGGAAACACCTGTGGTATCTCCATTTTCTGTAGAGAAAAAAAAGTGTGTGTATGAAAGCTTTTCCCTGATCACATAGGTTTTGATGGAAACTAAAAACTCAGGGTTAGATTAGCATAGATTTACATAAAACCAAGACAAAACCTGATCTCAAACACAGCAAAACCTTCCTGTGGGCCACACCCTTATGGTGGGTTTACACGTTACAATATCGTTGCGATATCGCAATTCAATGGCGCGGGAGCGCGCATTTAGTGCACGTTTCTCCCACATCGCATTGGAGGTTTACACGTTGCGATTTAGGAATCCAACGTCCGTACGATGTCTATGCCCCCCAACCCAGGAACGACCAGTTAACATTGGAGTCAATGTGTGACGTTGCCCTACACATCGTAGTTGGGCTGTCACACAGCACGATCCGGCTCCAATCTCCATTCAATATCGGAGCATTGAATAGCACGCTCATTCAATCCCCGATATCGCATTGACATCGTTCCTGCATCGTATTGGACGTTCACACCATACAACGCAGGAACGATATCCGCTCCATCGATCGAACCACGTGACTTTTCATTTAAATTGGATGCCGATATCGCAACGTGTAAACCCACCATTAAGGTATGCATACCTCTTTAACTTAATGTAGAAAAAAAGGTCCCACTTTTTGCAGACGTCTGTGCTTCGTGTGTATTGCTATTTTTTGTAGAGATCAAGGTTTATCTATAAAATACTTATCTCTGCAAGTGCTGCTGGTTATTCATTAGTCAGTGGGAGTGAAAGGGAATGTTGTATTCCTATTACAGCTACTGAAGGACTCCTGTATCTGTGATGAAAGGATTGGTGCCAGTGTTTTGTCTCCGAAAAAATGCTAATTTTGTTTCACACTAAAACTGTGCGCTTAGGAATTGGTAAGATAAAAATGTTTATACCGTGTTAGCCAGCAGATAGAAAAATAATAGAATGTGAGAGTCCTCGGTGGTTGAGACCTTTTAATAGCTGGATCGCTAGAGCGTCGTTTTTCACATCGCTGGTGAGATACCTGTTTGACATCTTACCAGTGATGTCAAAAACTACGCACCAGCGATCTCTGCACATAGTTATTGGGATCGCTGGTCCTTTAGGCCAAACTTCATTCTGCCAACTGTGCTCTCTCCTACGTCCCCCACTACCAGACAAGATCAGCCAAGTTCTCCTGTGTTCTCTGAAAGCAGCTGGCTTTCTCCACCACAAGCAACATGATTAAACATGATTTTTCTTTTATTCTTTTTCTTTTTTTAAACCGCTCCCCATGTTATCATGCACTGTGCACCAGTAAGGGCCCTTTCACATCAGCGTTTTTTTAAATTTGCGGCAGATGCGGTGAAAAAACCGCATCTGCCGCAACTGCCGCATAACGGTTCCACTTGCGGCACGGTTGCGGTTTTTTCCATAGGAAGTATAGGGGGACTTGCGGCAGATGCGGCAAGTGCGGTAGAGAAAAAAACCGCAGTAAGCCGCGGTTTTTTTCTCTGCCGCACCTGCCGCAAGTGCAATACCGCACTTGCCGCATCTGCCGCAAGTCCCCCTATACTTCCTATGGAAAAAACCGCAACCGTGCCGCAAGTGGAACCGTTATGCGGCAGTTGCGGCAGATGCGGTTTTTTCACCGCATCTGCCGCAAATTTAAAAAAACGCTGATGTGAAAGGGCCCTAAGACCCCCTTTACATCACGTTTTGTTGTGCCTGTCCATGTGGATCCTGTTTTTTGAAGGACGACACGGACAGGAACTGATTAGTTAAAACTGACGTCAATTATGCTTCCAGATCATGTTTTTTTTGCAGGATTCGTTTGGTGCATGGCAATCTGGGTAGCCATAGCAAATAATGGTAATGTTGCTTCTAGAGAGAGGGATCCGGAAGAAAAATTGGGCTGTCTGGGACCAGTGCATTCACCTCCCCATGACTGAAGACAGGTGTGTGTGTGTGTGTGTGTGCAGTCACCTCCCCTATGACTGAAGACAGGTGTGTGTGTGTGTGTGTGTGTGTGTGTGTGTGTGTGTGCGCGCGCAGTCACCTCCCCTATGACTGAAGACAGGCGTGTGTGTGCGCGCGCAGTCACCTCCCCTATGACTGAAGACGTGTGTGTGTGTGTGTGTGTGTGTGTGTGTGTGTGTGTGTGCGCGCGCAGTCACCTCCCCTATGACTGAAGAAAGGTGTGTGTGTGTGTGTGTGTGTGCGCAGTCACCTCCCCTATGACTGAAGACTGGTGTGTGTGTGCAGTCACCTCCCCTATGACTGAAGAAAGGTGTGTGTGTGTGTGCGCAGTCACCTCCCCTATGACTGAAGACAGGTGTGTGTGTGTGTGTGTGTGTGTGTGTGTGCGCGCGCGCAGTCACCTCCCCTATGACTGAAGACAGGTGTGTGTGTGTGTGCGCAGTCACCTCCCCTATGACTGAAGACAGGTGTCTGTGTGTGCGCAGTCACCTCCCCTATGACTGAAGACAGGTGTGTGTGTGCAGTCACCTCCCCTATGACTGAAGACAGGTGTGTGTGTGCAGTCACCTTCCCTATGACTAAAGACAGGAGTGTGTGTGTGTGTGTGTGTGTGTGTGTGCGCGCGCGCGCGCGCAGTCACCTTCCCTATGACTGAAGACAGGAGTGTGTGTGCAGTCACCTTCCCTATGACTGAAGACAGGAGTGTGTGCGCAGTCACCTCAGCTTAGAAGTTTTTTTTTGTTTTTTTTTTTAAGATAAATATGTGGAATTTAAAAAAAAAAAATATATATATATATATATAAAACCATGTTAGTGATCCATATTACATCATATAAAACACAGAACAACATGACCGGTTCCCTGTAATTTCCATCCAAATGATTCTTAGGTCCCCTGATATAATGTCAAGGACAGTCAGGAGGCCTCATAAACATTACATATTTGGTCATCCGAAATCATCAGGTTCAGATGACTTTTATCTAGTGTGTAGAAGAGACCTAAAGAGGTTTTATACCATTGAAAAAACTAGTGTTAGCCTCTCATTCAGCCAGATCAGAATCCCATACAATGCAGTGATGAGGGGCAATCACCCCGAAACACAGCGTCTGCAGATTGAGGTTCTGATCTGGTACAAATCCTAAATCCTATTAAAAGGATTGTTAAAGAGTCACTTATGACACTTAGGATTGGTACCTTTATTAGTTGGCACTAGAGTTTATCTACTTCTACACTGAAGTAACCATTTGCATATTCCATCATTTACAGTGATAGTCACCTGGAACATGAAAAAATAACCACTAGGTCATTTTCTGGACACCTTCCTGTTTTAAAATGGGCTCCTTGTAACAGTTTCTTAAAGTGTCTCCTGTTCCTTTTGGGTTCACCTATACCAGGGCTGTGCGTGACCAGCAGTTTTCTAGGCTGAACCCCATTTGTTATAGAAACTGTAATAAATATAAAGGGTTATCCTGGTGACAGATTGGACATCTAAGTGGAAAAGTGATGCAAACATGTAGAGGAGATGATTACTTTTGCAGGTTAAGAACAGGAAAATTACATTTTTAGAGATTTGGAGACTGTGCTGTGCAGGTAATTATAATTTTTGGGTATATGGGCTTCTTATATATGATTGCCTATTCTGCAGTAAGAGAAAATGAGAAGTATCAGATGGTTTCCTTTGCTTCTGGATGAAGTACCGTGTTATGTTTTTGCTTTTTTTAATTATTTTTGATGTCGCACTTCAATGCACATAAAACGTTCCAGGGTGTTAATGATGCAAGATTAGGAACATCCTACCCAGATCCCTTCTGCATCCTGTTTATAAAAGTAGAGGATAGAAAATTCCTGATTTGGAATATACTAAAACCTCTATTTTCCACTTTGGACTTCTCCAACAATCCAGCATCTGTTACCTTTTAGAATTGCTTACATAGTAGAGTACAGCGATGTGCGTGCTCGTTCTGCAGGGCTGCCTTACCGTTTACAACCCCCTAGGCGAAATGGAAATCGTAGATCTTCCTATATCCCGGGCCTCACTGCTCCATTGTTTGTTATAATCAGCAATTGTCACAAATCAAGGAGGAGGACAAAATAATAACACAGCTCCTCAGGCAGCCATAAGCCTTGTTCCACCTGAGTGCAGGGAAACCTGACGTCTGCAGAAAGCTCTCACAGTCAATTACATATTGTTGCACGATGCATCACATAGAAATGTCTGGCTGGCCCGGCGCCAGCATTGAGTGTCCGATCACACCAATAAATAACTATTAGGTTAGATCAATACACAGGAGTGTACATAGAAATCAGGGCTGTGGAGTCGGAGTCAGATGTTTGCTTTACTGACTTCACAGCCCTTGTGGAGTCTGTCCATTTTGGTGGAGTCGGATTCATGGAAATTGAGGAGTCTGGGTCAGATATTTAGCTTACCAACTCCATAGCCCTGATAGAAATCAGAGACCCATAGCAAAAGGCTGAATTCCCAACCCCTTCTTCAAGAGAAAGTTGTGGCAGAAGATGGGGAGCATTGGTAGGGTGCTGTCACACTTGGCGACGTTCAAGCAACCCCAACAACGATACGACCTGGTAAGGATCTCTGGAACGTCGCTACGTGGTCGCTGGTGAGATGTCAAACAGTCAGATCTACTGAATGACGCAGCAACGATACGGCGACCCGTATAACAACCTCGGCGGTTGTTGGGACCCTGTCACATAGCAGGTAGTCTGACGAGTCAGACCTACGGGATGAGTTCAGAGTCTCCAACAAGGTTGTTATTAAGGCGTCGAACACACCGATGCATGTTGGCCGGTGGGGACCCGATGATCATAAAATGGTCCAGGCCATTCCGACACGATCGATGATGTCACAGCGGGGGCTTGGTTGCTGCTACATGTCACACATAGCAAGATTACTGGCTAGGTCGCTCTTGCATCACAAAACCTGTGACACAACAGCAATCTCGTTAGCGATCTCGCTATGTGTGACGAGCTGTACAGTCGTCGGACACACCTTGCAACTTTTAAAGTTGTGAGAAGTGAGTTTGACATGTATAGTGCTCTTACCATTCGTGTTCGCACCCTCTGTGATATACCTTTCATTGCTTCCCCAAACCGTAGGATGCCTCGACAGTGATCTCTCCCACACATTGATTCGATCACACTCCCACTAAGATTGCGTTTTCCAAATTGATTCCCCTCAGTTACCCCACATACATTGAGGCTCCACAGTTCCTCCACAAGTGTCATACAATACAATCCTTACCCAGCCCCATATCCCGATGCGCTGCTCTTTTGTATGGTCTCGGTCTTGAGTCTCCGCGTAGTTGGTGTGATCTAGTGATGTCCGCAATAAGTTTTTCAACTATGAGCATCAATGAAGATGGGTGTATCTCCATTTTCATGTCTCTATGGACAGTCCGGACATAATATCCCTTGGATCTGAATTTGGAGTTGGTTCTCTGATGCATATTCCGCTAATTTTTAGAGTCTCTTGCCCCAACCACTATCATGTGAATGCTTAAGTTGCTCTAGCCAGATCAGAATATCCCACACACTACACTGATGAGGGGCAGTTACCCCGAAATGCAGCGTCTGTAGTTTGGGGTTCTGATCTGGCATAAATCCCTTAGTTATATTAAAAGCTTGTAGAAAGCGATTATAACATTGAGGAAGCTGCTTAAATGTGGCACGGAGTTTCTCAACTTCCTTAGTGAAGTGCAAATTTGCATATATCTGAGAGGAGGGAAGTGGCTTACAATCTCCTCACCTACTTCGCTCTCTCCATAAGGTTGATAGCAAGTTCCCAGACCTTGTCTTAGCCCACTCACTCTGCAGATCAGAATATCCCACACACTACACTGATGAGGGCAGTACCCGAAACGCAGCGTCTGTAGTTTGGGTTCTGATCTGGCATAAATCCTTAGTTATATTAAAAGCTTGTAGGAAAGTGATTATGACTTGAGGAAGCTGCTTAAATGTGGCACTAGAGTTTCTCAACTTCCTAGTGAAGTGCAAATTTGCATATATGCATATATCTGAGAGGAGGGAAGTGGCTTACAATCTCCTCACCTACTTCACTGTCTCCATAAGGTTGATAGCAAGTTCCCAGACTAAGTTGCTCTATAAATATTACTATTAAGTTGGCTGATTTTTAATTAATGGTTGATTGTTCAGTTAGGCAGTCAGTTATTAGTGTTTTTTTACATTTAACAAAACCTTTTTTTTAATAAATAATAATAAAAACTCTGTCACTTATGCTCTGTGGCTCCCCGCTTCGGCGCTGGTATTTACTTCATAGTTTCCTCTTGATACACAGGAAATATCCAATTAGCCATCAGTGGTTGATGCAGGCTACTGCTTCACCAGTGATTGGTTATGTGGACATATATTTTTTTTTTCACCAACACACCCCTTGGAAATGGGCATCTGACCAACAGTGCCACCACCTATTAGCAGAACTCTGTCTTTGCTACCTTACCCAACTCTGCCTCACCTGTATGTATGGCAGGATGTCAGATGAACATTCTATTTTATTTTCCAGTATTCCCATGACCTAGTTTCCTGTTCAATTTGTAGTAAGAGCTATTCTCTAATTCCGGTCCTGCCCGTGCTGGCACATCTGTCAAATGACGTCACCGGCACCAGTGATGCCTGAGTGCTGTAGACGGATTAGGGATTGATATGGTGCAAATAATGTTTTAATCTCTTCCTGTGTCAACTGACTAAATAGGTTCCTGGAAAAAGTAAACGTACAGAAAATCCAGATAATCCTGTGTGCTGCAACCATTCCCATGCTCCGCCACACAGGTTAGTACCTATCGTAGTACATGTGCACAGTTGGTTGGACCATATAGCTTCCCTTTCCTATGTTGGTTCTTCAAAAACCTGGACAGTTTCTGCATATAGCAACCAATATCTCAGCTTCGTGTAGCCGTGTAAGGCTGGGGTTCCTCTTTCCACTTGCAAGAGACTCTCGTGTGTCTCGCATCATATCACCTGGCACGGCCGCCCGCTCTCCAGACAGGAGCAGGTCAGTTGCATGTATTTCTTTGCAGCTTCACGCCAGAGCTGGTAACCATGCCAGGTGCTGTGATGTGAGACGCACGATGCTCTCACATGGAAAGTGGGCCTTAATAGAATTAGAGGAAATTGGTGGAATTTTTTTGGCCATGGGTGTAGATTGTGGTTTCTAGTACGCGTTCTATATAGTCATCAATGGGATGACGCCAAGGTATGTGTCAACTCTCTGTGAGAAGACCTTTCTGAATGTGTCTGACAGGGTGTATTGCAGGAATTCATTGTTATGAGACTGGAGTGGTCAGACTAGTCATCTAGGACGCCCTGAGGAAGGAGACGAAACGGCCGTAGGCGGTGGGGGTCCCAGGACCGTGGCTACATAACTACTTTCTGACCAGGTATGACATAAGTAAGGGGACACTAGGAACTAAGACGGCAGCAGCACACAAGGTGCCAATAGGAAGCGAAAGGGCACTATTAGATCATAGGTGTGCACACAGAGTGTATGATCTGGACATAAGACAGTGGGCACCCATATTTGAAGTATCGAGGTGGCATGGTATTATGACCTATGTCAAAGAGAGGGGAGAGTGCATAGATGTCCAGACACACTACTGAATGCCTGAAGTGACAAATTAATAAGGAAATAGTACCCCTATATATACCTGGTATCACTGATTACTATATAACCTGTATAAATAGTGATGTATTTGGTCTGAGTCCTGGACCTAGACATGAGTTATTTCCGTTATCAGGACACCCCTATTTAGAGTAAAAAACATTTTATATGATTTTTATGGAATAAGTTGTAAAATTTATACTAATAAAGTGATCACTTAAAAAATATATTTGGTTCTCATTTTTCACCTAAGAGCCCTTGATAGGGAATTCTGGGTGTTTTTGAAGTGGTAGTCATCTACAGGCTTAGATTGATGAAGATATGAGGAAGTGTCAACTATTAGAATAAATTGTGCTAGGGAGAGGCACTTTGTCTACCTAGCGCTATCAAGTCATCGCGGTCAAAGATGTCACCATAGTTTCTCACAAACATCATGCGGATCGGTGCGACCGGTGTGGTGCATTTAGTGGCCGAGGTTGGTGGAGGTAACACTTCATTGTTTGGACTGTAGCTGAAAGTTATAGATCAGAATAATCCTAGAAATTGTGTTCAGTTTCTGTAGATGGATGATTTGGATTTCTTAATATTTGTCTCTTCTTTAGTTTTTTGGATAGTTGAAGAAAAGTGTTGTGCGTTGCGATACTTGGTCTAGAACAAACCTGGAGCTGCTGTTGTCTGAGCATATCGTACATTATCCTTAGGAAATATTTAAAATGTTAGGGCATATAGCGCTCCTGTCAGCATATATACTGAGAGTGGTCCTCAAGAACTGTCAAAATAGAGGTAGTTTACTTGTCACTAGAGGGTTCTCTGTGGACATCCTAAATCTCCCTAGACGTGTAACTCGCTCTCGATCTGCGGAGGCCGCCTATGTGCTCACGTCAAGCGCATATAATCCCAGACCGGTTTTACAATTCCTAATTATGAGAGTGACTGCGAGCAGTAAATGTTATTTTTGTCCAGGTTATGTCAGACGTATTATTCTCCGAAATCGGCCTCTTGTACTGGTTACATGCAAATTTATATTTACCTGTGGAGGATAGTGGTTTTCTCAGTGTGTGACACGTAGTGGAGAACATGTGAATTTGTAACTCTAAATTGTCAATCATCATTTATTTTTTTTCTGCAATGATGCCCGGCATTTTCATTATTAGTTCTAACAAAATATTCTGTGTAATAATTACATCACCCCAGATTTCCAAACAGTTACCGTAATATCTGCTGCAAGAAGTCATCCGTCTGGAGGTTAAATGTGGTTTTCAGAACGCTTCTATGTAAACGGCGGTCAAGGTTTAATCTGTTAATTATTGCTCAGAGATGTTTTGTAAGTGGATCAATATTAAAATGATAGATAACAAATTTAGTCTGAATCATCAGAAGTACTTGGTTACATGAGCAACCAGAATTCACACCATGTGTGACACGGTGTTGATAAATAATAAAATTACCAAAGCACTAATTTATTACTTTAACGCCTTTTATTCCATGGCGCTTCACGTGTGAAAAGGAGTTTACCTAGACAACTACAGCTATCATGAACAGTACAAGGCACAGACAGGTTCAAGAAGAGAGAGCATCCTTCCCGCGAGGGCTCACAGTCTACAAGGGATGGGTGAAGATACAGTAGGTGAGGAGAGAGGACTCTGCCCACAAGGGCTCAGTCTACAAGGGGTGGGTGAGGATACAGAAGGTGAGGAGAGAGGACTCTGCCCACAAGGGCTCAGTCTACAAGTGATGGATGAGTATGCAGTAGGTGAGGAGAGAGGACCCTGCCCACAAGGGCTCAGTCTACAAGGGGTGGGTGAGGATACAGTAGGTACAGGAGAGAAAACCCTGCCCACGAGGTCTCTGTCTGCAAGGAATGGGTGAGGAGAGAGGACCTTGCCCACATGGAGTCTACAAGGGATGGGTTTGGATACAGTAGGTGAGAAGAGAGGACCCTGCCCATGAGGACTGTCTACAAGGGATGGGTGAGGATAATCTAGTAGGTGAGGGTAGAGATGGTTCGTGCAATGGTATAGTGGACTTAGGCTCATTGCAGGTTGTAGGCTTTTCTGAAGAGGTGTCATCAGGTTCCTTTTGAAGGTTTCCATGGTAGGCGAGAGAATGATATGCTGGGGCAGAGAGCAAGGCTGTGCAGTCGGTAAGCCAAACATCTGACTCTTCAATTTCCCTGAATCTGACTCTGGCTCCAACTCCAGTTAGATGGACACCGACTCCAACTCCACAACCATGGGTGTGAAGTCAGTAAGACAAGCATCCCACTCATACTCCTAAATTTCCCAAAATAAGCATCGACTCAGACTCCACCCCATGGCAGAGCATCCAGAGTTTGGGGGCTGCACAGGAGAAATGTTGTGGTTGTGGAATGAGGACATAAGATGAGCGGATAGGAGATCTTGTGAGCATCAGAAGGATATATTATGAGTACCAGAGATTAACTGTAGATAAGTACCAAGAGACCATGTCATAAAGGAGACAGGTTGGGATGCAGATGGCTTTGTATGTCATAGTTTGGGTTTTGGATTGTAGTCTTTGGGCAATGGGAAGCCAGTGAAGGGATTTGCTGGGGAGACAGGTGGATTAGTCAGACACTAGAGTGTAGGATAGATTATCGGTGTGCCCAAGTATTCGGAGGGAGGCTAGAGAGCAGGGGGTTGTAGATTTAATGTTTAGTGGGTTGTCAGACAAATCTCTGTAATATGGAAGGCACCCAGGGGAATGACTCTTCACTACTGATCCTGGTTCAGGTCAGCAGAGACCTGTAAAACACCAGAATATGCAGGAAACCGCTACAAGGGAATATTATTGGATGACTATTCAGAAGAATGTATCGCATTGGAGGGTCTAATCTGCTCCCTATGACGGCCATAGGGAATATATGTGGACGTCGGCTAGAAGACGAGACCTCGCTGTAAAGTCTGCTCATACAATTAATTATGATCACATTTTTGTTTGGACAGATCTTATGTTGTGTTGCACACCTGGTTATGTATATGTAAAAATAAGTATTTCTTCTGCGCTCCATTGGGAGACCCAGACATTGGTGTTATAGCTTCTGACTTCCGGAG
The DNA here is from genome assembly GCA_033576535.1 of Allobates femoralis. Lineage (NCBI taxonomy): Eukaryota > Metazoa > Chordata > Amphibia > Anura > Aromobatidae > Allobates > Allobates femoralis. The sequence goes on along the minus strand of JARQOC010000001.1, from coordinate 562,585,305 downwards.
GACACACAAGGCATTACACCTAAAGTGTAACTCCTCCCCTACTGCCTATACACCCCCTCCCGGGAGAATCCCATCAGTTCTTTGCTTTGTGTTGAAGGAGGCACACTCTACACTCATGCTCTCTCACTGTTTAGTGTCTGATGGAAGCAAAGAGGATCTTTGATCCCCAGCATGTCTCCTTCCTCTTCCCCAGGGCGGAGGCGGTTGAGGTACCCCTGGGGTACAACGGGCTGGAGCCCTCATGCTGTGTCTCCTTCTCCATCCCTTAGGGGCTCTGGAGAAGTGGGTTCCTCCTGGCCACCACATTTTGGCTCATCCACTCAGTCCACGGCTCCCCTGGTGTCTGCAGGCCTGGGTGAGGGATCCACAGGGACCGACCCTGCACCACCAATGAGGTTACTCTGTGGGGGTCCGTGCTGCTTCTGCAGCTGGTCTGTACAGCTGGGAAGGGAGCGCTGCCTCCCCCGGCTGTCTGGGATCCTGGCAGGCGCTGCTGCGGCTAGTCCGCGATTTTTTTTTTTTTTTTTTGTGTGCTCCGCGCTCGCCCCCTGCTGACAGGTGGCCGCGGAGCTAAATTTAGGCCCCGGCTTGCGGCCTACTGCCTCAGATGACGCGCCGGTGCTTCATGGGGCGGTGCCGCTCCTCGGGTGGTGGCCGCTCCCTATTCTCCTAGGGAGAATGCTGCCTCGCAGCCTGGGGGCGTTTGTTAGTGGGGGAGAGGACCGACCCTCTGGTTTCGCGCAGCTGGTTGGGGACACTCCCTGGCCATGCCTCCTCTCTCAGCTCCGGCGCCATCTTCGGGCTTCTCTCCCTGCATCTTACCGGTAGCTGCAGGGTCTGTACGTCTCTGGAGGGCACTCAAGGTCCGGTAGGTCACCCCAGTCTCTGGTGGTGCTCTATTCTCCCCCTGACATCACATTACGCCCCACTTCCCCTCCTCTGAGTCTCTCATTGAGGTCACTAAGGGGACACCATGTCTAGCTCCAGGAACAAAGCTCCCAGGGTGCAGACACGTTATCATGCTTGCACAGCATGTCAAGCCCAGCTGCCTGCTGGATCCTCTTTCCCTCATTGCTCGGCTTGTGCCCCGCATGAGGCTGATATTTCGCCGGCTCCTGCAGTCCAAGTGACTGCCTTGGTGCACGAGGCTCCCCCCGGCTCTGGGTCTTTGGCGTCGGCGCCTGACTCGGTGGATCCAGCGGTGGATCCAGCGGTGCCTCCGCCTTGGACGGCTGTTTTTGCTCAGTCCATTTCTGACTCTGTGTCTCAGTCTATGGCGGCTATGACCAGAGCCCTGTGGGAGTCCTTGTCAGGTGGATGGGAGGGGGAGGGTTCCTCTGGGCCTCCGCCACACGTCGTAGGCGTCGTAGTGGTTCTTCCTCTACTAGAGGTTTGGACTCTGGCGACAATTCTGGACTCTCGGAACCGTCTCCGCGTCCTCCCAAGTGGCCACGTCGAGCGGTTTCCCCTGCGCCCTCGAAGGCGGGCTCCCGAGCTGGGGGCTCCCTGTTGGAAGGGGAGGAGGACTTAGACTCCGTCAGGGCCCCTGATGAGGACCTGGACGAAGGTTCTTTGGTGGACGACTCAGTGTCTTCTATCAATACGGTGCTGGATTTGATGGTTCCCGCTCCGCCGGTGGATTCCTCCGTTTCGGAGGAACTTTATCAGTTTCTCCCTCCAGCCAGGTCCAGAGGATCTTTCCTGGATCATTCTAACTTCCGCTCTAACGTTCAGACCCCTCAGCCTGTCCTGACAAACGCTTCGCTAAGAAGCAGAAAGATTCCCGTTATCCTTTTCCACCAGATGTGGTCAAGGGTTGGTCTGTTTCTCAGAGAGTGGACCCTCCGGTTTCTCGGCTGTCTGCCAATACTGTTATGTCGGTGGCGGACGGATCCTCTCTCAAGGATCCACGGACAGGCAGATTGAGCTTCTGCAGAAGTCCATTTTCGAGGCCACTGGTGCCTCTCTTTGCCCCAGCCTTTGCAGCTGTGTGGGCCCTGCAAGCAGTTTCAGCTTGTCTTTCGGAGATCCCTAGGGTGGCTTCGGGAATCCCTGAGGTGGCGGTTCTGACGTCTCAGGCCGAGGCGTTTACAGACTATGCTAGATCCGCAATCATGGAATCTGCTAGTCGATCTGCGGTAGCTTCGGCTAACTTGCTGGCAGTACGTCGGATGTTGTGGCTGCGTGACTGGAAGGCGGACGCTACGTCTAAAAAGTTCCTCCAGGGCCTCCCGTTTTCGGGAGATAGGCTATTTGGGGAACGTCTTGACTATCTCATCAAGGAGTCTACAGGGGGGAAATCCACCTCCTTGCCGCAGTCTAAGGCGCAGAAGACCGGTCAGCGTCAGCTGCATGCTAGGTTTCGCTCCTTTCGTCCCTCCTCCAAGCCAGCCTCATCCTCCTCCTCCCATCAGGACAAGGACCAGAGGTCCCATAGGTTCTGGAAGTCTAAGGCCCAGCAGAAGAAGCCCGCCGGTGCCTCAGCCGCCAAGCCTGCCTCCTCCTGACTCTTCGCCTCCCTCGGTAGCGTCCAAGATCGGTGGCAGGCTCTCCCGCTTTGGAAGCATCTGGAAAAGTCGCATTCAGGACCGGTGGGTAGTGGACGTGGTCTCTCACGGCTACAGGATAGAACTGGAGTCGCGTCCTCCGACTCGGTTCTGCACCTCTTCGCCCCTCCGGTGAGGGTTGCGGCTTTTCAGCGAGCGCTGGACGCTCTGCTTCAGAGCGGAGTTGTGGTTCCGGTTCCGTCAGAGGAATGGTTTCGGGGTTTTTATTCGAACCTCTTCATGGTTCCGAAAAAGGATGGTTCAGTGCGACCGGTGTTGGACCTCAAGCTCCTCAACCGGCACGTGAGAGTCAGGCCCTTCAGGATGGAGTCCTTACGCTCGGTGATAGCGTCCCTGTCTCAGGGGGATTTCCTGGCTTCGGTGGACGTGAAGGATGCTTATCTCCACATCCCCATTGCTCCTGCTCACCAGCGATGGCTGCGGTTCGCCGTGGGAGAGGAGCATTTCCAGTTTGTGGCGTTGCCCTTCGGCCTCTCCTCTGCTCCAAAGATCTTCACCAAGGTGATGTCTGCGATGGTGGCAGTGCTGCATTTGCAGGGTCACGCGGTCACTCCGTATCTGGACGACCTCTTGATCAGAGCCTCGTCTGCGGAACAGTGTCAGATGAGTCTCTCTGCCACTTTGGACACTCTTCGGACCTTCGGTTGGATAGTCAACTCCCCGAAGTCGGTCCTCATCCCTACTCAGACGATCTTGTATCTGGGCATGGAGTTCCACACTGTCCCGGCTCTGGTGATCCTTCCCCTGGACAAGCAGTCCTCGATTGCGGAGGAAGTCCAGCTCCTTTTGCAGGCGGACTTGGTTCCCATCAGACGTCTCATGCACGTCCTAGGGAAGTTGGTGGCGACCATCGAGGCGGTCCCTTTTGCGCAGTTTCATCTGCGTCCGCTTCAGCTGCAGATACTGCGCAGCTGGGACAAGAATCCGTCCTCTCTAGATCGGTGCATTGCCCTTTCTTCCGCGACGAAGGAATCTCTCCGATGGTGGCTGTTGCCCAGGTCGATGTCCCGAGGCAGGTCGTTCCTTCCCACCTCTTGGTTGGTGGTCACTACGGACGCCAGCCTTCTGGGTTGGGGTGCGGTGTTCCTGCATCACAGGGCTCAGGGCACCTGGACGACGCAGGAATCATCCTTACAGATCAACGTCCTGGAGATTCGAGCGGTCTACCTGGCTCTCCTGGCCTTCCAGAGGTTTCTGTCGGGGAATCCAATTCGGATCCAATCCGACAACGCAACTACTGTCGCCTACATAAACCGCCAGGGAGGCACTCGCAGCCGTCAAGCCTTTGCGGAGGTCCAACCCATCCTTCGGTGGGTAGAAGACAATGACGCGTCCATCTCGGCTGTCCACATCCCCGGGGTGGACAATTGGGAGGCCGATTACTTAAGCTGGCAAGGAATGGACGAGGGAGAATGGGCTCTTCACCCAGAGGTGTTTCAGCACATCTGCAGCACTTGGGGAACTCCGGACGTGGACCTGATGGCGTCCAGGCTGAATCGACAAGTTCCAGCCTTCATGTCTCGCGCTCGAGACAGCCTGGCGGTAGGGACGGATGCGCTGGTCCAGGATTGGTCCCGCTTTCGTCTTCCCTATGTCTTTCCCCTATTGGCCTTGCTACCCAGGTCCTGCGAAGCTTGGGGTGGAATGCAGGCGAGCTCTTCTCATCGCCCCGGACTGGCCCAGAAGGGCTTGGTACCCAGACCTGTTACGGCTTTCGGTGGGGGATCCATGGAGGCTCCCGGATCTCTTGTCTCAAGGTTCTTTCTTCCGCCACAATTCCTCGGCCCTGAGCCTGACTTTGTGGCGCTTGAGGTCTGGTTGTTGACGTCCCGTGGTTTTTCCACTAACGTCGTTGCTACCATGAGACAGGCCAGGAAACCGGTTTCTGCAGGAATCTACCGCAGAGTATGGAAGATTTTCTTCTCATGGTGCCGTATCCACGGCAATTCTCCCTGGCCTTTCTCTCTGTCAACTCTTCTGGCCTTCCTCCAGTCGGGGCTGGATAAGGGTTTGGCGCTCAGTTCCATCAAGGAACAGATCTCGGCGCTGTCGGTTCTTTTTGATAAGCGTTTGGCTACGCTTCCTCAGGTGAAGAGGTTTGTTCAGGGGCGAGTCACATCATTCCTCCCTACAGACGTCCTTTGGACCCATGGGACCTTAACCTGGTCCTTGCGGCGTTGCAGAAGCCGCCTTTTGAACCTCTTAGGGAGGTTTCTCTTTCAGGCTTTCACAGAAGGTTGCCTTTTTGGTTGCCATCACTTCTCTGCGGAGAGTTTCGGAGTTGGCTGCCTTGTCCTTTTCAGTCTCCTTTTCTGGTGTTCCACCAGGATAAGGTGGTGCTTCGGCCTGTGGCGGAGTTCTTGCCTAAGGTGCTTTCCCCTTCCACCTGAATCAGGACATTGTCCTGCCATCTTTTTGCCCACATCCGGTTCACCAGTATGAGAAGTCTCTCCATACTTTGGATCTGGTCAGGGCTCTCAGGATTTACGTTTCCCGAACGGCGTCATTTCGTATTCGGTTGCCCTGTTCGTTCTGACTATGGGTCAGAAGAGGGGTGAGCCAGCCTCCAAGTCTTCTTCTTTGGCTAGGTGGATCAAGACTCCTATTCGGGAGGCTTATGTATCCTCTGGTTTGCCTGTACCTGCTGGTATTAAGGCTCATTCCACAAGGGCTGTGGGGGCCTCGTGGGCCTTGCGTCATCAAGCCTCAGCTCTTCAGGTGTGTCAGGCGGCCACATGGTCTAGCCTTCAAGGCCACTTCACACACACAGATATTGAGTCCAATATCTGAAGAGATCTCTGGTTGCAGTGAAATCATGGATACATTGCTCCATGTTGTACACAGCCACAAAATAGAACATGATTTCACTGCAACCAGAGATCTGTTCAGATATTGGACTCAGATATCTGTGTGTGTGAAGTGGCCTTCACACCTTTACTAAGCATTATCAAGTCCATGCTTTGGCATCGGCTGATGCCAATGTGGGCAGGCGGATCCTTCAGGCAGCGGTTGCTCATTTATGATGGGCCTGCTTTTGGGGTTTTTTCCCGCCCTGGGATAGCTCTTGAACATCCCAATGTCTGGGTCTCCCAATGGAGTCGCAGAAGAAAGAGAATTTTGTTTACTTACCGTAAATTATTTTTCTTATAGCTCCTATGGGAGACCCAGCTCCCACCCTGTGCCTTTTTGGGGCTTTGTTCTCTGCTAGTGCCTGGTGTGTTTCACCTCGCGTGTTGGCCCTGTTGGCCGTTTTTATTTCCCAGTCCTGTTGGCTGGGCGCGGGTGGTCTTTTCTCCTTCCTGCTTGTGCACCGAACTGATGGGATTCTCCCGGGAGGGGGTGTATAGGCAGTAGAGGAGGAGTTACACTTTTAGGTGTAATGCCTTGTGTGTCCTCCGGAGGTCGGAAGCTATACACCAATGTCTGGGTCTCCCAATAGGAGCTATAAGAAAAAGAATTTACAGGTAAGTAAACAAAATTCTCTTTTTTGGGACCATCAAATTTCAGGTTAAAGGATTGAACCAATAATCCAAAATTGTGGGGAGTATACGGAAAATGGAGGAAACAGAAAATTCAGCTCAATCTCTACCCAAAGGTGCACAGGACTGTAGGTTCATGGATCCAACAGGCATATAGGCAAAATAATCCAATAGTGCATTACTGGCCTGGCACTATGACCCAGGCATAGGTTGGGGGAGCGGCACAGTCGGGTTCTATCTCTTCACATTTCCGATTTTTAATCTCCCTACTCTTCTTATTCACTTCCAGCAAGTAATTGATAGAAGGTAAATTGCTTCTACCACTTGCAAAGGATGTTAAATCGACCTAATTTTGTTTTCCTGTAGTCTGCAGACAGACCATACAGAATATCCCAGTTCTGTGATTTCTCATCCTGTCCGCAGACAAATAGACTTTCTTTGAAGGTTTGAGGCTCCAGTGTCAGGACATGCTGATATGGCAATTTGTATTCCTCAGCCTCCGGGGTGTGTATATAGTGTGTGCACACAAAATGTCGGTATGTGTCATGAATATGTATAATTTTAGTGTGGTATGTAAACAGTGCCTTGAAAAAGTATTCATACCCCATGAACTTATCCACATTTTTTTACACGTTACAATCTCAAATTTAAATGTATTTAATTATTTTATTTTATACCCCAACAGTAAGTAGCAAGTATTTGTGAAGTGTAAAGGAAATAATTATTTTCTTAAAATTTAAATAATCTAAATCTGAAAAATGTGATGAGCATTTGTATTCAATCACCGAGTCAATACTTTTTAGGATCACCTTTTGCTGCAGTTACTGCTGCAGGTCTTTTGAGATGTCTCTACCAGCTTTACACATCTAGAGGCTGACATTTTTGCCTGTTCTTTGCTAAATAGCTCTAGCTCAGTGAGGTGGGATGGAGACCACCTGTGAAGAGCAATTTCATGTTGTGTGGAGTATTCTCAATGGGATTTAAGGCCACGTTAGACAACACAGATATCTGTTCAGATATTGGTCACAGACTCTGGTTGCAGTGAAATCATGGACACATTGTTCCATTTTGTGGCCGTGTACAAATGTAACAATGTGTCTATGATTTCACTGCAACCAGAGATCTGTGACCAATATATCTGTGTGTGTAACGTGGCCTTTAGGTCTGGACTTTGGGTCATTCACACACATAAATGTGGTTTGAGTTAAACCATCCATTGTATCTCAGGATGATTCAAACATTCTCCCAATCTTCTAGTCTTGAGTCTTATGCAACCTCTAAAGGCCGCTTTACACGTGCAACATTGCATGCAATTTCACTTGCAACTTACTGGTTGCAGTGAAATCATAGATACATTGTTCTATTTGTACGACAGTTAACAAATAGAACAATGTGTCCATGATTTCATGCAACCAGTAAGTTGCAAGTGAAATTGCATGCAATGTTGCGACGCGTAAAGGTACCTCTAATGGTACCTTTACACACCGCCACAGAGGGTAGCAACAGGTAGGCATCACACGTGCATGCGCGCATTTTTACCTGTTGCTAACGGTTGCCGATGACTCATATACACGCCGCCACAAAGTGCTCCACAGAAGGTATTTGCGTTCCCCGGAAGTGCCGACAGGTGCCGCGGGTTACCTTCTGTGGAGTACCTTCCCTGATTTACACGCCGCCACCACAAGGGAATATGGGCGTACATCTTGCGCGCCGCAAGTACATAGGTGTGACAGAGTTGTGTATTACGTGACGCTCGTATGGTGATTGGACAATGCAATAGCATCATGATTGGCCAGCCTGCGCAGGAAGGCTGGCTAATACATGACGCTATTGCTAATGCGTAGTGTGACTGGTCAGCTAATTAAATATGGCGCCCTGTGCAGGGACAGCCAATGGTTACACAGTAGCCCCCACCAATGATAGCTAATGGGGCGTGGTATACATGACGCTATGGCACGCCCCAGGGAATTCACTAGGGCACGCAAATACCTTGCCTGTGCCCCAATTACATGCCGCCACCATAGGGATTATGCCTTCCTGTTTTTGAGCACGGCTCAGACACAGGTATCAGAAGACACAGGAAGGAAATTCCTGAATTACACGCCGCCACTTCGTGGTCTTTTCATGGCAACAGGCACAATTGTGTCCGATGCCTGGCGGTTTCTACCTTCCTGTGGCGTCATGTAAAGGTACCATAACAGGTTTTGCTCAATGATTGCCCTGTTTTCAGCTCCATTCATCTTCCCATCAATTCTGACAAGCTTCCCTGTCCCTGTTGAAGAAAAGAGTGCTGCCACCACCATGTGTGATGGTGTGGATGGGTGTTTTTAGGGATGATATACAATGTTAGTTTTCTGCCGCACTTAGCATTTTGCATTAAGCTAATGTGCTGGTATCATAGACTCCTGAACTTTTACCAATTTGGGATTAATGACAGCTGTCAATACTTGGCTGTCATGAACCCCTTCTATCACACTGATGCCACTGCACCAGGGCATCAGGAAGAGCTGGTTAAAGCGCCAGCATTTGGTGCTTCTAATGAATGCGTCAAATTTTGGGGCAGTTGCGTGCTGCTATTTATTACCCTGGGGGGAAGGCGGCAATATCCATGTGCCTCCTCAGTGTGAGAATAACAACCTACAGCCGTGCGCTTTATCTGTTGATTATCAAACTGGGGTTACCATGCTGCTAGTTTTTTTTAATTATTTCTCTGAATAATTAAAAAACCCTTTGTGGAGTCCCCATATTTGATACTCAGCCAATATAAAGCACACAGCTGGGGGCTGCAGTTCGCAACTGTCCATTCTATCTGTGCTGAAAATAAAAATACAAATCGACTTTACATATTTTTTTCCCAATTATTTTATGTATGTCACATCCAAGTACACAAACTATATAGATTGTGGGGGCGCAGTCTGAGTGCAAAAGCCAAGCACAGATGCAGCCACAGAGTGAACGTCTGTGATTGGCCATTGCAGTTCAGTGCAGTGATTCATGTAGCTATGAGCGGCCGAAGCAGGCAGCGGAACTGGGGCTCTATCTTTGAGGATCCTCAAAAGGATCCAGTAAAAAAAAAAAAAAAAAAACATGCAATAATGGACTGAACTGGATGGTCCGTTCCGATAAAAAAAAAAAAACCAGAATGGTACCATCTGGTTTTGTCCATTATTGTCCTGTTAGAGATCCAGGTTTTTTATGGCTCTGTGCCAGATTTAAATAAACCTTAGTTCAGATGAACTCTGTTTGTGAAAACATAGTGCGAACAGGGTCTTACAGTAGATCTTCCTTCTGACAGAAGTCACTTTAACGAATGGCCCCATCTGCCATGTATCACATGATCAGTTGATGACTTGAATTAGTGAAATGCAATACCACAATTCACCTTTGGACGTTGTACAAGTCTGAGCCACAAGTTACTTGTCTATGAAGGCATTGTCTACATAAGTTGACTCCTCTCATTTCTGCTAAAGGCCCCATCACACGCATCAATATCGCCTGCGATGTCGGAAGCGATGGTGCGCGGACGCTTCCGACATCGCAAGCTAGCGGTCACACGGCAAGATGTTGCCGGTGATGCTGCGGTGATGTGGGCGGAGCCCTCGCTGGCTGGGCAGGGATCAACCCAGCGAGCGATCCACAGCAGTGCTGCGGTATAGGCTGGATCGCCGGCAACATTGCTATTGTGGTTTAGACTGCGCGATCCAGCCTAATCGCTGGTTCCAGATGGACAGGTTTATGAACATGTTCATAAACCTGTCAACCTGTGACCAGCGATATATCGCAGTTGTGTCGTGCTGTCACACAGCATGACACACTTGCAATATCGCTACATCGCTGAACATCAGCGACATCGCTGAACACGTCACTTTTCGGCGATGTTGCTAGCGATATTGACACGTGTGACAGGGTCTTAAGGGAAACTCCATACTGCCAACCGTATAAAGTCAACAGTGAAATTATGGGAAGGTCGGCCAGGTGTCATTGAGCTGATCGTTAGCCATATTACTTTGGGAGCGGTTCTATGTAGTCGTAGAGCTGCCGGACAGGACATTTTACATTCTGATTTAATTGAAGTGAGGAACTTTCTGTAGACGCTACGTAGTTGTTCTGACGACTAAAGAGATGGAAATTGGTAGGATTGTGCAATAGTTCTTCAGCCTTTAAATCCAGCTGAAACCTGGCATCAATGGAAGGAGGAAGTGACGAGGCCCACGCTTTTTTTTTTTTTTTTTTTTTTTCTCTTCCTTTGAGTAATGGAACGAGAGTGATCAGGGTTTGGGAGTTACTCCCTGTCTGCAGATGACTTTTATTTTTTCCCTTAATTTCCTCATTTTTGTGTTGACTCATCGTTCTGACTTTGTGTGTGTCATGAATTAGTTACCAGAAGGTGAGAAGTTGACATGTCGTAGAGGCAGAATTCCAGCGATGTGAGGTTAGTCATCATACAGACTGACAATAGACAGGTACACCATGTACAGAACCTCACCCTGTTCGGCACGCCTGCTCCCCACACACTTTACTGTGAACTTGTAAAAATTTACTATGTATGGGGCTTCTTGACTTAGCCAAGCAGATAATTCAGAGGAGATTAGAATTGGGCATGCTGAATATAAGTGTACATTGCTTTTATTCTCTCGGGAGATAAACTGCTGCCACTTCCTCTCCTATACGCTCACATTACACTTGGCTGAGAAATACTGACCGCTATCTGTGTGTGACCACTATGAATATGGCTGAAGAGACGCTCCATATCTCGCTATGTTTTTCACATCTTAAATCCTGCTTACAGGGGTCCCAGGTACAATGATTTGGGGTGCAAAGTCCTTGACCAAAAGAATAGTCTAGCTTAAAGTTCTCCAACTCCAGTCCTCAAGGCCCACCAATAATGCATATCTTCAGGATTTCCTTACCATTTGACGTTTGGAATCGTTACATTTGCATTACCAACTGTAAAATGCTGAGAATCCTGAAGACCTGCACGTTGGTGGTCTTGAAGACAGAGTTGGGGATTTCTGGTCTAGCTGTCCAAGTTGTGTCTCCTCCAATTTCTTAGTCCAAGATCCGAATCATCTGATACAAGAAAGCCATAAAATACTGCAACAAGGCAAGTTGTGAACATTGAAAAGGATACCCTCCACTTAAAGATGGAGTCAAAAATCCACACCATAATAAAGATCTTTTTTTAAACATACAAAATTCAATGCAAGCAGTATGAGTCAAGTGTGGACAACAGGGTAGATCATATACTCCCAAATAACATTGTATGGCCAAGAAAGATAGGAAAAATATGCTATGCTGCATATTGTGGCCTCTCCATATTACATGCGTGAAAGAATATACAGGAGCATCTCAATGAATTAACTTTTTGATGATTTTCGAAGTCATTTCAGTAATTCAATAGAATAAAGTGTAACACTTATATTATAGTATATATTGGGAGAGAAGCGTGGGGCACTGCGGTACCGCTACAGTCTATTGCCATATACAGATCCTGATATGGACCGGGTGTATGCACTCTGGACTGGTGTTGCACGCTGAAAAAGCTCATTAAAGAGTTCAATCAGTAGAAAAATGAGCGGCACTCACCGGTATACGTCTTCACTTTTATTCAAGCCAGGTGCCCGTCGTCACCTGTACTCCACACTCCCTCCCCTCACCATGCTGCCTGTAACCTGGCTTGAATAAAAGTGAACACGTATACCAGTGAGTGCCGCTCATTTTTCTACTGATTGAACATATATTATAGTCATTACAAACAGATTTGATCTACTTCAAGTGTTTATTTCAGTTAATGTTGATGATTATGGCTTACATATGCACACACGCACAGTGTTGGAATTCTTTTACAGCACCACCATATGGAAAGACTGGTTATTACACAGTGCAAATTCCTCTAGCATCCTATTCTGTATACTGCTGATAACGCCATGTGGCTTATGATGCAGATAATTAACACTTTGTTCCCACAGGGCAGTTGTGTAGCAGATTTCCAGGCAGACTTATTACAGTTGCATCATTGTGCATGAAATCTCACAATCCTCTTCACACGCTGCAGAGAGGATCTGCAGGATCATTAATCTGTGCTGCGGATTTTGGATCCACAGTATGTGATTTTTCACATAATTTCACTAGTTTGTGAATATTCCACATTTGTGGGTACACACCCTAATGGTCTACCTGGAAAATTCCCAGGACACGTTGGCTAAAAGCCACTTATCAATACGAGTAGGAAGTATGTATGCTATGAAAAGCTGGCCACACCGATGATAGTCGGGATACACCGGAAGGTTACTGAATGGTGGAGCTCAGCTAATGTAGAACTGTTGAACTTGAACCTCGTAAAACCAATCTTTTTATTGAAAATTAATTTAAAAATCAGGAGGATCTATTGTGTGGATAAAACCTTGCACGTTTCTGGTGTACTCTACGCCCTTAGTGTTAGGAGCGTGATTTTTATTTTTTTTAATTATGTATTATGTGGTATGTATGTACAATATGAATCATGGGCAGTGAAGGGCCGGTCTGGAGGAGTCATCAGATTGTCCAGGTGGTGGACACACCCAGGTTTGTGTGAAATACCGTCCTGAGCACTTACGGCAAGTGACATCTCCTTCTATTGTAACTCTGAGACAAGTTACCGTCACACCTCAACAGCCCCGAGAATAAAACACTGAGCACATACCCCGCAGCTAGTTAACTGCAATAGTACATGTACATAGCATAGGGTACTTTAGACAATGCTATTGTGATCAAAAAAGCATAAAAATCATCCCACAGTGACAAGGTGTACCCACCGGGACGGTTCTAAGCAGTCTCTAGTATTATAATCTACAATTTGTCAAATGACCTCAATGTGGATAAGGGCAGAGCAGGACAGGGCCCGGCTGAGGAACAAGGGGACCTATACAGATGAAACACTGCTCCGAGAGGGCAGCCATGGTTTAAATACTAGTTTAAATACTTATAGGTCAGCATCAAAATTAACTTGAATGCATGTTTGTGGCCCCTGGTGCCCTGTTGGTGTTGGGTCTTTAACCCTTTACAACCTAGGACATAATGGTACGCCCTTGGTCACCTCCCTCCCTTTGATGCGCGCTCATGCGCTGAGGTCACATCATTCCCTGCACATGTCAGCTGATCTGATCAGCTGACGTGCAGCTAATGGATTCAGGCAGATCCACCCACTACTGTTAACCCCTTAGATTGGGCTGTCAATCACTGACTGTGCGATCTAAAGTGGCGTAGCGGGGATTGCGTTATTTCCTGCCAGCATTGGCAAACCTGAGACACGATCATGGGCTGTGGATGTGTTACCATGACAGAGAACACTCCTGACGCTGCCATGACTCCGTGTGGCTGCCCGCCGAGCGCCTGCATTCACAGAAAAGGATGGTTTCTGCAGTGCAGAGCTGTGGATCGTCTATCCATGCTCTGTAAAGCCCACGGCGATCAGACACTGCAGTGTTGAGACTCCATTAGGGGCCCACTGAATAAAGTAAAAGTGGGAAAACAGATTAGAAAAATAGTTCAAATTAGCCCCACTAAAAATATTCGTATATAAAAAATACATGTTTGGTATCGCCGCATTCAGAAATTCCCAGTCTATCATAATATAAAATCAGTTAAACTGCGTAATGAAGAAAAAAAAATAAATAAATAAACCTCCAAAATTAAATTTTTTGGTTGCTGCAACATTGCAATAATGGGCGATCAAAACTACCCAAAACTGGTATAATTAAAAACATCAGCTCAAGCTGCAAAAAATAAGCTGCCAGACAGCCCCAGATACTGACAAATGAGAACGCAATGGGTCACGGAAAATGGTGCCAAAAGCGCAATACTTTCTTTTGATAAACGTCTGAATTTGTTTTCACAACTTAGATAACAGTAGAAGTATACATGTTTAATATCTACGAACTTGTACCGACCTGAAGCATCACACACACGTCAGTTTTACCACATGGTGAACATGATGATTAAAAAAATAAAAAAAATTAAAAAAAAATGATTCTGCAATTTTTCACCACACTTGGAATTTTTTCCAGTACACTGTACAATAAGATAAATGATGTTGTTCAAAAGTACAACTCATCCTGCAAAAACAAGACCACATATGCTTATATAAATGGAAAAATAAAAAAGTTACGGCCCTCGGAAGAAGGGAGGATAACGCAAAAATGGAAAAATCGCTTGGGCGTGAAGGGTTAACTGTGTTTTTTTTCTGGTTTTCGAAGGCCCCCTCCCCACCCCCCCATATCCTTAAAAAAAATGAAAGCACCAAACCTAAGTTTGTTTTCACTCTCCGTCCTTGGGTCCAGTGTGGAGTCTCCATTGCTGCTTCAGTGTTTATTTATTGAAGTGCTGACATGACGTCAACGTCTCTGCAACTGTTCCTGCACGGTCAACGTGATGTTATCGCTTCAGACAATAACAGACACTGGAACAGTGATGGCGACTCTGCACTGGACCCGGGGAGGGTGAGGGAGGACCAGCTCTATACAAGGCGAAACCTGAAAACCCCTCGTTAACCCCTAGGGAGTGTGTTCTTGTGTTTCTGGAGGTAGTAGTCTATAATGTGTCCTTTTCTGTTTCTGTTAAAGATTCAGCCGTATGAGAAGATAAAGTCTAGAGGTCTGCCGGATAACATCGCCTCTGTCCTCAACAAGCTGGTCGTCGTCAAGCTAAATGGAGGTTTGGGAACCAGCATGGGATGTAAAGGCCCAAAAAGCCTGATAGGAGTCCGCAATGAGAACACCTTTCTCGATCTCACTGTGAAACAAATAGAGGTGAGCGCCTGCTGTCCTTCATGTATATACGTCATGTGAGGAATGGGCCTCCGGGGAAGGGCTCCTTGTGGACCTAATTAGTCCAGGCCAGGTATTATATTTCCAGGGTGAAAGAGTAACAAGGGAATATTAATTTTAGGCCAAATAATGAATGATCCATGGAAAACACTGATCCGTGGGCATCAGTGGCTGGGGCATCTGTTGGGGCAGATCCGTGCCTGTCCGTATGATCTTTGAAATTCAAGGATCACCACGGATGTATACATAAAACGTGATGTGAAAGCAGCCTTAGTGATATTGACTCCGCACCTTCTGTCACTTTTGTTGCCATTGCAGCACTTGAACAAAACATACAACACCGACGTTCCCCTTGTGTTGATGAATTCTTTCAATACTGATGAAGACACCAAGAAAATCCTGCAGAAGTACAGCCACTGCCGGGTGAAGATCTACACGTTCAACCAGAGCAGGTGCGGTATGACTGTGCCGGGGCTTCACATGACGGCTTTAATGTGTTTTTACAACCAGTGAGGTCACAAGTAAGCTGTGAAAAAGACCCTACATGGTTAAATGTTTTTGTTCATATCATCAATACTCTGCATAAGTACGGTAATTAAAACGCAGTCTGTAAAGCGGAGCGGTTTACTGCCATTGTGCGGAGACACCTGAAACATCCTGGTTTGTCTCATTACATTGCTTTTATATACCGGCAATTTGCAACATAAATGATATGACTGATATTCTTAGCCAGGCATTTTCTTTAATTTCTGCAGTTTGTAGTTGTTTTCTGGACCATTAAAATCACCGAGGACAAAATACAAAATAAAATCTTCACCATTCCCTCCTCCTATACTTTGTGGCATTTGAATTGCTATTTGCTTAGTGCTGCTGACTCTTTCTTTATTCATTAACATAAAGTTCTCATGGTCTCCAGTGGATCTGCAGCACGGTCATTTTGTCGATAGCTCTGCAAACTTGCATCATACGTACGATCCTTTCACCTTTTGTTCATACCCCTATGAATGGCCAATTGAAACTGTAGTAAGCCTGCTATGAAATGATTTGATAACACAGCAAGTTTACATAGAGCTTATGAAATCTCTGTGGTCCAGCAGAAGCAATCAGCAAGGAGAAAGTAAAGGGATGCAATAATTCAAGTCATCTTGTAGTGCACTGAAATTGAGGAGTGTGTAGCCTTGCAAGTATTTACAGCTAATAATAAGAATAGAGCGCTCCTTTGTCTCTTAAAGGGAACCAATCAAGTGGAAAATGGCTATTAACCTGCAGATATAGGGTTAATCTGGAGGTTAATAGTAACATAGTAGTTTTTAAGAAGGATTTTAAGTCCATCTAGTTCACCCCATAGCCTAACATGTTGATCCAGAGGAAGGCAAAAAAAACCCATGTGGCAACACTAAGCTCCACATTGGGGGAAAAAATTCCTTCCTGACTCCAGATACGGCAATCAGACTAATTCCCTGGATCAACGCCCTATCAAAGAATCTAGTATATATAACTGGTAATATTATAGTTTTCAAGAAAGGCATCCAGGCCCTTCTTAAATGTTAGTAGTGACTCACTCATTACAACAGCATGTGGCAGAGAGTTCCATAGTCTCACTGCTCTTACAGTAAAGAATCCACGTCTGTGATTATGATTAAAGCGAACCTGTCACCCCCCCCGGGCATCAAAAGCTCTAATAGCCACCTTCTGC
The DNA here is from genome assembly GCA_033576535.1 of Allobates femoralis. Classification (NCBI taxonomy): domain Eukaryota; kingdom Metazoa; phylum Chordata; class Amphibia; order Anura; family Aromobatidae; genus Allobates; species Allobates femoralis. The sequence goes on along the minus strand of JARQOC010000001.1, from coordinate 562,568,759 downwards.
AGCACTAAGGCTGCATTCTGAGAAGGTGCCTATAGGCTTTTGATGCCCTTTCTAGTATGAAATATTAAGTTAGGTAAATGCTCACTCTTCAGAAGATCGAAGACCGGGAGGCGGGGTTTCACGCTCCTCCGGCCTGCCCCCTCTTGTCAATCATTGTGCGCGCCTGCTGCTGTCTCCCCCTCAGTGTGGAAAATGAACGCGCGTCTCCGTTCTCCTGCACGGAGCCGCGCATGCGCTGTGCGCCCGGTGTCGACTTCCTGGACACCGGGCGCACAGAGCATGCGCGGCTCCATACAGGAGAATGGAGACGCGCGTTCATTTTCCACACTGAGGGGAGACAGCAGCAGGCGCGCACAATGATTGACAAGAGGGGGCGGGCCGGAGGAGCGTGAAACCCCGCCTCCCGGTCTTCGATCTTCTGAAGAGTGAGCATTTACCTAACTTAATATTTCATACTAGAAAGGGCATCAAAAGCCTATAGGCACCTTCTCAGAATGCAGCCTTAGTGCTGCAGAAGGTGGCTATTAGAGCTTTTGATGCCCGGGGGGGGGGGGTGACAGGTTCGCTTTAAACCTTCTTTCCTCCAGACGAAGAGGATGCCCCCTTGTCCCAGGCCTAAGAGTAAAGAGATCATTAGAAAGGTCTCTGTACTGTCCCCTCATATATTTATACATTATTATAAGATCACCCCTAAGCCTTAATTTTTCCAAACTAAATAACGCCAAGTTTAATAACCTGTCTTGGTATTGCAGACCCCTTAGTCCTCTAATGACTTTTGTCGCTCTTCTCTGAACCCACTCTAGTTCAGCTATGTCTTTCTTATACACCTGAGACCAGAATTGTACACCGTATTCTAAGTGTGATTGCACTAGTGACTTGTATAGAGGTAAAATTATGTTCTCCTCATGAGCATCTATGCCTCTTTTACTACATCCCATTATTTTATTAGTCTTTGCGGCAGCTGCCTGACACTGGGCACTAAATGTGAGTTTGTCATCTGCCCATACACCCAGATCTTTTTCAGTGACAGTTTTGCCCAGTGTTTTGCAATTAAGCACATAATTATACCTTTTGTTTCCTCTGCCCAAGTGCATGACCTTACATTTATCCCCATTAAAGCGCATTTGCCATTTATCAGCCCAAGCTTCCAGTTTACATAAATCCTCCTGTAATATAAAATTGTCCTCCTCTGTATTGATTACCCTGCAGAGTTTAGTGTCCTCTGCAAATATTGAGGTTCTACTCTGTATGCCCCCTACAAGGTCATTAATAAATGTTAAATAGACATGGGCCCAATACTGACCCCTGTGGTACCCCACTGTTAACTGTGACCAAGTCCGAGTGTGGTCCATTAATAACCACTTTGTTTCCTATCACTGAGCCAGTTCTTAACTCACTTACACATATTTTCCCGTATCCCCATTGCCCTCATTTTATGTATCAACCTTTTGTGTGGCACTGTATCAAAAGCTGTTGAAAAGTCCATATACACCACATCCACTGCATTTTCTTGGTCCAATCCAGAACTTACCTCTTCATAGAAGGTGATAAGATTAATTTTAAAGGAACGGTCCCTCTCAAACCCATGTTGATATTGGGTCATGAGGTTATTCTTCTTGAGATACTCCAGTATAGCATCTCTTTGAAAACCCCCCAGAATTTCACGCACAGTAGAGGTTACACTTAATGGCTTATAATTTACAAAATCAGTTTTTGAATATTGGCATCACATTTGCTATGCGACAGTCTTGTGGTACAGACGCCGTTATTATTGTCTCTATTAAGATTAAAAATAATGGTCTATCTATGAATGATGGTACTTAATTCCTGCAGTATTCAGAGGTGTATCCAATCCAGGCACAGGTATTTGTAAAGGGTGTGTCACACGCGTCAATATCGCCTGCACGATCACGGTTGCACGTGACGTTGCAGCGATATTGACGCGTGTGACATACTGAATCAACCAGCGATAGAATCTGTCCTAAAACCTGGCGATGGTCGCCCGGTGGACACGCAGCATCGCTGCGTGTGACACCGGGAGTAGCGATATTCCAGCTCCCAGCGCCTCTCACAAGCGCTGGGAGCTGGTATCCAAGGTAAACTGCGGGTATCTAGGCAGCGCGCGCTGCCTAGATACCCGATGTGTACCTTAGTTACCAGCCTCCTCCGCTCACCGGCTGGTATCTAAGGTTCCACTAAAATGTCACCTGCTTAACACCGCAGGAAGTATGGCGCCATCTAAAAATCACTAACCTTAAAGGAGGTGTCACACGCGTCAATGTCGTCAGTGAGATGATCGCTGACGACCTTGACGGATGATCGCTGGTGAGCTGTCACACAGGCAGACTCACCAGCGATCAATGGACCAGAGACATAGTGGAAACGATTTAAATATCGTTTCCACGATGTCTTGCTCCCGCTGCCAGCCTGCTGGAAGCGGGAGCAGGCTCGTCTCCAAGGTAAACTAGGGTCCCTAGTTACCCGGTGTGTACCTTAGATACCAGCCGGTGAGCGGAGGAGGCTGGTAACTAAGGTACACATTGGGTATCTAGGCAGCGCGCGCTGCCTAGATACCCGCAGTTTACCTTGGAGACCAGCCTGCTCCCGCTTCCAGCAGGCTGGCAGCGGGAGCAAGACATCGTGGAAACGATATTTAAATCGTTTCCACTATGTCTCTGGTCTATTGATCGCTGGTGAGTCTGCCTGTGTGACAGCTCACCAGCAATCAGCCGTCAATGTCGTCAGCGATCATCTCACTGACGACATTGACGCGTGTGACACCCCCTTTAAGGTTAGTGATTTTTAGATGGCGCCATACTTCCTGCGGTGTTAAGCAGGTGACATTTTAGTGGAACATTTTTGTTCTCACTGATCATGTTGTCTGTCATGGAATCTTCTTGTGTAACTACTGTTGAAAAAGTAATTTGGCATATTGGCTATCCTTTTTTGGTTTGAGCAGGTTCAGAATGCAGGTAAATAGCATTCTACCATGTGACAGGTGCACTTTAAAGGTTTTTAAGTATGCCAATGGAAGTACACTTTCAATCTTCACTGCCACTTGAACAAACTTTACATAAATTAATAGCACATGGGAATGTAATATGCTCATATACATCGTATCATAGAGAAAAATTCTGAAATTTTCTTCTTTATCCACTTATGCCCCACTTCTTTGCCCCACTCATCATCCACTCTGCTGCAATTCAAGGAATTGGTTTTCATCGGTTTACTGAGGAGAGTGAGGGAGGAGCAGATTGGAACAGGCAGAGACATAATGGTGGGTTTACACACACCAATCATTGTGTCCAATATCTGAACAGATCTCTGGTTGCAGTGAAATCATGGACAGATTGCTCCATGTTGTACACAGCCACAAAATGGAACTATGTGTCCATGATTTCACTGCAACCAGAGATCTGTTCAGATATTGGACACAATGATTGGTGTGTGTAAACCCACCATAAGGGTTCTGCTTTCTAGGATTTAATTTGATCCCAGAGCTGTAATCAGAGTAAATGTTGCTCACTATTGCTGTTCAATGTCATTCATGTAGATGCTGCTTCCCATAGAGATGAGAGAGCAAAAGTGCTGCAAAAGGGAGACCTAACAACCTCCAGTTAATTCAGCGACAACTGAAAATGAGCAATTGTGTAGAGGGGGACATGTCTTAAGGCTTTATACCAACACTGTTTTTTCATGCATTTTTGCGACATTTTTGTATCACTATTAGTCACAATCCTGCATGCCTATCCTTACCCCAGCTATGAGAAATCTGCAGTGCTGTGCCCACGATGCTTATTTTTTTTGTTTGCAGTTTAGGTGCAGATTGTGGTCAAGGCAAAAGAACAAGCATATCAATTGTTGGGGTGTTTTGTAGCCCTAACAGCCATTCAGTATAGTAGAAAAATGCATGACTGCAAACTGCACCAAGAAGGCGTGCATTTTATGGTGCGTTTTCCTGTCACTGGGTGCGATTTGCAGCATTTTTGCTGCAGAAAGTTTCTGCACCAAAGAAGCAGCATTTGCACATGCCCTAAAACTGCAGATTTAGTATAGGTTTTTCACCCTTGTACAGTGGGGAGAAAAGTATTTAGTCAGCCACTAATTGTGCGAGTTCTCCCACTTAAAAAGATGAGGTCTGCCTGTAATTGACATCACAGGTGACCTCAACTATGAGTGACAACATGAGAAAACAAATCCTGAAAATCACAATGTCTGATATGGAAAGAAATATTTTTCAAATTTTGGTGGAAAATAAGTATTTGTTCAATAACAAAAGTTCATCTCAATACTGTGACCTCTGTTGTTGCCAACAAAGGATATATAACAAACGTTTTCTGTAAGTCTTCACATGGTTGGCACACACTGTTGCTGGTATGTTGCCCATTCCTCCATGCAGATCTCCTCTAGAGCAGTGATGTTTTGGGGCTGTTACTGGGCAACACTGACTTCCAACGCTCTCCAAAGGTTTTCTATAGGGTTTAGATCTGGATACTGGCTAAGCCACTCCAGGACTTTGAAATGCTTCTTACGAAGCCTCTCCGTTGTCCTGGCGGTGTGCTTGGGATCATTGTCATGCTGAAAGACCAAGCAACGTTTCCTCTTCAATGCCCTTGCGGATGGAAGGAGGTTTGCACTCAAAATCTTGCGGTACATGGCCCCATTCATTCTTTCATGTCAGTCCTGGTCCTTGGGAGAGAAACAGCCTCAAAGCATGATGTTGCCACCGCCATGCTTCACAGTAGGTATGGTGTTCTTTGGATGCAACTCTGCATTCTTTCTCCTCCAAACACGACGAGTTGTGTTTCTACCAAACAGTTCTATTTTGGTTTCATCTGACCATCTGACATTCTCCCAGTACTCTTCTGGATCATCCAAATGCTCTCTAGCAAACTTCAGGCGGTGCCGGACATGTACTGGCTTAAGCAGGGGTACATGTCTGGTACTGCAGGATCTGAGTCCCTGGCGGTGTAGTGTGTCACTGATGGTAGCCTGTGTAACATTGGTCCCAGCTCTCTGCAAGTCATTCACTATTTCCCCCGTGTGGTCTGGGATTTTTGCTCGCCATTCTTAATCATTTTGACCCCACGGGGTGAGATCTTGTATGGAGCCCCAGAATGAGGGAGATTATCAGTGGTCTTGTATGTCTTCCATTTTCTAATTTTTGCTCCCACAGTTTAATTCTTTACACCAAGCTGCTTTCCTATTGTAGATTCCGTCTTCTCTGCCTGGTACAGACCTACAATTTTGTTTCTGTTATCCTTTGACAGCTCTTTGGTCTTCACCATAGTGGAGTTTGGAGTGTGACTGAGGTTGTGGACAGGTATCTTTTATACTGATAAGTTCAAACAGGTGCCAGTACTACAGGTAATGAGCGGAGGACAGAGGAGCCTCTTAAAGAAGAAGTTACAAGTCTGTGAGAGCCAGAAATCTTGCTTGTTTGTAGGTGACCAAATACTGATTTTCCACCAAAATTTGAAAAGAAATGTCTTTCCAAATCAGACAATGTGATTCTCAGGATTTATTTTCTTATATTGCCTCTCATAGATGAGGTCTACCTATGATGTCAATTACAGGCCGACCTCATCTTTGTAAGTGGGAGAACCTGCACGATTGGTGGCTGACTAAATACTTTTTGTCCTCTGTGTACATTTTTCTGCTGCACTTACTGAACATACGAGGACAGTAAGTACCGATGTTCCCTGAGGCACAAATATGATGACCTGTTTTTCTCACACTACAGAAATTTGCAAAAATAAGGCAAGTACAAATATACCGTAAATCAAAGAATACAAGTGATCAGGATGGAGCTTTCATTCCTTTGCGGGGCGGGTTTCCACATGTCTGAATCAGTCTCGTCCTTCCTATGACCTTCTCCCACCAGGTCCATCTGCCGTTCCAGGCCCTGCATATTGCGCTGCCTCCAGCGTTTGCGGCCCCTCCAGGGATTCTGTATGCTGATACTGACCGGTGTCCTAAATATTTTCCTAGAAACCTCAAAAAAAGGAAATTAAGAACAGATCTCGGTAGCCTTACAATGTGCTAACCAGCAAGGAATGTTTCCTTCAGAAGAGAGATCTGTTCTCGGTGGAGCTGATCTCCGGTCTCCTGTCAGTTTTCATTCAGTCCATGAAATATTAATTTTTCCTGTTTGTTGTGCCTCAGTGATAAGAATGATTTCAAGGCGATTTCCTTCTGCAGATCAGCAAATACGTCAATGTGTCATGCAATTATATATTTGGATATAATTTTATATTTTTTTCTTATCAAAATATATTTTTTAAGTTCCATCTTAATTCCAGGACAGCGGGGGTCACATACTCCCTGCTGCTTCATTCAGTGTCTATGGGACAGACAAATACTTCAGACTTTGGATTAGGGGGTTTATTCATTATTGCAGAGGGGACGATTTCCTAAACGTTTGTTTCCTTTTACAGGTATCCAAGAGTAAATAAGGAGTCTCTGTTACCGATAGCCAAGGACTTGTCCTATTCAGTGGAGAATGCTGAAGCCTGGTACCCGCCCGGTCACGGGGACATCTATGCCAGCTTTTACAATTCAGGACTTTTGGACACCCTAATAGATGACGGAAAAGAATATATTTTTGTCTCTAATATTGATAACCTTGGAGCTACAGTAGACCTCTACATCCTCAATCACCTCATGAATCCGCCAAATGGAAAGCGCTGTGAATTTGTCATGGAGGTTACAGACAAGACGAGGGCTGATGTGAAGGTGAATGTTGTAGCTTGACGGAACCATCTGTCTTGTGACGATTTGTACACTTGTACTGGGAAACAGTCCAAGTGTCAGGGAGAGGGGGCACCTGCTGCAAACAGTAATTTACAACACCTCAAAGGGGTGGACCAAAACTCCTCTTGATTGTAATCCTAAATTACTGTCTATTGTAAAAATGTAATCTCTCTTCTAATACACCTTAAACAAAAAGTCCCTACCATTCCCTCTCTACTGTAACGGCTTTATTTCTTTTATTTTTTTACCTACTTCCCATCTGATGCCTCTGAGAATGTGTAGCACATGTGGGGATACACAAGCTGCCACCACTGCAGCCTCTGTCCCCTCTCTGAAAAGAAGTGCCATCGGTGACCTCAGGGGTGGACTAGTCCCAGTTCTACTAATCCTGTATTTGTTTTCAATTCCAACAAATCCTCAGTCCAAGCTCTCATTGTCTCTGTACGATATACTTTTCATTGCACAATGACAGTGCGCTCCCTCACTGGATGTAATGGGAAGTGACAAGCTGGCAAGTGAGTGCACTGGCAGTGCACATTGTAAGGAAAGAATGTGACAAGCAGAAAGAAGCACCACCCCTGATAGTGACTGTTTCAGGCGATGTGCTGGTCTCTGCTTTTCATGCATGCCATGTTTTTTATTACAATGCGCACTCCGTCTGCTCTCTTACCTGCTCCTCACTTTTCATTAGAGCTGACAAGGGATGCACTGTCACTGTGCATTGAAAAGAAAAACGCACAAGGGAGCTCATACTGAGCATGTCATAATTGACAACTGGCGCATGCTTTTTTGAGCAGGGACTGATGACACTTCATTGCAGGGAGGGAACAAAGGATGTGGCACTGGCTGCAACCTCTGCCCCCTTATGACAATCTTTTTCAAAATGGAAGCAGGTGAAAAGAAAAAATTGAGATGCGTCAGAGAATATTAGAGACTACTTAATGTGTATCAGGAGACAGATTAGAATATTATAATAAATAGACATTTAGGATTAAAATCAATATTACTTTAATACCATACCTTTACTGTAGTTTCTGTGCAATATGATGCAAAGAAACTAAATTATTATTAATGTCCCTTCTTTCTCCAAGGACTTCTTCCTGATGATCAGCTAATCCCTGGATCCTGCTGCTGTCATCTCTGGAAAGCGGCAGGTAGTGATGGGCGCTGTCAGCGTGTAGATGCTGGTGGGCACTTGGCTGTTACAGTATCTGGACACTGATGGACACGGTGCTTCTCATTACATGGGTGCTGATGGGGCACAGTTCAGTCCTAGTGACGTGCTTGTGGATGGACTTGGGCTTTATGGATTAGTCTGGGAACAAAAGTCTTTGAAGAAAGGTTCCGGGTACTGCACGTCCTAAGCCTGTCTCTCCCTTTTGCCTGTGATCAGAATGGGTCCTCAACCAAGCGGTGCTCCCTCCAGGAAACAATGCAATTCAAATCCAGGTGATACAAGAAGTTATTGGAGAAGCAATCACCAAGTTGGTCAATTCTTTTATTGAAATGATGTGCAGGAAAACAAATCCAGAGAAATCTAGTGTTCTCGATACATGGGGGAGGGAGGAAGGTGTGGGAGGCACAGGATTACAGCGCCGTTTCGCACGCTTCAATAAAAGCGGTTGACCAACTTGGTGAGTGCCTCTCCAATTCCTTATATTACCTTTATGAATTAGTGTGATACAAGGCAATGATTTTCTTTCTAATTAGAGCCGTCTCGCATTTCCACGCGACATGTTCATTTTGTGTGTTTTTTTTGCACAGACATCCCCCCCTTTTGTCTCCTACCTTCAGCACGACTAATCATTTCATTTTCTGAAGATCTGCTGCTTGCTCTGCCAATCTGAGTGGGCACGTTTGTTCGAACAGAAGGGGATAATCTGAGGCCGGTTTCACACCACGGTTTATCGGCTTCGGGGATGTCCGATGTGAACTGGACAGCCCCGGATCCGATTTTGCTCCCCATGTATCACTATGGTGCCAGCTTGTGCCCATTTAGCGTCCGGTTTGCTGCTTTTCAGGCAGGGTACGGTTTTGTCCGATTTTTGCATCGGACACAAAACCGGAGTCTGCATCATTTTTTGTCTGATGCAAAAATTGGACAAAGTAGGATTGCGCCGGATCAGACATGAAATCGGACCGGTTCACGGACCCCGTGTGCTAAAAGCACCTGAAGAGCTCCCCAGCTGAAATATCTGCACTGGACAGCAGCAGCCACTGACCCTGGTAGAAAACAGGATCGGAGGGCATATTTGCTGTCCGGTTCTGTTTTGTCCGGGGCTGTCAGGTGCTTCCTGCAAAGCACCAGACAGAACCTGACAGCACAAAATCGTGGTGTGAACCTAGCCTAAGGTCCACAAATGGGGACAGATGTTTTTTTTTTCTTATTTACATATATTTGGGCCTAAATATAATTTTTGCAATTGGGTTTCATTAAAAATATTCCACTGTGCCTTTTTCAGACAGAAGGTTTCCCTCTCCGTTCAACTAAGATGTGGTCTGTGGTTATTAAGACAGAATAAAGGGTTAGAACTAGTGGTGAGCGAGTAGTAAGATCTTCGGGTTCGGATAGCTCTGATCGAACACTTTGAACTGTTTCAGTATTTGGATCTGAATGAGTTCCCCATTGACTTGCATTGGATTCGTTACTTGTAACGAATACTGAAACGGTTCAAAGTATTCGTCAGGAAGATATTAAAATCTGAACATCATCACTAGTTACAAATTCTCCGCTTAAGCCATCGGAACAAGCTCACTGACTGATACTCCGTTAACTCATTTTTCGGACAGCAATAGACAGTGCAATACGGAGGCTATAGAGGGTGAACAGTGCAAACGTTTTAATGTAACTGAATTTCAAGAATTATTTTTAGTCCCAAATACAGACATTTAAGATGGAAAATAAACAGCAAATGATATTATAATGATGATAATATTATTGTCCTCAGCACTCTATGGACTGATCTGGTTTTGTCTCTTGAACCTCAAGAGAGATGTCACATAGCCAGGCTCAACCCTGAGCGCTGACTACTGATTTTACCTTCTTTTTGTATTAGATGGTGGATTCTTATTTTTCTGGAGTTGCTCAATAATTGCATTGTTTATGTCCAGTACATTAATTCTCCGCTCTTTCCCTTCCTGTAGGGAGGAACGCTCACTCAGTATGAAGGGAAGCTGCGGCTGGTAGAAATCGCTCAGGTGCCCAAGCCACACGTAGATGAGTTTAAATCGGTGTCAAAATTTAAGATCTTCAACACAAATAATTTGTGGATCTCCTTACCTGCAATCAAGAGACTGCAAGAAGCCAACCACATAGACATGGAAATCATCGTGAATCCCAAGGTAGGTTTTCCAATTTATTGTATCCACTGTTAGACGTTGGGTCCATGGTGCTGTAGTATGTTGTGAATAACTCCCCTGGTGCCATTGTCCCCATAGACCCTGGATGGAGGACTGAACGTCATTCAGCTGGAGACCGCCGTCGGAGCCGCTGTTAAGAGTTTTGAGAATTCACTTGGCATCAATGTTCCGCGAAGTCGCTTCCTGCCTGTAAAAACCACGTCTGACCTGCTCCTGGTCATGTCCAACCTGTACAGCCTTAATGCAGGGTCCCTGACGATGAGCGAAAAGCGAGAATTCCCCACGGTGCCTCTTGTGAAGCTGGGAAGCTCATTCACCAAGGTAAGGAAGGGAGCTGGGTCTTGCATATATGCTGCCTTCTCTACATATTAGTGATGAAATAAACCAGACATGGTGTCTTTCCTGCCTTTCATTCTGCAGCATTTACTCCATGATTCTGAAACAGTGTTATGGAAATCCTGCAAATAGATCACATCATTTTTTGGCTGATGGACAGTGTGTAACTCCAGCCCTTTAGGAAAAGGGAGCAGGTTTTAAGATCTTTGTGCCGTAATGTAGAAAGGGGGAGGCTCCTGCTGCAGCCATTTTTTTTATGGTCACATATAGAACAGTGAGGAGGAGGGCATATATCCTGAGATAACATGGTTCTCTTTCTCAGTTTTCATTGTAATAGAAAACTAAATAAAATCAAAGGAAAAGACAAATGAAGAGAAGTAATGTCGGGATCGCTTTTCACTTTTACTTTTTTTTTTGTCCAGTATTTCTTTGGTATGCCATGGGATCACTTCATATCTTTTAATTCAGGGATCTCCAACTCCAGGCCTCGAGGGCCGCACACAGGTCATGTTTTCAGGATTTTCTTAGACTGGCTTCACACCGTGTTTTTCGGATCCTGTTCTGTCCGTTTTAAAAAGGACAGAACAGGATCCTGTTTTGCCTCCTATTTTGTCGGATTGTCCATAAATGGCCATCCAATTCTGCCAGTTCAGTCACAGATTCGTTTCTGTCCTGTTTTATCCCAGCCCCAAAACCCCCCAAAAAAGACTGCTCTGATTTTGGGCTCCAGTGAAAAAACCAGACCAAATCAGACAAACTAATCTGGGGCGATCCGGCACACATAACATTGGTGTCTATGGGCATCGGATCTGGGAAAAAAACCAGGATAGTTTCCCTGATCCGATTTTAGTGTACTGAGCATGATCAGTACACATTCACCGCTCTGTTCCCATAATTTCAATTTAGCAGTGTCACTACATACACTGCTAAAGCGAAATTAAAGAAAGCAATATGTTTAAAAAAGAAAATGCTCACACCTCTGCTGAGTGTCCTGCTATGTGAGGCGTCCACGTCCAATGGCTGCAGGTGGGCAACCCGATCAGCTGATGTGTTACATGACAGCATCATCTGAGTGGTTTAAATTGCCCTCCAAAACCGATCGTCGGGTGATTTAAATCGCTCAGCTGATGCAGTCATGTGACACATCCGCTGAATAAGGTCCTACAGCCATCGGACGAGAACTCCTCACATCCCGGGACACTCGGCGGAGAGGTGAGCTTTTTTTTCTTATTTTAACCATTCGTTTCTTAATTTCGCTGTTGCAATATATGTAGGTACATTGCGAAAGTAACACCACCGACACCACTTGCCTGGCTCAGCTCTCCCAGCTCTTTGTGTCCGGATCCCTCAAAATCCCGGATCCCTCAAAATCCCGAATCCAAACACAGCAAATAGCATCCAGAGTTACCAATCCAGACCTGTCCGTGTGGTCCTGTAAAACAGAGGTCCCCAACTCCAGGCCTCAAGGCCCGCCAACAGTGCAGGTTTTCAGGATCTCCTTGGTATTGCACAGGGCTTGGAATCATTATTTGTGCATTTGATCACATTAGCACCTGTGCAATACTAAGGAAATCCTGAAAACCTGCACTGTTGGCGGGCCTTGAGGCCTGGAGTTGGGGACCTCTGCTGTAAAAAAACAGGATCCCCACGGACAGGAACAAAACCGTGGTGTGAAGCCAGCCTTAGTATTGGAATCATCACTTGTGCAATACTAAGGAAATCCTGGAAACATGACGTTTGCGGCCCTCGAGGCCTCGAGATGGAGATCCCTGTTTTAATTATACACTTGTATACTTGTTGCATATTGTGTGTATGGAGAAAGTATGCTTTATGCAGTGTTATGTTATCAGTGCCTTTTGTGCCAAATGCTGAATGTAGTTGATACTTTTAACTCCTTAATGGATCTATACATAATGGAACTGGCCAGGAGCTGTGATCCTGTTCCGTAAAAGGTAGAATCCTCCTGTGTTTCATAGCTGACATCTGCCGCTATAATTGCAGCGATAGGAGCTCGTTCCAGATGCTGCTGTTAACCACTGAAATGCTGCGATCAACCCCTACACATCACACTCACATGCTGCTATCGGGTTGCCAGGTTGGCAATCTTGTGCAGTCCAGCCAATACTAGACTGTAGAACATTATATACTGTATATAGCGCCATTCGTTCCACAGTGCTTAACATACATCAGAAACACTGTCCCTATTGGGGCTCACAATCTATATTCCATATCAGTATGATTTGGAGTATGGGAGGAAACTGGAGAACCCGGAGGAAACCCAAACACATGGAGAGAACATACATTGCAGATGATCCTTTGTGCTAGACTGCAGTGCTACCTTGGGGAGGGTGGGGATTTGATTTTCTATATATTCATATATACTCCTCAATCGCCCCCTCTCCATCTTCTTCCTCCCCATTTAGACATTTTTGTATTTACATTGCTGTGTCCATAAGAGTCCAATCTACCAATATAAAATTCTTTAACCTGTACAATAAATAGTGAAAAATAAAAATGGCAATGTTGCAGTTTTTTTAACCTCACCTCCCCACAGAGGTGCAATAAAAAGTGATAATTTTAGTTTGTTCTCCACAATGGTTCTATTAAGAATTACAGCTCATTGCAGAAAAAAGAAAGTTATGGCTTAGGGAAGATGGGGAGGAAGAAAAAATGGCAATGCAAAAGTTAATCTGGTCTGTGTCCTTTACCGTACTGATGCTTATATGTAACTGCATGCATATTCTGTAAATTATTGTGGTGACCTCCCAATGTTCTTTCCGCACCCCATAGACGTCTGGGATGTGTGCAGTTTGGAGGGGGTCTCATTCTGTTGTAGACATCATTTTACCTGTCGGTGACACATTGGACAAGGCTATTCCGATGCCCGATGGGCCCCCATCATATATGCACTGGGCTTATGTCATTATTCCAGGTTAGAACATCAGCTGTCAGACATCTCTCCCACCTTCTATCTTTGGGAGACAGATAGGTAAAATTATTCGGGTCCATTTTTCTGCCCCCTTTATGTATACCAGGCCTCATGGCCATCGGGTTATTCAGATCTGCCGACCACAATGTAAAGCTGCGGATTGCTTTAAAGGCATTTGTTATGTTCCTGTTCTATCGGCCGGTGCCCGTATGTCAGTACACCTGTCAGGCCGTCACTTCTTTCCCGCGGGTGCTGTCAGCTGTGTCATCACATGTTCCATCTCGCTGGTCTTCAGAGGCATGACATAGGATCAGGCTATGCTCGCTGACCTCCAGCATTGGGGGGGGGTTATTTCCACCATGCTGTGACATTCATCTCTTTCTTTATTTTTAGGTGCAGGACTACTTGAAGAGATTTGAGAGTATTCCAGATATGCTGGAGCTTGATCATCTCACCGTGTCCGGAGATGTGACCTTTGGGAAAAATGTTGTGCTGAAGGTGCGTACAGGGTCACCCTGAACTCGTCCTTTCTTCTCCTCCATTTCTCATCGCTGTGTCAGGTGCATTGTAATGTCGTATGATGTAGATCCTCCAGGACAATGGAGGCGTAATGACAAGCTGGAAAGCAAACAAGACCTGATTGTTTAGGACTCAGCATTGTTGTACTGGGTCAGTATTACAGCTGTTTGCAAAGGAAATAACCACACAATGCCGCTATTGTAGGAATATTTTACACTGCTGGGTATGGCGCTGTTCTTTACAGTGCAGTTTGTAGGCACATTACTTTCTTCCAGTATAGATTTTTATTTTTTATTATTATTATACACAAGGACAAGCTTTTACTATCTGGGACCACAGTAAAGTGTATTTTCTCAATTGCAGATTAATGATCCCGCACTTAAAGGAACCTGTCATGTCCATTTTTTGTGTTTAAACCCCCTCCAATGTTGTTTAGATCATGCACGGTGCACCAGTAACCTGGTTTAGAAAAAACAAACATGTATTTATCATGAAAAATTACTTTAGATGCTTATATGATTGCACTAAGTACCTACACGAACAGTCATCAGGGTGGAAACCTCAGCTCCCATCAGTCAGGTCAATCCACATTCATCTAGACATGGCAGATACACAATAGGCAAACAAGAGTCTATTATTTTAACCTTATGCTGGTTTATACTAGCAAAAAATAGTGCTGCTTTTAAGATATGAGAAGATGTGGAGGTGTTTTTTATTTAAGGAGGGTTCGTGTCATACCTAATACAGGCCCTGAGAAATGGAATTTGACGTTGGTCAGAAATTTGCCTGCAACCAAGTAAAATAAACCACCTATGTCCCTGGCCTGGCATGGGCATACACATGTGCCCCTTCTCCATTACATGGATTGTAGAGGCAGAGAAAAAGTTTGGCTTAGGCTGGGTTCACATTTGCGGACCCCTCCGCAGCGTTCTGCGGAGGGATCCACAATGTGACCGCAGCGGCCGCGATCTCCTATCTTTATAATGGGAGCGCACGGTGCTGCGCATGACCGTGCGCACCCACTCACTCCCTTATGCGATCTGTGCGCAGGCGGATGCCTACGCACAAATCACGGTCTCGTCCGCACCAGGGACGCGACATGTTGCGTTCCTGGTGCGGGCGAGAGTGTGTGATTTGTGCGCAGGCGGATGCTGCGCTCACATTGCGGATCCCCTCTGCCGAACGCTGCTGAGGGGTCTGCAAATGTGAAGGCAGCCTTAGCTATTGAGCTCAACCAGCCATCCCCATTCATTCACATCACTGGTCACCTGCCGACACACAGAGGGGAGGAATGATTTCTGTATTGTGTGAACTGGAAAGGGACTGAAATAGGATAATCTACAGAAATCATGTGTGGTCAATGAAAGGAACTGAAGATCTAAGCTCGGAACAGGTATAACAAACACTGCCTTTCTTTCTCTCTAGGGCACAGTCATAATTATTGCAAACCACGGTGACCGGATCGACATCCCGCCTGGTGCAGTATTAGAAAACAAAATAGTGTCTGGAAACCTCCGGATCCTGGATCACTGAGCGCCGTCACTGCACAAACTTACTTTTCCAAGTTCTGTACAGTACCTCTGATCACGGATGGCTGGATCGCAGGTCTGAACGCTGTGGTCTCCACTCTTCTGTCAGTATTGTAGTGGTCTGTGTTCTCTGTAGTCTTTATTTAAGAAAAAGCCCAACTTATATTTGGAAGCAATAAATAAAATATTTAGTAATGTAATAAAATAAATATACCCTGGTAATGTGCAATACTGTCCTGAATTGTGAAAAATAAAAGGACAAACCAAACCTTGTGTACAACTCTTCATTGTGGAACTTTTGACGTTTATACGTGTCTGGCTGTGTCACCACATCTTAAGGAAACCATATTGTACTTGAGTCCGATAAATATAATATATGTGTCTTACATTATCAGCTATGAGACATTTTAAATATTTACTTTTATGGAGCTGGGGCAAATGAGGCTTCCCCCAAACTTATTTGCTTCGTTCTGTTCATGATTAATGATGTGGGAAATATTCCCAGGATATAATAACGTATGTGTGTACTTCATTTTCTAACAATAATTTTATTATTATCTTCATTTAATTTGTCTTCAATAAAAAAACACAAAAAGAATTGTCCTAAAGCCAAATTGGATATAATTCCACACCAAACATAAAAAAGGGGGTGGACAAAAGTATTGGCACTGTTAGAAAAATCATGTGATGCTTTCTCTAATTTGTGTAATTAACAGCACTGTAACTTACCTGTGGCACCTAACAGGTGTTGGCAATAACTAAATCACACTTGCAGCCAGTTTGACATGGATTAAAGTTGACTCAACCTCTGTCCTGTGTCCTTGTGTGTACCACATTGAGCATGGAGAGAAGAAAGAAGACCAAAGAACTGTCTGAGGACTTGAGAAACCAAATTGTGAGGAAGCATGAGCAATCTCAAGGCTACAAGTCCATCTCCAAAGACCTGAATGTTCCTGTGTCTACCGTGCGCATCATCAAGAAGTTTAAAGCCCATGGCACTGTGGCTAATCTCCCTAGATGTGGACGGAAAAGAAAAATTGACGAGAGATTTCAATGCAAGATTGTGCGGATGGTGGATAAAGAACCTCGACTAATATCCAAACAAGTTCAAGCTGCCCTGCAGTCCGAGGGTACAACAGTGTCAACCCGTACTATCCTCGGCGTCTGAATGAAAAGGGACTGTATGGTAGGAGACCCAGGAAGACCCCACTTCTTACCCCGAGACATAAAAAAGCCAGGCTGGAGTTTGCCAAAACTTACCTGAGAAAGCCTAAAACGTTTTGGAAGAATGTTCTCTAGATCAGATGAGACAAAAGTAGAGCTTTTTGGGCAAAGCATCAACATAGAGTTTACAGGAGAAAAAAGAGGCATTCAAAGAAAAGAACACAGTCCCTACAGTCAAACATGGCGGCGGTTCCCTGATGTTTTGGGGTTGCTTTGCTGCCTCTGGCACTGGACTGCTTGACCGTGTGCATGGCATTGTGAAGTCTGAAGACTACCAAATTTTGCAGCATAATGTGTGAGAAAGCTGGGTCTCCCTCAGAGGTCATGGGTCTTCCAGCAGGACAATGACCCAAAACACACTTCAATAAGCACTAGAAAATGGTTTGAGAGAAAGCACTGGAGACTTCTAAGGTGGCCAGCAATGAGTCCAGACCTAAATCCCATAGAACACCTGTGGAGAGATCTAAAAATGGCAGTTTGGAGAAGGCACCCTTCAAATATCAGGGACCTGGAGCAGTTTGCCAAAGAAGAATGGTCTAAAATTCCAGCAGAGCATTGTAAGAAACTCATTGATGGTTACCGGAAGCGGTTGATCGCAGTAATTTTGGCTAAAGGTTGTGCAAAAAAGTATTAGGCTGCGGGTGCCAATACTTTTGTCTGGCCCATTTTAGGATTTTTGCGTGAATTGATCAATGTTTTGCTTTTTGCTTCATTCTCTTGTGTTTTTTCATTGAAGACAAATTAAATGAAGATAATAATACCAAAGAATTTGTGATTGCAATCATTTTCAGGAAGAAACTGGGTATTATCTGACAGAATTGCAGGGGTGTATATATATATATATATTATATATATATAATTATAAAATACATTTTTTCTTTTTTACTGGAAGAAGGTCACAAGCTGACCGAAACGTAGCTGAACCATTGCCTGAAGGCCATTAACGGCTAGAAACATCTTTAATCCTGAGTGCTGCAGCCTTTATTTGCAAGTATTTTGTCTGAAGTTGGTGGTTGATTCCCATCCTAAGGACTGATAAGCACTTAGCATATTGCTAAAAAGAATCGCTGCTTAAAAAGTTTTATCTGTACTATAATTATATATATATAATATTATAATATATGTTGCGGCATCTTGTGCAAAGTTTGCCTTTTTATTGCAGCATGGACACAACTTGCAAGAAGGATCCGAGTGCCGCAACTTTATTGAACTGTATGTATGAATAGCCATTATTGGGACGGCTTATAGTTGCAAGCACCATAATGAGTGCTGCTTCAAAATCATTGACAAAAAAAAATATATATTATATATGGTAGTAGTATATGTCACGTGTCCATATCGCTGCAACTTCACTTGCAGCAGCGACATTGACAGCGATATTGACGCATGTGACGGCCCCTTTACACCTCCCCTTCAATTTTGGATTTTTCTTTTGCAAACTGCTCCAGGTCTCTCATATGTGAAGGTGTTTTCTCCCAACAGCAATGATAAGATCGCTCCACAGGTGATCAATTGGATTTAGATCCAGTCTCATTGCTGCCACTTCAAAACACTATCGCTTTCTTTCCATCGATTTCTGGGGCTTTTTGAAGCTTGGGAACATAGTACTGGTGAAAGGTCCATGACCTTGGACACTAACCCAGCTTTCTGACACTGGGCACTACATTGTGACCCCAAATTGTGTGGCGCACAAAATAAAAAGATTGAGTCATCTCCCCTTTTTATCTGGTTTCAGGTGTTATCATTTTGCCCACACCTGCTAACTAACACCCAGATAACTCCCTATTTCCCTTTTTGCCTCCTGTTCTTTTAGTTTGGTTGACTTGCCACAGGTGACTTGGAATGAGCATTACATGCTTGAAACAAAGCTATTCACCCACAATTTTAGAAAGGTGCCAACAACTTTGTCCAGCCCATTTTTGAGGGTTTTATATGAAATTTGGAGGGGGGAGGGGTTGTGGTGTTCAGTGCACTCACAGGAACTCCTATTAAGTTTTTTTCTTAATTTAATTTATTTGATGTGTGTACTCTTCTACCATTAAGGTGGCTTCACACCTGGCGACGTCACTAGCGACATCGCCGAAAAAGTGACGTATCAGCGATGTCGCTAGCAACGTCGCGCTGTGTAAACGCGCGGTGCGACCGCGTTTTATCGCAGGTTGACAGGTTTACGGGAAGAACCGTAAACCTGTCAACCTGCGACCTGCGATAAGGCTGGATCGCGCCGTGTGACATCGCCAGAGCGATGTCGGCGGCGATCCAGCCTATACCGCAGCGTTGCTGCGTATCGCTCGCTGGGCTAAGCCCAGCCCAGCGAGCGATGTCACCGCCCGCATCGCTGCGGTGTCGCCGGCCGCAGCGATGCTGTGTGACAGCTGGCCAGCGATGTCGGAACCGAGCGGGCACCCGCGCATCGCTTCCGACATCGCTGGCCAGGTCGTGCCGTGTGACGGGACCATTACTCTCTCCACCGATCCATTCCTCTTCTAAGTGTAGTCACCGCAAGTAGCTGTCTCCGTATGCACTGTGTGAGAGCCAGCGGTATCTATTACCATGAGTCTATAGAGTATAGTGTTATTCATGTTTTGACATTCCGTAGGCTCACATTGTTAAACTGTGAGTGGTGACATCCCTGAGAAGACCAGCAAAAGGTGCTGCACACCAGAGAGCGCTTCGGTAGAGGAGTATGTTAATGTACACCCACTACTATATATGCACATATATGCATATTTAACTATTACATTTACGGAGTGCTGCTTTGACATTTTAAAAGGAATGTGTCGTCAGAATATTATCTATTAAAGGGTATGTGCACACTATCTTCAGGTAGATTCTGCCTTAAATCGCACGGATTCTGACTTTTTTTTTGTGACCTGTTGAACTCATGTTAGTGGTAAATTTTAGTTAATATGTTGTAAGAGTTTCACAAATTGAAAAGAAAAATTTGTCATTTTAGAACCTTGAATTTTTTTTTTTCCCCTTAAACCAGATATTTTTTACTGATTCTATGAGCTAGAACTAACATTTGCCACATGTCTACTTAATATTGGCACAATTTTTTGAAACTTAAACAATTGATTCTTCAACTTCCTAACAAAAAATAACATTTTCTCATGTTTGCATCAAAATTTACAAAACCTTTTTTTTAGGCATCACATCACATTTGAAGTGACATTGAGGGGCCTATGTGACAGAAAACACCAAAAAGTGACAGCATTCTATAAACTGAACCCCTCATAGTGCTCAAAAGCACGTCCACGATGTGGTGGAGAACTACTTATTGAGCGAAGAGAGAAGAAGGAGCACTATTTGACTTTTGGTGTGCAAAATTGTCTTGATTAGATAGCTGATTCCATGTTGTGTTTGCAGAGTCCCTGATGTGCCAAAACAGGAGAAACCCCCACAAGTCACCCCATTGTGTAAAGTACACATCTCGAAGAATTCATCCAGTAGGTATAGTTAGCATTTTTCATACTCGGGCGATTAACATAATTTTATAACATTTGGCTGAATAAATTAATTCCTAGAAGGTGTGCTAGAACCGGGACCCTCCAAACGCGACATGGTGTCCGCTAACAATTTGAATGGAAAATGAGCTCAATTTGTTAGCGGACACCATGTCGCGTTTGGAGGGTCCCCGTGTGTCTCCACATTGGAGCTCCCCCACAAGTGACTCCATTTTGGAAACTAGACCCCCAAAGGAACGTATCTTTATGCATAGTGATCACTTTGAACCCCCAGATGCTTCAGAAATTAATCCGTAAAAATGAAAAAGCACTTTTTTTTCCACAAATAATTTCTTTTTTCATTATTACGGATCAATTTGTGAAGCATCTGGGGGTTCAAAGTGCTCATTATGCATCTAGATATAATCCTTTGGGGTCTAGTTTCCAAAATGGGGTCACTTGTGGGGGAGCTCCAATGTGGAGACACACAGGGGCTCTCCATACGCAACATGGTGTCCACTAACAATTGGAATTGTTAGCGGACACCATGTAGGATATGAAGAGCCCCTATGTGCCTAAACATTGGAGCTCCCCCACAAGTGACCCCATTTTGGAAACTAGACCACCCAAGGAATGCATCTAGATGCATAGTGAGCACTTTGAACCCCCAGGTGCTTCACAAATTGATCTGTAAAAATTAAAAAAGAAACTTATTGTGGAAAAAAACGTGCTTTTTCATTTTTATGGATGAATTTGTGAAGCATCTGGGAGTTCAAAGTGATCACTATGCATCTAGATACGTTCCTTCGGGGGTCTAGTTTCCAAAATGGGGTCACTTGTGGGGGAGCTCCAATGTTCAGGCACACAGGGAGGGGCTCTCCATACCCGACATGGTTTCCGCTAACAATTGGAGCTAATTTTCTATTGAAATTGTTAGCGGACGCCATGTCGCATATGGAGAACCCGTGTGCCACCAGCACAAGGGCAACTGGTAGAGTTGGGGTACAGCACCAGAAAATGCCGCCTCTAATGAATGCGCTATTTTCTTGGGTGGCTGTGGGTTGAAATTTGCAGCGTGGGGGACCCACAACATTTGAGTCTCTCCACGCTGAGGATTCCAGTCCGCCAGCTACCAAGTTGTACATGGCTGGCTACAAATACAGCGAAGGCATTTTTTTATTTCTAGAACTAATTCTAGAAAAAAAAAATGATGTGGGGCTCCGCCATATTTTTGGTCCAGCCAGGTACAACTTGGCAGCTACAGACTGCCAGCAACCCCCAGCTGCCTCGTTGTACCTGGCTGCAACCAAAAATACAGCAAAGCCAATTTTTTTTTATTTCTAGAACTAATTCTAGAAAAAAAAATGACGTAGGGCTCCGCCATATTTTTGGTCCAGCCAGGTACAACTTGGCAGCTACAGACTGCCAGCAACCCCCAGCTGCCTCGTTGTACCTGGCTGCAACCAAAAATACAGTGAAGCCCATTTTTTTTTATTTCTAGAACTAATTCTAGAAAAAAAAAATTACGTAGGGCTCCGCCATATTTTTGGCCCAGCCAGGTACAACTAGGCAGCTGGGGGCTGGAATCCTCAGCATGGAAAGGCCCAAGCGTTCTGGGCCCCCCATGCTGCGAATTGCAGCCCGCAGCTGCCCCAGAAAATGGCGCATTCATTGAAGCGCCATTTTCTGGCGCTGTACCCATGCTCTTCCAGTTGCCCTGGTGCCGGTGGCAAACTGGGTAATAAAGGGGTTAATGCCAGCTTTTTATTGGCAGCTGGCACTAAGCCCGAGATTCATAATATAGGGCCAATGTTAGACCCGCCATTAGGAATCTCTGGTAAATAGTCAGAAAATACACACAGAGAAAAATCTTTTTATTTGAAAAAAAACACAAACAAAATTCGGACTCCATCTTTATTATAAAGATCCGACGTAGTCCACAACGAAGGTCCCACGACGCTCGATCGCCTCCGACGTAGTCCACAACGAAGGTCCCACGACGCTCAATCGCCTCCGACGTAGTCCACAACGAAGGTCCCACAACGTATACGATCATCACCATGCAGGCGGATCGGACTGCAAAGTAGCGATCTGACAGCCCGGGTGCAGTGATCCAATATGTGGATCACTGCACCAGGGCTGTGAGATCGCTTTCTGCAGCTCGATCCGCATGCAGGCAGATCGCTGCTCTGCAGTCCGATCTGGCAGCCCGGGTGCAGCGCCGGGGCTGCGAGATCGCTTTCTGCAGCTCGATCCCCGTGCAGGAGGATCGGACTGCAGAGGAGCGATCTGGCAGCCTGGGTGCAGTGGTCCACCATGTGGACCACTGCGCCGGGGCTGCAAGATCGCTTTCTGCAGCTCGATCTCCGTGCAGGTGGATCGGACTGCAGAGCAGTGATCTGGCAGCCTGGGTGCAGTGGTCCACTGCGCCGGGGCTGCGAGATCGCTTTCTGCAGCTCGATCTCCGTGCAGGAGGATCGGACTGCAGAGCAGTGATCTGGCAGCCCGGGTGCAGTGCGCCGGGGCTGCGAGATCACTTTCTGCAGCACGATCCCCATGCAGGGGGATCGGACTGCAGAGCAGCGATCTGGCAGCCCGGGTGCAGTGGTCCACTACGTGGACCACTGCGCCGGGGCTGCAAGATCGCTTTCTGCAGCTCGATCCCCATGCAGGGGGATCGGACCGCAGAGCAGTGATCTGGCAGTCTCAGCGCAGTGATCCACTATGTGGATCACTGTCGGATCTATTCACTGCAGTGATCCCCCCCTGCAGGAGGCTCAGGCTGCAGTAAAGGCATCCCACAGGCAGGGGGACTCACCAGGCGATGCCAGGAGGACCCGGGACCGGAAGAAGACTCGTGGGGGCCGGAGGTGGCCGCAGGCGGCGGCAGGAGGCACTGAAGGCGGCACTGGAGGCGGCACTGGACGGCAGCAGCATCATCAGGTGATCCCTGCCCTGGAGCCGGGAGGAGGTGATCACCCTCCGGTGGCGGGCGGAAGGACAGAGGGAAGTGATCCCCTGAGCGGTGATCACCCTTAGGAGGTGATCACCGCTCCGGCGGCGGGCGGCATGACAGGGGAAAGTGATCCCCGGAGTGGTGATCACTGCTCCGGCGGTGGGCGGGGGACAGGGGTGATCCCCGAGGAGGAGCTGGGTGATCCCCGAGGAGTAGCCGATGCCCGGAGCAGTGATCACCGCTCCGGTGGCGGGAGGAGGCGGCAGAGGGAGGTGATTACCGGAGCGGTGATCCCTGCTCCGGTAATCACCTGTGATCGTGCGGTCGGGGGGCAGGAGACAGGGGGGAGATGGCCAATGAGCAGGGTGGGGGGTTACAGGAGGACACAGGGTGGGGGATGAGCGAGGGAGCAGGAGAAGCGAGGCACGGGGAGACCGCACTTAGCACAGCCGCGGTAATTTGCGGTTTCATTTTCAACCGCCAATTACCGCTGCTGTAGCCTGGGGGGGGCAAAGCGACCCCCCCCTGGGCTGTAGTGCATGTCTCCATGTACCTGCAGCTCAAGTGACAGGTCAGTGAGACCCTCACTTGAGCTGCAGCAGTGCGTTCCCCAGATGTCTCAGACGCTGAGACATCGGTCGTTAACGCATGGGATTTCATGTCTCACACGCTGAGACACGTGTCGTTAAGGGGTTAAGGATGATTTTACGTATAAACATACACCTCCTCCTCGCCTATTTGTACGGTCATTTCTGAACAGACAATAGCCCTGTAAATTAACAGCCCAGTCATGGCTCTCGTCCAGCCAAGTCTCCGAAATCCCCACCATGTCATAATTATTTTCCAACAAAATCAATTCTAATTCCTCCATTTTGTTGGTGAGGTTGCTTTTGAGGTGCAAGTTCAAAGTAGTGCAGATTTTGCTGGAATGGTTTGAGGTGCCAGAAACAGACACCCCCTTCCCGTCTAAAATAAGTACCCAAACCTTACCCACGCATCACTCAATGAATTAATCTAGGGGTGCAGTGATCATAGGTGTCACAGAATGTTATACTATTGGGCAGTGAAGAAAAAAATACATTTTTACCACACAAATTCAGTACAGTAGTGGTAAGCCACACGTTGAGACTTGGGAGCACAGATTTTCACAGGATAGTTTTCATACTCCATATGCACAGCCCCTAAGTGCAAGAAGAGCAGAATCTGCCTCCACATCAAGTGACCCCCATCTTGGAAATTACACCACTTTGGGTATTTATCTACAGGAGTAGTGATCATTATGATTCTATCGGTGTTTTCCAGGAATGGTTGTAGCTGAAAATTGCAAATCTGCCATTGCCACAGAAATCAGTAAATGCAAGTGGCTTTATTCAATGCGTTTCAAGGTGTATTTCTCACCCCTTTATCAGGACAACCACCAATACAGTCCATTTGCACTGATATAGAAAATATACATTTGCACTTGGTGCCAGACAACACATGATCAGGGCAAAGTGCAGGGGTTGCCTGTTGATTGGCCTATCATGTATACACTACTCAGCATGAGACTTGTGGTCATTTATTTCCTCTCACTCAACCCAACACTCAAACTTTGTTCTAGGCTGTAAAGTGAGAATAAATCACACCCTGACACCGTTCACACGCCGTGACTACACAACATACTGCCACCACTCATCATAACAGGATGATGTGTCCCCGAAATATACTACTGTGACAATCAACTGGGTGACTCATTTTGTAAAGGTGGAAGCACACTATCCTACTTACATGCGAGTCTCTCGGACAAGACTCTGATCAGTGACCCTGAACGGCCTCTCCCTATCTGGACGGGGGAGTGTGGAGCTGCATAGAAATGCAAGCAGCTGACATTCCTGTCCTGACAAGAGAGTGACCGTTCCAGGTGACTGCTCCAAGACTCGTCTCACTGCCTCGCATATCACACGGATAGTGTGATTCCAGCCTAAGGCTATGAATTCTTTAGAGCATACAAGAATTGAACTCATTAAAGCTTTCAGCTTTAATATGAAAATGATAGTGCTTACAATAAAACTATAAAAGAAAATATAAGACATACAAATATACATAGCAGTTTAAAATAAAAAGGGAGAAATTATTATTATTTAATTATATAGCGCCATTAGGCTCCATGGCACTTTACATGAGGATAAGGGAGACAAGAACAAGTACACTAAATCTAGGCGATCAGGACGTACAGGTACAGGAGGGGCAGGGACCCTGTCCACGAGGGCTCACAGTCTGGGGCGGGTTAGGATACAGTAGGATGGGCGAATGTCAGGTATGGGGCGGTCGCCTGGGTCTCATGGCAGGTTGTAGGCTTGACTGAATAGGTGAGTCTTCAGGTGACACTTGAAGCTTCTCAAGGTAGGAGAGTGTCTGACGTGTTCGGGCAGGGAGTTCCAGAGTAAAGCAGATGCCCGGGAGAAGTCCTGGACTCGGTTGTGCGAAGAGGTGATGAGGGGGGAGCAGAGGAGGAGTTCTTGGGAGGAGCGGAGGTTGCGTGAGGGTAGGTATCAGGAGACCAGGTCGGAGATGTATGGTGGGGCCAGGTTGTGTATGGCTTTGTACGCCATGGTTAGTGTTTGAATTGGGATCTCTTGGAGGCGGGGAGCCAGTGAAGGGCTTGGCAAAGGGGGGAGACAGGGGAGTAGCGGGAGGACAGGTAGATTAGTCGGGCAGCGGAATTGAGGAATAGACTGGAGAGGTGTGAGGGAGTTAGCTGGGAGGCCATTGAGAAGGAGTTTGCAGTAGTCAAGGCGGGAGATAAGAGCATGAATGAGTGTTTTAGGGGTGTCGTGGGTGAGGAAGGAGCGGATCCGCGAGATGTTCTTGAGCTGGAGTCGGAGGGATGTGGTGAGGGCTTCGATGTGGGGCTTGAAGGATAGGGAGGAGTCAAGGATTACCCGAGGCACTTGGCTTGGGAGACTGGGGAGAGGGCATAGTCGTTGACGCAGATGGATAGGTTGGGAGGTGGGGGGGAATTTCTTAGGGGAAAGACTATGAATTCAGTTTTGTCCATGTTGAGTTTAAGGAAGCGAGCAGAGAAGGAGGATGAGATGGCGGAAAGGCATTCTGGGATTTTGGAGGGTAGGGAGGTGATGTCAGGGCCGGACAGGTAGATTTGGGTGTCGTTGGCGTAGAGGTGGTACTGGAGGCCGTGGGACTCAATGAGTTGCCCTAGGCCGAGAGTGTATATGGAGAAAAGTAGGGGTCCTAGGACCGAACCTTGGGGGACTCAGACAGAAAGGGGGTAGGGTGAGGAGGAGGTGTGGGAGTGGGAGACGCTGAAGGTCCGGTCCGCTAGGTATGAGGAGATCCAGGAGAGGGCAAGGTGGGTGATGCTGAGGGATTTTAGGATCTGGAGAAGGGAGTGGTCAACCGTGTCAAAGGCGGCAGACAGGTCAAGGAGGAGGAGGATGGAGTAGTGGTGTTTGTTCTTGGCAGTCAGTAGGTCGTTGGTGACTTTGGTCAGGGCTGTTTCGGTAGAATAGAGGGGTCGGAAGCCGGACTGTAGGCGGTCAAAGTGGGAGAACTACGAGAGGTGAGGACAGTTCGGAGTGGACGTGCTGTTCAAGTAGCTTAGAGGCGAATGGGAGAAGATATATGGGGCGATAGTTAGAGACCGAGGTAGGGTCAAGTGAGGTTTTTTTTAGGATGGGCGTGATTAGGGCGTGTTTGAAGGCCGAGGGGAAGGCACCAGTGCTAAGTGAAAGGTTAGAGGTGGGTGAGGGCTGGGATGAAAATGGAGGTGTGGTTCGGAATGAGGTGGGATGGGAGCGGGTCGTGGGCGCTGGTGGTGAGGTGTGATTTTGACAGGAGAGAGGAGAGTTGGTCTTCAGTTATGGGGGAAGAAGTGGCTGATGGAGGAGGAGGGCAGTGTAGATGGGAAGGGGAGTTGTGGGGATAGTGGACCGAAGCTGTTTTTGATCTTGTCGATCTTCTCCTTGAAGAAGGTCGCAAAGTCTTCAGCAGAGATGAGGGGAGAAGGGGGAGGAGCAGGCAGGCGAAGTAAGGAGTTGAAAGTTTTGAAGAGCTGTTTGGGGCTGCGGGACAGAGAGGTTATTAGGGATGAGAAGAACACTTGCTTGCGGTAGCAAGTGCCGTCTTCAAGTCAGTGATGGATTGCTTGAACAGAGCAAAGTGCTCGGGGGTGTGGGACTTTTTCCATCTCCTCTCGGCGACCCTGGACGCCCGTCTCAGGTTTTTAGTGAGGGTGGTGTGCCAGGGTTGACTGTTAATGCATGGAGCATGGAGAGTGAGGGGGGTGGCTAGGTCGAGAGCGGTCGTTATTGTGGTGTTGTATAGGGTGGTGGCAATGTCAATGTCGTCAGCGGTGGGTATGTCGGTGAGAGGGAGGAGGGATTCAGAGAATAAAGGAAGAGCAAGACCTTTTAGGTTTCGGCGAGGGTGATAAAGTTTGCGGAGGGGGGTAGTGTGGCAGGGGAGGAGAAGGCGGAGAAGGTCAAGAGATGGTGGTCAGACAGTGTGAGTTCCGAAGTTGTGAGGTTAGAGAGGGAGCAAAGGCGGGTAAAGATGAGGTCAAGCGTGTGGCCTTGTTTGTGGGTGGGAGAGGAGGACCATTGGGAGAGCCCTAGGGAAGTGGTCAAGGAAAGAAGGTTGGAGGTGGCTGGGTGGGGAGTGTCAATGGGGATATTGAAGTCGCCCATGACGATGGTGGGGATGTCAGTGGAGAGGAAGTGAAGTAACCAGGTAGTGAAGTGGTCAAGGAAGGAGGCGATGGGTCCGGGGGGGGCGGTACATGATGGCTAGTTGGAGGTTGAAGGGGGAGAAGATTCTGACCGAGTGGGCTTCGAAGGAGGGGACAGTGACGGATGGGGGTGGGGGGATAGGGCTGAAGGTGCAGGAGTTGGACAGCAGCATGCCGACTCCACCGCCGTGTTTGCCAGAGGGACGGGGGGGTGTGGGACAGGCTGAGGCCGCCGTAGGATAGTGCAGCAGGGGAGGCTGTGTTGGAGGGGGTGAGCCAGGTCTCGGTGAGGCCAAGGAATGACAGTTTCCTGGAGATAAAAAAAACAAAATATATTGTTGGCCACTCTGTGCATCTATCAAGCTGAGGTAATTGGTAAAAGACTTTTTCACTCACCTTTACTAGTTGTGCTTCCTGCACAACTAGGTTTTGCGTTTATGGTGAGATTAATAGCAGACGGAGACTCTTTATTCCAGAGATGAAGTTCCCATTAGCTTGATCCTAATGGAGCTGCAGCGGCTCTCCCAACCCTTAAGAAGGGTAGATCTTATTGTGTAGGTCTGGTTCTGTTCCTGAGCTGCTCTCAAACCACACTCCCCGAAGGGAGAGATTGAACACGAAATGAAATAAAATGGTATGATAGTATGAGCGCTGGGAACAGATTACAAGCACTGGATGAGTCCACTTGAGAAAGACATCTGTTATGTTGAAACATGTTGTGGCGTGAGGACCTGTAACATCCACTGTTCATACTAAATTTGAAGGTAATAAATTATAGGATCCAGTGCTTGTAATCTGTTCCCAGCGCTCATACTATCATACCATTTTATTTCATATCGTTTCCTGGAGATAGAGTTCAAGGATGTCTGGGAGTTTGTTGCACACTGAGCGGGCATTCCAGAGTTCGCCGGGTAGAGTGGTAGGTGGGGCATGGGTTGGGGAATGGGTCTTATGTTGGTGGGGTTGCGAGGGCTAGTGGTGCTGAGGTTGCGAGGGTTGGCAGTGGGTCGTGGGATGAAGGTTGTGGTGGGGAGGCCAGGATTGGGGGAGATGTCACCGGCAAGGAGGAGGAGTAGGCAGAGGGTTACCAGGTGGGAGCATGAGAGCTTGCGAGGCGGGCATGCTTGTTTGGTGATTGAGGATTGAAAGTGAATGAAAAGGTCGGTGAAGTGGGTGAGGTGGTTCGACAGGATGGAGGGTGAGAGCAGTAATTCGTTGCTGGAGGGGGTATAAGTGGGCGTAGTAGGAAGTGGAGAAGGATGGGAGTGAGAGTGAGGAGTAGCGGGAACATTGCATACGGAGAGCAGGGAGTGAGTGTGGCAGCAGGGGTCAGAAGCAGAGTGGGGAAAGTTGTGGTAGTGGGTGAATGGTCATCAGTGGGGAGCGGTCACGGGATGAGATGATGCCCGGGGATGAGATGCAAGGAGGGGGGTCGGATGGATGGGCCGGATGGGGCAGTTGGGGGATCGGTTGAGGCAGTCGGGGTTGACAGAGGCGGTTGTGGGGTCGGCTGATGGAGCAGCCGTGGAACAGGTGAGGCATCCAGGGGTCAGTCCGGGGTGGGATGCCATCAAGGTATGAGCTACAGTCCAGGGGAGACGTGGCTGGGGACGAGATCTAGCCGTCCGGGACAGGATGGTGGAGCCGAGGACAAGGTGATACAGCCAGTATGGGGAGAAATAGTAGTCAAGAGGAGGTAAGATGGCTGGGGAGGATGGGTGGACTTATGACTAGTTCCTTACCTGTGGAAGGGATTTAAGGAGTTAATATGAAAAGAAGTAGTAAGGGTGGTAGAGATTAGAAGATAAACATTGTGGGGGCTTTATATTCCTTTACCTGCCAGTCTTTTCCTGACCATGTCTAGTCTATTTCTAAGTATTATACTTAGAAAATGTAGTTTGAAAGATACATGGATCAGACAAGTCTGGATCAGACTTGTGGTTCAGAATATATCTGCTGCTAAAGATGAATCGGGTGTGGATGAAGGCCAGGGTGGGGATGAACTGGCCACATAGAGTGAAACAAAGGTAATAAAAAATGGGGAGGGGCTGGGGCAGCCACACCAAGTCATGGAAGAGTGATCATGAGGAATGAGAAGCTAAAACACGATAGGTAAGAAAATATAAACATATATACACATTACATGCACAGTACATAGGCAGTCAGTCCAGCAAAGCTGAGTAGATGATCACAATGCCTACCTATCACACATTAAATGCACAGTACATAGGCAGTCAGTCCAGCAAAGCTGAGTAGATGATCACAATGCGTACATAGGCAGTCAGTCCAGCAAAGCTGAGTAGATGATCACAATGCGTACCTAACCCACATTAAATGCACAGTACATAGGTAGTCAGTCCAGCAAAGCTGAGTAGATGATCACAATGCGTACATAGGCAGTCAGTCCAGCAAAGCTGAGTAGATGATCACAATGCGTACATTAACAAATACCTAAACATTTCAATCTAAGGAAGTTTTCTGTTTTCTTGTGGGAGGAGAAAGGTGAAATGTGGATCACATCAGCAGATCCCCACATGTCAACAGCTTTCATTGGTGCCACCCAGCCTTTATATATGTTTGGCCTTGGGCTTGTGTTTCCAGGACAGTCTGTAATTATAATATTCTAATTAAAATCTAGCGGGGGTCCAAATTGAGGTCCTTCTCTCAGCCTCCTAATTGCTGCAATCACTATTGATCTCAGCATTTAGGAGGTTAAATACCCGGGATCAGTGAGGCCACTATCCCTGGCTGTGACAGCTAGAGCTCAGCAATGATTAATCCGAACTGCCGGTGGCGATTATGGAGGCACGCGTTCTGTGCTCCGCATGTTCACCATGACCTACCCATATGGCATAAATTGTGAAAATGTCCAGTCCGTGACGTATAGGTTCATCAAAGGCCTTGAAGGAATTACTTTTTTTTTTTACTTTGGTAAAAAATGGTATCTAAAAAATTGATTTAAACAATAGGTACCGTATATACTCGTGTATAAGCCGAGTTTTTCAGCCCAAAAATTGGGCTGAAAAGTCACCCCCTCGGCTTATACACGGGTCAATACGGTAACTTCTCCATGGAGGAGGCGGGGGGAGGCTGCTGAATGAGCGGCCCATCACGTGGGGCCGCTCATTAGTTATGCACGGCTCCCCCCGCCCATCACAGCGGCAGGGGGAGCCGTGCATACAGCCCCCCAGTGTATACAGCAGCCCCCCCGTGGCACTAGCCCCCCCATCATGAGAAGAGCCCCCCACAGTTTGCAGAGCCCCCCCGCTGCATTATCTTACCATCCAGGGTCTTCTTCACCGCGGGTCCTGCACTCATCATCGCGCGCTGTGTTCCGGTCTCACGTGACCCGGCGCGATGACGTCATTCCACTGCGACCGCCGGGTCACAAGAGACCGGGAACACAGCGCGCGAGGATGGACTGCAGGACCCGCGGTGGAAGAAGACCCTGGATGGTAAGATAATGCAGCAGGGGGGGGGCTCTGCAAAGTGTGGGGGGCTCTTCTCATGATGGGGGGCGAGTGCCACTGGGGCCTGCTGTATATACCCTGGGGCCTGCTGTATATACCCCTGGGGGCTTGCTGTATATACCCCTGGGGGCCTGCTGTATCCTGGGGGCCTGCTGTATATACCCCTGGGGGTCTGCTGTATACCATGCTGCTGGGGCCTGTATACCTCACTGCTGGGGGCTGTATACCTGTCCTGGTGGCTGTAGACCACACTGCTAGGGTCTGTATACCACTGGGAGGGCCTGTATACCACACTGGGGGCTGTATACTCACTGCTGGGGTTGTATACCTGTGCTGGAGTCCACCCTCAGCTTATACGCGAGTCAATAAGTTTTCCCAGTTTTTGGGGGCAAAAGTAGGGGGGTCGGTTTATACACAGTATATACGGTAATTTTCTGATTATGCATTCTCTATAATAATTCATCCAATGTTTTTTTTTTTTCTTCTTTTTTGTGCTACATTCAGTTTCTACTGATTCTACCTCTACTGTGCCTTGTACTGATAGTAATGTTGCAGCCTTTTACTTCCTCCCTGCTGAAATCCGCTACAAAATCAGATTGAAATTACAGGGGTGTCCCAGACTTTTCAGCTGTATATTAATGGGTTTAGGGCAGTGGTGTAACTTGAAACACACGGGCCCCGATGCGAAAGCTCCAACAGGGTCCCCAAATATTTCAAATCTTCAATAGCATTAGTCTTTTCTTTAGGTCAAAGGGACTTTTGAGGTCCTCTAGGCTCCAGAGCCCTGGTGCGATTGCAGCCCCTGCATCTATTGTAGTTACACCCCTGGTTTTAGGGTGGTGTAAAGGTAAAACCTGCTTTCCTGCTGACCAGCTCCGATCCTCTATTATGCTAGCTTCTCAGGTCGGGCTTTTTGATTTCTTTCAGTCAATGGACGCTTTCTTTCGAATAGGACAAAGTCTCACCGGCTGCAACCAATCGATGACTGCTGCTAGAAGAGGAAGCTTATAGCCCAACGGGGAATGCATGCAGCAAAGCCGGGGAGCATCACTATTTATGAAGGAGATTGGGGGTTTTTACGTTTTACTTTACATGTAAGCTACCTTGGGTCCCAAAAGACGCCCCCAAAAAGATTCTGCTGCAGAGGTGCGAGCCCGGGGATGTCATTACAATTGGTGTAGATTGGTGACATTAGAAATGTCTAATCTCCACATTCTTTGCAGTTTCTGTCCATAGTCACTGAGTGTGTAATAGATTGTTATTTTGATGATTTCACCATACATTAGGTGTGACACCGGCCTATTCATTACACTGGAATCTGACAACAATGACTTCTCAGAGTGAAAGAGGTGCAGGAGAAAGACTATAAGGAACACTCCTTGCTATTCATTCTATAATAGTGAAACATCAGCAATGTACCTCTCTAGTGCAGTTTTTTTTCCACAAAATTCTTGAAGCCACTAACGGTAGAGCAAGGAACCCAGTCCCTGCTCATTACATTATCAAATCCACGTCCATCTGTTTGGAACGGATGGCCACGGATCAGTTATGGCCTCCCATGGTTTCCTGTGGCCATCCATGTGTCTCCGTTTTGTCACGGATCCATTTGTGTTCGCATTTTTTTCATGTACCTAGAAACGGAAACTGCTCCGTTTCTGGGCTTCCTCAAAAATCGCAACCAATGTACAGACACGGATCTGTTGGAGTCTGTTTGAAACGATAATGGAGCTCTATGGACGACACATCCATATGGATCCATGAAACAGATCTGTTTTTACTGTACTGAGCATGCTCAGAAGCAAGGTACAGCTCCTCCCACCCCTATCTCGTGTGACTGACGGATCTGTGGACATCCGTTCGCATCCTTTTGCACAGATCTGTCCATGACTATACATGAATTTCATGTAACCACACGAATTTGAACATTTGCCAGTGTGAAAGCAGCCTAAGGCTATGTACCCACAGGACGTTTTCCAGCGTTTTTGCTGCGGTTTCCGCCTGTAGTTTACCCTTGGTTTCATGTAAATTTATGGTAATTTGTTCCTGTGGTTGGGCTTCTCTGCAAAACCAATGTGTTTTACAGAAATGCTGTGCCCTCTCATTGGTTTTGCAAGTGTCGAGAAGTGTCAAATCCCTCCGGTTTTGCTACGGATGGGGAAAGAATGATCATGTTCTATTTTTCCTGTGTCTTTGCTGCAGTCAGTGGCAAAAATGCTGGAAAAATGCAGCATCAAAACGAGCAAAAAATGCGATAAAAGCACAGGACCTGAACGCAGCAAATCTGGCAAGGATTCTAGAGATCCTTGAAACCATACTGTTTTGCTGGATTCAGGACTGCTGAAAAACGTCCTGTGGCACATACCCTAAGGAGAAGCACACATTAATGTCTGAGTGTCCATAGCGCCAATCTGCTGGTCAGAAATGACTGAGAAAGGACATGCAGGAACTTAAGAGTGAAGTGCATGTTTCATTGGGAAGAGATTGAAGGAAATGCCTGGTGAGGTGGCAGCTGTGGTGCAGTTTACATTTTTATTTTACACTAGTTGCCAATGCTAAACTGACCGCATCAACATGTGACCCAAAATAAAGTGCCATCTAGTGATTAAACATACAACTCTATATTAAAAAGAAGCTAAATATTTTCAAGTATTTTTCAAACATACTAAACATCCATTGTATATGTGATTGGTTTGTGGAGGTTTTGCTGTGATTTCACATTTCACCTTGCAGAGGGTAAAATCAGCAATATAACAGGAGTGTTGTGGATTTTGTAAAATCCCATTGACCTATAACTATGCTGTGGATTGTCTGTGTGGAAACTGCAATGTTTGAAAAAGGCTTATACCTTTCCCTACATTATAAGGGCTAATTCAGCCTTCCAATATTCTCGTATATGAGTAAAATGGAAATTTTTTTTTTAAAACATTTTTTACTAATTTTCCAAAAACAAAAAGATCATCAAAGCAATAATTGCAAAAAAAAAACGGTGATAGTGTTGTATGTAACTGAATAAACCATGCATTTTTTTTTTAGTAAGCAAGACCACCTTTATAATAAATCCTAACCCCAACAATCCTACTCCCTCTCCCCCCCCCAAGCTTTCTACTCTTGTGTCAAGAATTCTATTCACCATGTATTAGAAACGTCAGTTCCCCAAGGGTCCCCTAATCATAACACAATAAGAATTGTAATATAACACAGCACCCCTTTCCATGATGGCACGATGTTCATCCCCCTTAAAATGTCTACTCAGTTGTAGAGGGCCTAATGTACCCTGCAGATCTTCTAGACCAGTGGTCTCAAACTCGGCTGGGTTGGTGGGCCGCATGTAGAAAAAAATTGATATCGGGGCCGCATTGCTTGTAGGACTAAGGGTACCGTTAGGGTAAGTGCACACTTACCCGGCGGTTTCGTCGGCGGCAGCTTGCGGAACCCGCCAGGAAGCTCCGGCGCCGTCCACCGGCTTCCTGGCGGGTATGTGCGGCGGGAGCCGGGCGGTATCCGGCGGCTGCCCAGCGGGTTCTCGGCGGCGATTCTGCAGCGGCTGGAAGCAGCACATGATTCTGCTTGCAGCCGCTGCAGAACCGCCGTTTTTTAGAACATGGTCATTCTTTGCTAACCCGCTGGGAAACCTGCGGGTTAGCAACGGATGACGCTGGGTAACCGCCGGTGTGTGCACAGCCTTGGGCTGTTTACATTAGTTTTAATGTTATTCCAAACGCCGGTTTGGATTAACATAAATTAACATAAAACTAATGTAAACAAAACGGCGGTTTACACAGGTAAACCGCCGAAAACCCGGCCAGTGTGCACTTACCCTTACATGTCGCAACATTGCATTCAATTACACTGGCAATTTGCTGGTTGCAGTGAAATCATGGACACATTGTTCTATTTTGTTGCCATGTACAAATGTAACAATGTGTCCATGATTTCACTGCATGCAATGTTGCGACGTGTAATGGTACCCTAAGTGACATTTTAGCAATACCAGAATTTTTTGCTCAATCTAGTAAAGTACAATCCCGATCTTCTTGTAGGAATGTCCCCACCCTAATCTCTTTTATGTAGTAATGTCCCCATACTGGTCCCCATTGTATATTAATGTCCCCCAAACTGGTCCCCGTCTTGTAGTAATGTCCCCATCCTGGTCCCCTTTTTGAAGTAATGTTCCTCCCTGGTCCCTACATGTAGTAATGTTCCCATCCTATATTAATGACCCCCATCCTGGTCCTCATCATGTAGTAATGTCCCATCCTGATCCCCTTCTTGTAGTAATGTCCCCATCCTGATCCCCTTCTTGTGGTAATGTCCCCATCCTGGTCGCCTTCTTGTAGTAATGTCCCCATCGTGATCCCCTTCTTTTAGTAATGTCCCCATACTGGTCCCCATTGTATATTAATGTCCCCCATACTGGTCCCCATTGTATATTAATGTCCCCCATACTGGTCCCCGTCTGGTACTAATGTCCCCTTCCTGGTCCCCTTCTTAAAGTAATGTTCCTCCCTGATCCGTATGTGTAGTAATGCCCCTTCCTGGTCCCCATCCTATAATAATGACTCCCATCCTGGTCCTCATCATGCTGTAATGTCCCCATCCTGATCCCCATCTTGTAGTAATATCCCCATCTTGTAGTAATGTCCCCATCGTGGTCCTCATCTTGTAGTAATGTCCCCCGTCCTGATCCTCATCTTGTAGTAATGTCCCCATTTTTTAGTAATGTTCCCTCCCTTGTCATCTTGTAGTAATGTCCCTCATCCCAACGCCTTTTTGTAGAGATGTCCCCACAACCTGGTCTCTGTTCTTTTTGTTCTCTCGCTCACACACACTCACACATATTCACACCCGCACACTCACATACACACACATACATCCTCCGACATATTCACACTCACACATACACGCTCACACATTGACACACATTGACACACTTACATGGGCCATATTTGGAGATCCTGCCGCCTTAGGCACTTTCAGCGGTCATGTCCCCCCCCCCAGGCTGCTATCTTTGGCTGTAACAGCACCTTACCTGACTCCACTCTTCTCATCCCGGCTGCTTCTTCCTCTGTGGCTCCCGCTTGCCGGCACCAGCTAGCAGCCGGCACCAGCCTGCACCAGGCGACAGCCACCAGCACCCAGCAGCTGCCAGCATCCGGCGACAGCCACCAGCACCCAGGAGGCGGCACCCGGCGGTAGCCGGCAGCACCTGGGAGGTGGCACCAGGTGGCATCCGGCAGCTGCCAGCACCCGGCATAAGGCGGCAGCCGGCAGCACCTGGCATTAAGCGGCACCTGGCAGCCGCCAGCACCCAGCGGCCGCTAGCAGCCGGCATCTGCCAATACCCGGCATTAAGCGGCACCTGGCAGCCGCCAGCACCCAGCGGCCGCTAGCACCTGGCATTAGACAGCACGAGGCGGCAGCCGGCAGCTGCCAGCACCAGGCGGCCGCCAGCACCGGCCGCTGGAGATGTGCCGCCCAAGCGGCGCGGGAATACACTCACACATATACACACTCACATATATACACACTCAGAAATATTCACACACACACATATACACAGTCACTCACATATACACTCACACATATATACACACATACACACACTCTTTCTAACTCTCACTCATACACACCTTAATGATGCCCCGGGCCATGGAACCGCCGCGGTACCCGTGACTTCCAGGTACTGCTCAAACAAGTGCCTTCGCGCCTGTACATTCATGCAAGCAGGCGCGAAAATCAGCAAGCGTCCCCAAGCGCACAAAACATGCATTCTCTTCAATGGGTCCGCAGTGTCCTGCGCTTGACAGCGCAGGAGAACGCTGCGGACCCATTGAAAAATCTCCCAGTGGCCGCCGGTGATGTCACAGGAGCTCACCGACGGCCACCGGGAGATCAGCTGGAGCCTCTGCTGTCCTCCGCCTCCCGGCCACTGGTAATGTGCTAGCGATGTCGGCAGGGAGAACAGCTGATCTGACAGCTGTTTGAATCTTCCCGCGCCGACATCTCCTCTCGGTGTCGGCGCGGGAAGATTCAAACAGCTGTCAGATCAGCTGTTCTCCCCGCCGACACGTCCCGGAGCTTACCGGCGGCCGGGAGGCGGAGATCTCCAGTGCTGATCTCCGCCCCCCGGACACCGCTGATTGGCTGCCCGGGCTCCACAGTGATGTGTCCGCAGGCGGACATTCTCCGCTGCGGACACATCATTTTGGCCCTACTTTACACTGCGTATGTGTCTGCATGCGATCAGCATGCAGACACAAACGCAAATGTGAAGCCAGCCTAAACGATCTGCAGTTCATATGTTCAGTCTTTTGAGGTTTTCCTTTGTAACTGTGTGTCCTATCTTTTATCTGAATTCCAGCTCTCCCGGGGTTCACAGATGTCAGTGCTCGTAGTCTTCAGATAGTAGTGAGGAACTCCATATACATAAGACTAAAGTTGGCCAAACCTGCGAGGACAGTCTAATGTATATGGGGGCTCTAACTGATGATTGGTCAAGGGAAATGAGGATCCAGCATGTCCGATTACAGGCTATAGATCCTTTTGTCCTCTAAGTGATAATCTGCAGCCAGAGACATCTAAGGCTCCTTTCACATCAGCGGTTCTGTCCGAATCTGGCAGATCTACCACATCTGCGGCCTAACGGACGACTTGCGGTACACTTGTGGCAAGCCCCCATTCATTCCCTTTGGGGCTTGCGGCAATTGCGGTTTTGCCGCAATCCGGAAATCCGACAGTTACGGCCGCAGAAAAAAAAACGCGATTAGCAGCGGGGTTTTTTGCCGCAGCAAATGCGGGATCTGCTGGATCTGGCAGAACCACTCTTGCCCCACCTGACCACAAGCCCCATAGACAAGGCATGGGGTTTGCCGGATTGGTGCCGTAAGTCGGCCATTAGGCGGCAGATCAGGCACCATCTGCTGGATCAGCCGGAAACATCAGCAAACTGCTGATGTGAAAGTGGCCTAACAGAAGCTTTCATACAGTATACAGAAATACTGGGAAGAATGAGCGATTCTGTGTATAGAAGACCCGAGCAAGCTCACTGTCGGCTGAGCGATCGGACTCCTATCTATAGTGCTTGGGGGCTTTAGTCAATTGTTTGGCTGACATTCAGCTATATTTTTAGTCAAGCACACTTGCGCTATAATGTTTTAGGATCAAATCTGTTAAGTTAAAGATTGCAACATCCACATGACTACATCACCAGAACCACCAGCAATACAATAACACATCATTAGAACCCCTGTCAGTATATTGCCAGAACCATTGTCAATACAGTAATACATCACCAAAACCCCCATCAATTCAATAATACATCATCACTATAACCTCTGTCAGTACATGACCAAAACCACCAGCAATACAATAATACATAATCAGAACCACCATCAATATATCACCAGGACGGTACGTTCCCTATATAAATGTGTATGCCATACTGCTCATCCTCCTTCCACATATCCCATACTGTTCACCCCCCATATGTCCCATGCAGCTCATTCTTCATCCATATGTTCCATGCAGTTCATCCTTCCCCCCATACCCCTCCAATGTTCCATGCAGCCTCTCCCTTCTGATGTTCCACGCAGCCTCTCCATCATGCATGTAGCTTCTCCCCTACGTTCCATGTACCTTCTCCCCCATCCATCCATCCATCCATCCATCCATCTTCTGCCCCCTTTTCAATGCCCCCATCCTCCATCCATCTTCTGCACCCTTTTCCAAGCTGCTCTGTCCATCCATTTATCCATCCCATTCTGCCCCCTCTTCCAGGCTGCCTCATCCATCCAATCCATTCTGCCCCCTCTTCCAGGCTGCCCCATCCATCCATCTATCCCATTCTGTCCCCCCCAGGCTGCTATCTTCGGCTGTAACCGTTCCTTAACTGACTCCACGCTCCTGATTCTGGATCCCTCCTTCCGGCAGCTTCTTCCTCTGCGGCTCCCGGTCTCCAGCTCGCCTGCACCCAGCACTTGCCACCAGGCACCTACACCAGCACCACCCCTGTGTACATCCATATCCCTGCACCCCTGTCCCATCCATATCCCTGCACCCCTGTGCCCCTTCCATACCCCTGCACCCCTGGGCCCCATCCATATCCCTGCACCCCTGTGATTCATGCATATCCCTGCACCCTTGTGCCCCATCCATATCCCAGCACCCCTGTCCCATCCATATCCCTGTGCCCCATCCATATCCCTGCACTTCTGTGCCCCATCCATATCCCTGCACCCTCTGCTCCATCCATATCCCAGCACCCCTGTCCCATCCATATCCCAGCACCCCTGTCCCATCCATATCCCTGTGCCCCATCCATATCCCTACACCCCTATGCCCCATCCATATCCCTGCACCCATGCCCCATCCATATCCCTGCACCCCTGTGCCACATCCATATCCCTGCACCCCTGTGCCACATCCATATCCCTGCACCCCTGCGCCCCATCCATATCCCTGCACCCCTGTGCCCCATCAATATCCCTGCCCCCCCCCCTGCCCCATCCATATCCCTGCACCCCTGTCTCGTCCATATCCCTGCACCCCATCTATATCCCAGCACCCCTGTCCCATCCATATCTCTGCACCCCTGCGCCCCATCCATATCCCTGCACCCCAGGCGGCAGGCAGCAGTTCCCAGGCGGCAGCTCCTCAGTAAAACACACAATTACCCGGCGCAGCGCTGCCAGCCTGAGCTGCCTGAGCCTCCGATGTGCTGTCCAGGCCTCCGCAGGAACTTAAATTCCAGTCTGTGCTGCTGCCCCCACACAGGTGCCGCCTGGGGTGGACCGACAACCCCCCGCCCCCACACGCTACACCACTGCTTAGCAAATCCCACGTCCGGCGGTTTATGAAATATTCAAACTTTTTATCTAATAGCAAGTGAGTACCCAATATGTTCGTCGCCCACGTCCTCACCTCCTCCCAACCGTCCTGTGTAAACTCACTCCCACACACCATGAAATAAGTCAGTCCTGGGCATTTCACATTTCGGGCATGAGTGACGCCTGTCTGGGTTATTTTGCGGAGCCAGCAGGTTAAAACCCAAGATTGCTCTGTGAATCAGCCGGAAGTGCGTGTCTCTCCACTTTTCATTGTGGATATGTTTGCATAGTTCGTTCCAACCCGTAAGAATCACTTCTTCTATCCCGTCATCCTGCAGCCTTAATGCCCATCCCCTGAATAGGTATGTTGGATCTTGTGGTAGAAGGACATGTCTCATTGTCAAGTAAATAGTCGAGATATTTATCTCAGAAATGTGTCTCGTGAGGAGAGTGTCAAGTTGTGAAGGACAGCATTCTCTGCTAATGTCGCGTATTGTAGAGTATGGGACGGGTCGAGTCTCCATTTATTAAGTATCTCATCTGCGGTCAGCCATCTGTGCTCTCGAATATGCATGAGGTCTCCCAGACAAGCGATCCCTCCAAACCCTGAACAATGCATTGTCCCTGCCTTGACGGAAGTCAGGGTGTCGCCACGGAATTAAATGTTTAGAAATTTTCCACGACATGCCCATCTTGCATTGTATGTGTTCCATGCACTCCTAGTATCCTGGAATACAATCGAATGTTTCACCTTCGGGTCAAGTGTGGCCTGTGGCGAATGTAGGTGAGTCTACCTGAGGAAGACAGGCACCCTGTCGAAACACGTAGTGGGAAGTAAAGGGCAATAAAGTGTGCTACATTTGCCCAAGTGCCCCAGCGCTACTAAAAGAATGCCACTTGTTTCTTCCATATTGCTATGTTCCCCATGTAAGGGATTGGCGACAGGAGCAGCTCCGGGAGATCCAAAACACACTGCAGGATCTGGCATTGCCTGGGTAACACTTAAGGTACCGTTATACGCTACAATGTCGTAACGATCTCAGCAACGATCTCACGGGAGCACGGTCATTAGGACATCTTTTTGAGATCGTTGGTGAGATGTCACATGTCTAGATATTGTGAACGATGCACCAACGATGTGGCGAGCAGCTATCGTTCGAACAACCCAGCGAACAATACTTGTTCACTGTTATGAATAGGCAAAATCATTAACGACATCAGTATCGCGGTGTCACACAGAATGATGCAGCAGGTTGGCTGATCGTGGATCGTCTGATTTGAGAACATGTTCTCAAATCTGTGATCAGCGATCTATCATAGTCGAATCTTGGTGTCACACGCAACGACGTACTAACGATGTTGTTTAAATTACTCCAATCCCGTGACGTTTCAGCGATATCATTCATGATATCATACCGTGTAACGGTACCTTTAGAAGCACTCAAGGACCTGCCATGATGTCATCATCTTCCAGATCATGTGACCAAAACAGGAAGTGACACAGGGAGAACTCTGAACCAGCCCTGGGACCCTCCGGGATGCTCCCAGCCTTGCACGGATCCTCTACCTGGTGCCTCTTACTCCGGTTGTACAGTGGTGCACAACCAGGATAAGTGAGTGGCCTTTGGCCCCCTCTCGCAAAAACCCATATACCATTGGGTGCTTTTCACATTGCGTCTCTTTCTGTGTTTATTACGAGGACTGCAGCTGGGAACACTGCCATAGACTTCTGCAAAGTACGAATACTATCCATGAAAACCATGAGTAGCCTTTATATAGCCTTTAAAAATTGGACGTCCTAATGAGTACTAACTCTTTATATCTGGTGTAATTGATATGCAGTTAGAAGAATTTAGTGAGGTAGTGACTAATATGTTAAAACGGAACCCAGCACTTAGTTTGAACACATCCCTACAGGCAGTGGCATAACTTGAAGCACATGGGCGAAAGAGCCAACGGGGACCCCAATTATTAGAAATCTTTAACAGCAATAGTCTATTTCTATAGGCCAAAGTGACTTTTGGTGCCGGCTCCAGGGGCCGGGTACAATTGCAAAGCCCTGCACCTATTGTAGTTGTGCCCCATCCTACAGGTTAACTTCTTAGATTCGAGATCAAACTTACTGCTGCTTTGGAGCACCTGGTATTGGACCTCCATGGCTCTCAGGGTCTCATGTCAAGGTAGGCAAACTTATAAAAGCAGCAAAAATTGTTGTTTCAAAAAGTTACTTTGTGTCTCCACTAGGCCATGTGTCACAAGCAATGATAATATTATCAATATATTTAAAAAAAAAATAATAATTTTGTAGAATGGGAAAAGCACAAATAGGGGAAAAATACACAAAACAACTACATCTACGTAAATATATAAAAATACAAAATATAATTAAAGCAAATCAGATTCATATCTAAGCTCTTTCAATATCTCAATATTCTAGAGTTAAAGGGAATCTTAGGTCAAAAATCCATATGTAACATATCATTTTCTAAATCCTTTCTGTAAGCTCTCTGTATTCATGTATTTCTATTATTTATATTTCCCTCCTATCTTGTGTAAACTTCAAAATAAAAGATTAATTCCATCTGTTAATCACAGTGAGCTCTCTGCTGCAAACTCCCCAAGGAATGAATATTCATTCATCACTGCACTGCCCTGCCATCTTCTGATCTGTATACTATGTGACTTATTGCAGAGTCTGCAGACAGAGCAGAAAGGAGTGGGGATGAGCTGTGTGATATTAACTGCAGCTCTGACCTAGTCAGGTCATTGTGTGTATCTGAGATATGTGTAGTGTGTGCAGTCTGACATATTTCTATGTGATTATAAGAGCACTTGCTCAGCAGATACATGTATGCAGGAAGACCAAAGTTTATATATATATATATACATAGAAATCTTACAGATAGCACAGTGAGGCACAAAACACCTCCCCCTCCCCAGCACAGAGGGGGAGGGACAGAACACCAGCTTGAGTGGGTGTGGATTTTTAAATAACACTTATACAGCAGCCGGACTATTTGGCTGTTAATATAATGGAGAGGATTAAGGCACCAGCTCCCTGCAGGATCTGAAAATGCTTATAGCAAGGAAACTACAAATGGTACAACAATGATTTTACATGTTTTTAAAAGGTCTGCCCAGGCACTATTCAGGGGTAATATTAGTATCATACTGAAAAATGACCAGACTGAGTCCCTTTAATAAGGCCTAAAATGTGAAGACGGTATTTCATTGTTGAACTTTTCTACTTTAATGTTGAAACTTTCTTCATCTGTTCCCCTTTACGCTCGGTGAGGCCTGTCAGTATGTGCACTTTGCCGTTAGTAATTGTACTTGTTCTGCTCCTTCTGCTTTTATTTTACCTGACATTTTAATTTTCTTTTGTTAAACATGTCAGCCTCATTTATAAAAGTGTCCAGAAAGTAACAATGCACAGTAAGAGCTGCCGAAAACATGGAGGCGGAAGCTTTGTAATGTATGTTCCTGGAAAATGTACTGACAGCGTTTTATGACCCCAGTGGGCTGATAGTGTGTGGTCAATATCTTAATTAATGTGATTATTTTACTTTTATAGGCATCCAACCAACAAATGCCAAGTCTTTTCAATTAAGTTCCTGCACCTCCCTGGTATAACACTGCACTCTGGTGAAACTTTACAATGTGTCAGACCAGAATAAATGTTTCTAATATTGTAGCTATGAGCCTGTTACCAGCAGCGGTGGTCCACCGGTATGAGGCGCCGCACACACGGCTGTGCGAGGCTTCGCTTCGAGCTTCTGTTGGCATTTTCGTCACATTTGCTGGAAAACATTCTCATAAAGAGAATGGTAACCACAGCGGAACCCAACAATATAAATCAATAGGGTTTGTGGAGCACCGGTGGTATCTATCCTACTATGGAGGAGTGTTGTGGATTCCCTTAGAAACGGAAGTCTCACCTATAGTGTGAACATAGCCCAGTTTGGATGTGGTCACCAAAGGCTCATTGCATTTAATGTTCTGTCATGGCCAATTTCCTGTGGCTGTCCGGTCATTATGGAAGTTGTACTTTTGCACGAGTTGCAGGACAATTGTCTAAAGTAGAAACTCAATTTTGACCGGAAAATGGGCCACTCATTGAAAAAAATTAAAGCAGGTCACATTCTTCGCGGGATAAGATATTTTCAGTGACACCAGGGTTTTTTTTTCCAGTACAACTTTTTAATCACTATACCAATTTTCTTGTGTGTCAGTATTGTGAAAAGACAAAATGTAAGGAATTTCTTTTTTACGCAGTTCA
Organism: Allobates femoralis; assembly: GCA_033576535.1. Taxonomy (NCBI): domain Eukaryota; kingdom Metazoa; phylum Chordata; class Amphibia; order Anura; family Aromobatidae; genus Allobates; species Allobates femoralis. The sequence continues at coordinate 562,524,407 of JARQOC010000001.1, read as the reverse complement.
TTATATGGGTTGTTGCACAGTTTTATAGTCTGGGTTATTCTGGGCATGGCAACACCACACATTAATTTTTTTTGTACACTACCGTTCAACAGTTTGGGGTCATTTAGAAATTTCCTTATTTTTAAAGAAAAGCACATTTTTTTTCAATGAAGCTAACATGAAATGAATCATAAATACACTATATACATTGTTAATGTCGTAAATTACTATTCTAGCTGCAAATGTCTGTTTTTTTAATGCAATATCTACATAGGTGTATAGAGGCCCATTTTCAACAACCACCAATCCATTGTTTTAATGGTACATTGTGTTTCCTAAGGCTGGTTTCATACTGCAGTTTTTTCTCTGGTCAGGTTCCATCCAGTTTGTGTGTCAAAAGAGGAGTGGCTCCAAAACCCAGAACAGGTGTCAATCTTTCAATTATATAGTTTTTCTCTGCAAATTCCTCTCTCTGGTTTTGGCACACAAACCAAATGGAACCTGATCAGGAAAAAAACTGCAGTGTGAAACCAGCCTAACTGTGTAAGAAGGCTAATTGATGTTTAGAAAACCCAAGTATGTTAGCACAGCTGAAAATGGTTTGGCTGATTAGAGAAGCTATAAAATTGACCTTCCTTTGAGCTAGTTGATAATCTGGAGCATTACATTTGTTTGTTCTAGGAAACTCTCAAAATGGCCAGAAAAAGAGAACTTTCATGTGAAACTTGACAGTCTATTCTTGTTCTTACAAATGAAGGCTATTCCATGTGAGAGATTACTAGGAAACTGAAGTGTGTAGTTCTCCCTTCAGAGGAGAGCACAAACAGGCTCTAACCAGAGTAGAAAGAGAAGTGGGAGGCCCGCTGCACAATTGAACAACAAGACAAGTACATTAGAGTCTCTAGGTTGAGAAATCGACACCTCACAGCTCCTCAACTGGCAGCTTCATTAAATAGTACCCAAAACTCCAGTGTCAAGGTCTACAGTGAAGAGGCGACTCCAGGATGCCTTCAGGGCAGAATGGATAAGAAAAAGCCATATCTGAGACTGGCTAATAAAAGGAAAAGATCAATATGGGTAAAAGAACACAGACATTGGACAGAGGAAAATTGGAAAAAAGTGTTATGTACAGACGAATCAAAGCTTGAGGTGTTTGGATCACACAGAAGAACATTTGTGAGACGGAGAACAACTAAAAAGATGGCATGATGCCATCTGCCAAGCATGGTGGAGGCAATGTCATGGTCTGGGGTTGCTTTGGTGCTGGTAAAAGGGAGATTTTCCACAAATTAAAAGGGATTTATAATAAGGAAGGCTATCACTCCATTTTGTAACACCATGCCATACTCTGTGGACAGCGCTTGATTGGAGCCAATTTCATCCTACAACAGGACAATGACTCAAAGCATACCTCCAAATTATGGATGAACTATTTAGGGAAGAAGCAGGCAGTCGGTATTCTATCTGTAATGGAGTGGCCACAAAACTGTCTGGGTGACCCCAAACATTTGAATGGTAGTGTATGCTTTTGTTTTTGTTACACAAAACAGCAATTTTAGGTGACAAAATATTTTTCCATTATTTTCAAATTTTATTTTGAATTTTTTTCCTTCTAAATCATAACAAACCTTATTGTATTCTCCTTTCCTGAGTCCACGGGGGAGTCACAGCCACTATTCCCTTTGTCTGTCTTTGGCTGCAGTGTTCACAGCAGGTAGCTATTCTGTGAGCATTTCATATCAGCCAATGCCAGGCATTTGGAGCAGTGGCAGAGACTCCCTGGTGGACCTGGGGAAGGAGAATACTGCACAGATTTTTAGCAAACTACAGCTATGGCAGAACAGGAACAACCCCCTTAACTCTTACATACCTGATCGCTGTAATACTTCTGTACTGCAGAAGGGTGAGGACATGGAGGAAGTCCACATTCCACCAGAAGTGCGGGTTATGTGAACAGATGCTGAGGGCAGAGAAAAATATCACCTGTATCCATGTTGGCCAATAGGCCATGTTAAAATGGAGGGCTAGTTCCGGAGAGAGAAAAGAGACTGGAATCAGTTGGGTCCCCAAAGGGGACTTTGAGTTAAAGGCAGGATTGAGAGCTTTTTGTTAAAGGGACTGTCTGTAGATAAGGACTTCCAACAATGTGCAAATAGGGTCTTATCTCCTTACAGATATCGGCAAGAACCTTATTGAAAGCTGCTCTCCTGGAAATGTTGTGTTGAGGCCCTGTCACACATAAAGAGATCGCTAACGAGATCGCTATTGCGTCACAAAATCCGTGACGCAACAGCGATGTCGTTCTGTGTGACACGCACCAACGATCTGGCCCCTGCTGTGAGATCGTTGATCGTTACACACTGCTCTGGGTCATTCCTGCGTCGTTGTGCTCCCGCTGGGAACGCTTACATTGTTGTGTTTGACAGAATGAGCAACGATCTCAATGCTACGCTATGGAGAGAAAATTCACAACGACCTCACTATAATTCTGGATCGCTAGTACGTCATTTTGCACATCGCTTGTAAGATGCCTGTTTGACATCTTACCAGCGATGTGTAAACGATGCACCAGCGATCTTTGCACATCGTTATCGGGATCGCTGATGTGTCGTTATGTGAGACTGGGTCTTTACACGCAAGTATGCACACCTGGATACAGCTGCTGCAGGACCCACACATCCATGATCGACGTGGCGAACAATAGTTGTATTGGGACGAAGTGTCTCAGGATCCGCGCTGCTGAATGAATGAAACCAGAATGGAACACTGGTTTCAACGAGTGTTCTTTATGCCTACGCATTTCGGAGCGTTACCCTGCTCCTTCCTCAGGAACAAAAGGTTTGTCCCTGAGGAAGGAGCATGGTAACGCTTCGAAATGCGTAGAAATAAAGAACACTCGTTGAAACCAGTGTTCCATTCTGGTTTCATTCATTCAGCAGCGCGGATCCTGAGACACTTCAACCCAATACAACTGTTGGAAGTCCTTGTTGGTCGGAAAAGACATGTGTAGACTGTTTAACACTACAAGTCCCATAGATGGGTCATTTGACCTTTTTACCATTGAAAACCAAGGATCCTTTAAATTCCCGGGACTTCTAGTGTTAAACAGGGGAGAGACTGTTTATTATTGCCCTTGTGGCAGATTGGGACTAGACTGAGCCTTATAGGATGATCATTATTTGTCTGTTGGTTCCACAGGTGCAGACATGACAGCAGATGTAACACCCTTAGTCATGGACTTAACCCCCTCATGGACTTGACCCCCTCATGGACTTTGCCTCTTCAATAATGGACTTTGTCCCTGATGGACTGCTGCCCAAGTGCTAAGGACTGTTGTTAGGGGCAGGGGGATGAGTGACCCGATGTTCTGGCTGGGTCATTAATTTTGTACTTTTCCCATTTGCAAGAAAGGACTATGTAATGTGAGCCCTTGTAAAAGATGGGCCTTTACAATTTTAAATACTACGCCTCTGATTTAATGGATGTTCTTTTAAGGACTGTTGTACCCACTAAGGACTATTGCTCCCCAAGAAGGACTTTGCCCATCATGGACTGTGTCCCTGTCTTAAGGACAGCCTTTTGGGAGTGGAGGGGATTGGAGAAACCCGATGGCTGTGCCAGACTGCCAGTTTGAAGAAAAAGAGACTGTGCTCTGGGACTGAGATAGCAGCTAGTAGCGTTGCCCTAAAAGCCTAAGTTTTAAAAAACATGAGCTTTTGTTTTTCTGGAGACCCAACCTATTGGGTCTGCAGTCGTAACAATCCAAAGAAGAAGCAGAGAAAAATCTTCCGGAAAAGCAAAGAATAAATTTTTTATTGGTGTGGTTTTATTTATTGATGTCTTCCAGGTTTCCTTGATGGTCGGGAATGACCTTCATTAAAAAGGGGAGCTATCTCAAGAGGTAGTTGGATTGTTGTATTACCCCCTGAAAACACCAATTGCCCTATAGTATTGCTTTATGTTTTATATCTGCTATGTTGCCTGCTGTACTACCACCGGCCACAAGAGGTCCCTGTTTTCATTTTCACATGTATAATATTGTGCACTGTGCTGTGAGAAAGCGGAGTTCTACCCAGCAACAGACAGTGAGGGTAGGAGACAGTTAACATTGAGACTAGCCCACAGAGGAGGAGCTCAGTCAGGAAAAGGGGACTATGTTCCAGTTAGCATGCAGTCTGTGGTGGAGTGGAGGGTAAAATCGGTGTGGTGTGAAGCAAATAATAATAATAATCTTTATTTATATAGCGCCAACATATTCCGCAGCGCTTCACAATGCAGAGATTCATATTCAAACAATCATAAGAAACAGTTATCAGAAAATACAATAATTACAGCAAAATAATGACAGCTCTGCTCATAAAAGCTTACAATCTAACAATGAGGTGGGGGTGACACAAAGTACAGGGGCTTATTTACAATGATGGTATAGCCAACTTGAGGAAATGGGGAACAGACAGGAGCAGCATAAGTGGCCACCAATCATTATTTGTGATGCATTTGAGACTGGTGGAGCGGATAGGCAGGGGCGTAACTACCGGCATAGCAGACGTAGCGGTCGCTTTGGGGCCCGGCGCTTGTGGGGGGCCCGGACCCAGCGCCGCTGCGCTGCTATGCCGGTCAGCTACCTTGTGTGACCATCAGGTGGGGGGCTGAGAGGTCACCTGGGGGAAGCCCCGAGCTCCCCGGGGGGCCCTGCTGCCTGTGTCTCCAGCCGCCCCCGCCACGATAGTGCCGAGGCTGAGGGAGGACTGCTGGAAGTGACACTGTGACTTCCTGCAGCCGCTCAGTAGTGCCCGCCCCTTCACCGCTCCACCGCCGGGAGGCAGAGCAGGTAATTGTGCGGCCGGCAACCCCCCTCCCCCCCTGAGAGATCACCTGTGGGGGGCCCTGCCACCTGTGTCACCAGCCGCCGCGACCGCCGGGAGGCAGAGCAGGTAATCGCAACCCCCCCCCCCCGAGAGGTCACCTGGGGGGGGCCCTGAGCCTGTTTCTCCAGCCTCCCCTCCCCCCCCCCGGTCCTCACCTAGGGGACCCTGAGCGAATCTTGCTCCGGGGCCCGCAAGACAGTAGTTACGCCACTGCGGATAGGCTATGTATAATTGACTTTGACCAAGGATCATGATAGGCCGCTCTAAAAAAATGTGTTTTTAGGGAACACCTGAAACTATGTAAGTTGTGGATAGAGCTAATTTCTTGTGGTAGAGCATTCAAGAGGATTGGTGCAGCTCAGGAGAAGTCTTGTAGCCAGGAGTGGGAGGTTTGGATTAATGCAGAAGTGAGTCTAAAGTCACTTCCAGAGCGAAGAAACAGACACTAAATTGGTCTGTGTTGGGTAGCAGTATCGTTCCCCTTGGTATGTTGTGCGCCTCCGCACAACACCAGTTAACGCTCAGGGCTTTAGACCTCCGGATCCCGCCAGGCACCGTTGCTGTCGCTCCAGCGATCCTTTTCAGAAAGTCGACCCCACGACCCAGGACCCGGTAACACGTCACCGCTGGTACCCTGTAAATGGTCCCAGTCGCCCAGCAACCACAGGTCCTTTCGCTCCAGTGAATAGCTCCGGGGTTAAAACTTAATCTTCCTTCCCACAGCAGCTCCTGCCAGCCTCCCAGTAGGGATACCACGAATATAAACAAAATAAAAGGCTGATATCACCTGTGGAAGACGGCTGTAGACTGTCGAAACATGTTGTGGCGTATATGGGACATCTTAATAAAGGTTTGGATGCTTTAATATAATATAAGTAATTCTCTCCTTCTTAGCGCTCCATTAGACCGCCTTTTATTTTGTTTATATTGCAGAGCGAAGAGAATGGGTTGGGTGATAGACAGAGATGAGGGAGGAGATGTAGGGGGGTGCTGCACTGTGAAGAGCTTTGTGTGTGAGATCAAGCAGTTTGAATTGGATCAAATAGCACAGATACAGCAAGAAACTGTTAAAGGGAACCCATTGGAGTGACAGTAGTCACATTAGCAGGCAAGTTGGAGGAGACCTGTTAGAAGGACGTCCAGAAGAAAGTGAGTCCAGTATATATGCCAGTAGTGAGAAAACTAGTGACGTTAGGGTGCTGCACAGCTGAGAACACAAGAGAGAGTGATGCAGCTCTGAAGGTACCGTCACACGTGGCAATATTGCTTGCAATTTCACTGGCAATTTCCTGGTTGCAGTGAAATCACGGACACATTGTTCTATTTTGTACACAGCAACAAGATAGAACAATGTGTCCATGATTTCACTGCAACCAGCAAATTGCCAGTGAAATTGCAAGTAATATTGCCACGTGTGACGATACCTTAAGAGAGGCCCTCATTAGGGTACCTTTACACGCCGCTACAACAGGATGGATACAACCTGCTACAGGCTACAAATGTAGCTTGTAGCGTCAATATAGCCCGTAGTAGCGGCGTGTGAAGACGGTAGGAGGCACCCGGCAACAGATACATCTGTTTCCGAGCACTGCTCGAAAACAGATGGCTACAAAGCCGATTGCAGCGAGCTGTATCGGCGTGTAAAGAAGCTACAGAAGGGATGTCTGGACACCAGGCTATGTAGCTGGAATGTAGCTGGGGCGTGACACAGGCTCCGGGTTACCGCACCCCTTCAGCAATCATTGGAGGAAGCTCCTGCATGACGATTGGTAGTCGCTGCATAGGGCGGCATATTTAAGGAGCTGACCAGTCACACTACACAATCGCTCGAGCGTCATGTATTAGTCAGCCTCCTGCGCTGGCTGGCCAATCATGATGTTCTTGCGTTGTCCTATCAGCGTACGGACGTCTTGTAATCCACAATTGTGGCACGCCTATGTGCTGTCCCTGCTGCACCAGGTCCGCCCATATTAGCTTGTTGTAGCAGTGTGTAAATGAGGTAAGCTAAGCTACAGATGGCTACTTGAGACACCCGGCGATGTAGCTAGCTATAGATGTATTGTAGCGTAGCGCACCTTGTGGCGGCGTGTAAAGGTGGTGCGTTTCCCGTTTGTAACCGTTTGGACGTGCTCGTGCACGTGAAGTAGCGGGTTGTATCCATCCTGTCGTAGCGGCGTGTAAAGGTACCCTAATGGTACCTTTACACGCCGCCACAACAGGATGCATACAACCCGCTACAGGCTACAAATGTGGCTTGTCGCGCCAATATCGCCCGTAGTAGTGGCGTCTGAAGACGGGACGACACAGCCGGCTACAGATACATCAGTATCCGTACACTGCCCATAAACAGATGGCTACATCGCCGATTGTAGTGAGTTGTCTCGGCGTGTAAAGAACCCACAGAAGGGAACTGTCGACACCCGGCGATGTAGCTGCAATGTAGCTAAGGCGTCACCCAGGCTCCATGTTACCGCGCCCCATCTGCGATCATTGGAGGAAGCTCCTGCGTTGCGATTGGTTGTCGCCGCACAGGGCGGCATATTTAAGGAGCTGACCAGTCACACTACACAATTGCTCGGGCGTCATGTATTAATCAGCCTCCTGCGATGCCTGCCCAATCATGGTATTATTGCTTTGTCCTATCAGCGTACGGACGTCTCGTAATCCACAATTGTAGCACGCCTATGTGCTGTCCCTGCTGCACCAGGTCCGCCCATAGTAGCTGTTTGTAGCGGTGTGTAAATGAGCTACAGATGGCTACTTGAGACACCCGGCGATGTAGCTAGCTGTAGATGTAGCGTCGCGTAGCGCACCTTGTGGCGGCGTGTAAAGAGGGTGCGTTTCCCGTTGGTAACCGTTCGGCCGTGCTCGTGCACGTGAAGTAGCCGTTGGTATCCATCCTGTTGTGGCGGCGTGTAAAGGTACCTTAAGGGTACCTTTACACGCCGCTATGACAGGATGGATACAACCCGCTACAGGCTACAAATGTAGCTTGTAGCGTCAATATAGCCCGTAGTAGCGGCGTGTGAAGACGGTAGGAGGCAGCCGGCAACAGATACATCTGTTTCCGAGCACTGCTCGAAAACAGATGGCTACAAAGCCGATTGTAGCGAGCTGTATCGGCGTGTAAAGAAGGAGCAGAAGGGATGTCTACACACCAGGCTAAGTACCTGGTATGTAGCTGGGGCGTGACACAGGCTCCGGGATACCGTGCCCCTTCAGCGATCATTGGAGGAAGCTCCTGTGTTATGATTGGCAGTCGCTGCATAGGGAGGCATATTTAAGGAGCTGACCAGTCACACTACACAATCGCTCGAGCGTCATGTATTAATCAGCCTCCTGCGATGCCTGCCCAATCATGGGTTTCTTGCGTTGTCCTTTCATCGTACGGACGTCTCGTAATCCACAATTGTGGCACGCCTATGTGCTGTCCCTGCTGCACCAGGTCCGCCCATATTAGCTTGTTGTAGCGGTGTGTAAATGAGGTAAGGTACGCTACAGATGGCTACTTGAGACACCCGGCGATGTAGCTAGCTATAGATGTAACGTAGCGTAGCGCACCTTGTGGCGGCGTGTAAAGGTGTTGCGTTTACCGTTTGTAACCGTTTGAGTGTGCTCGTGCATGTGAAGTAGCGGGTTGTATCCATCCTGTCGTAGCGGCGTGTAAAGGTACCTTTAGGGATCACTTACTGTGGCTGTGGGTGCAGGATACTTGGTGAAACATAATGACCTGTGGGTTCTGGTGCCATAGAGAAAGAGGGCTAATTTAACTTGCCTGGCTAAAAGACTTCACAAGTGAAGTGCTGTCACTACACTGTGTGCAGAATTATATTATTATTATCATTATTATTATTATTATTATTAATAATAATAAAATCTGAGAGTCCTCAGTGGTTGATACCTTTTAATGGCCAATTAAAAAGATGGTAACAAATAGCAAGCTCTCGAGACAACTCAGGTCTTTTCTTCAGGATGGTATAAGACTAAATCTAATGTGCCATAGGCGGCCGTCACACGGTTCAATATTGCGAACGATATCGTTTAAGCGATCTGCTTTTTGATCTCTTAAGCGATATCGTTTGTGCATCGCTGCGGGCGATCAAGCGATTTTACAATGTAAAATCTCTTGATTGCTTGATCGCAGATTTGTGAGCCGGAGCTCATATCAAGCGATAATCGCTTGATCAATCTGCATCATCGTGGTGTGTGACACCACGATGAACGATCTCCAAGCAGCACAGCCTATGCTGGGAGATGGTATCTATGGTAAACCTCGGGTTACTAACTGCCGCGCGGCGCCTAGTAACCCGATGTGTACCATAGTTACCAACGATCTCGCTGGCCCACATCACTGGTGAGTCTGCCTGTGTGACAGCTCAACAGCGATGTGAGCGATATTGTTAGCGATCGCGCGTGCACGTGATCGCTTACAATATCGCTCTCGATATAGATACGTGTGATGGCCGCCTTATATATATATATATATATACACAATGTGTGTAGAATTATTAGTCAAATGAGTATTTTGATCACATGATACTTTTTATACATGTTGTCCTACTCCAAGCTGTATAGGCTTGAGAGCCAACTACCAATTAAGTAAATCAGGTGATGTGTATCTCTGTAATGAGGAGGGGTGTAGTGTAATGATATCAACACCCTATATAAGGTGTTATTAGGCAACTTCCTTTCCTTTGGAAAAATGGGTCAGAAGAGAGATTTGACGGGCTCTGAAAAGTCCAAAATTGTGAGATGTCTTGCAGAGGGACACAGCAGTCTTGAAATTGCCAAACTTTTGAAGCGTGATCACCGAACAATCAAGTGTTTCATGGCAAATAGCCAACAGGGTCGCAAGAAGCGTGTTGGGCAAAAAAGGTAGAAAATAACTGCCCATGAATTTAGGAAAATCAAGCTTGAAGCTGCCAAGATGCCATTTGCCACCAGTTTTGCCATATTTCAAAGCTGCAACGTTACTGGAGTATCAAAAAGCACAAGGTGTGTGCGATACTCAGAGACATGGCTAAGGTAAGAAAGGCTGAAAAATGACCACCTTTGAACAAGAAACAGAAGATAAAACATCAAGACTGGGCCAAGAAATATCTTAAGACTGATTTTTCAAAGGTTTTATGGACTGATGAAATGAGAGTGACTCTTGATGGGCTAGAGGCTGGATCAGTAAAGGGCAGACAGCTCCACTCCGACTCAGACGCCAGCAAGGTGGAGGTGGGGTACTGGTATGGGCTTGTATCATCAAAGATGAACTTGGTGGACCTTTTCGGGTTGAGGATGGAGGTGAAGCTCAACTCCCGGACCTACTGCCAGTTTCTGGAAGACAACTTCTTCAAGCAGTGGTACAGGAAGAAGTCGGTATCGTTCAAGAAACACATGATTTTCATGCAGGACAATGCTCCATCACATGCATCCAACTACTCCACAGCGTGGCTGGCCAGTAAAGGTCTAAAAGAAGAAAAAATAATGACATGGCCCCCTTGTTCACCTGATTCTGAACCCCATAGAGAACCTGTGGTCCCTCATAAAATGTGAGATCTAAAGGGAGGGAAACAGTACACCTCTCGGAACAGTGTCTGGGAGGCTGTGGTGGCTGCTGCACGCAATGTTGATCGTAAACAGATCAAGCAACTGACAGAATCTATGGATGGAAGGCTGTTGAGTGTCATCATAAAGAAAGGCGGCTATATTGGTCAATAATTTTTTGGGGTTTTGTTTTTGCATGTCAGAAATGTTTATTTCTAAATTTTGTGCAGTTATATTGGTTTACCTGGTGAAAATAAACAAGTGAGATGGGAATATATTAGGTTTTTATTATGTTGCCTAATGCACAGTAATAGTTACCTGCACAAACAGATATCCTCCTAAGATAGCCAAATCTAAAAAAAAAAACACTCCAACTTCCAAAAATATTAAGCTTTGATATTTGAGTCTTTTGGGTAACATAGTAACATAGTTTTTAAGGGTGAAGGAAGACTTTAAGTCCATCTAGTTCAACTCATAGCCTAACATGTTGATCCAGAGGAAGGGGAAAAACACCCCATGTGGCAACACTAAGCTCCACATTGGGGAAAAAAATTCCTTCCTGACTCCACATACGGCAATCAGACTAACTCCCTGGATCAACGCCCTATCAAATAATCTTGTATATATAACTGGTAATATTATATTTTTCAAGAAAGGCATCCAGGCCCTTCTTAAATGTTAGTAGTGACTCACTCATTACAACATCATGTGGCAGAGAGTTCCATACTCTCACTGCTCTTACAGTAAAGAATCCGCGTCTGTGATTATAATTAACCCTTCTTTCCTCCAGACGTAGAGGATGCCCCCTTGTCCCCCGTCTCAGGCCTAAGAGTAAAAATATCATTAAAAAGGTCTCTGTACTGTCCCGTCATATATTTATACATTATTATAAGATCACCCCTATGCCTTCGTTTTTCCAAACTAAATAACCCCAAGTCTAATAACCTGTCTTGGTATTGCAGACCCCTTAGTCCTCTAATAACCTTGGTTGCTCTTCTCTGCACTCTCTCTAGTTCAGCTATGTCTTTCCTATACACCGGAGACCAGAATTGTACACAGTATTCTAAGTGTGGTTGATTGAGAACATAGTTGTTGATCAATAATAAAAATAATCCTCTACAATACAACTTGCCTAATAATTCTGTGCACAGTGTAGAAAGTGCAGTAATTGTGCCTCTGTGCTATAAAGAAGATTCCATGACGTGTGCGGCCTGCTGTATTCTGTGCTCAGGTGTTGTCCCAAGTAAAGAGCACTTCTGAATAAGAATGACAGACATGTTCATAATAATGAAGTCCCATGGACATGGTGAGGAATGCAACAGGACCAGCCTGAATGTACTCAAGGCATCAGCATTGGCAATACCCCCCAGAACTTTCATTCTTCTGCAGCGTGCTGGGGAGCCAAATATACAGCACTCAGCAGTATCTAGCACCCTAAGCAAGTTTACAGAAAGACATAGAAGTGGACATCCTTTGGCCACATCCCACACTGATGACCGCTGCATTGTTAATAATGCTCTTTGAAAACCAAATGATGAATGCCACACAACCCTAAGCACATTTAAGGGAGTTGAGAGGCACCCAGGGGCATAACTACAATAGGTGTAGGGGTTGAAATTAGAGCCTAGGGGGCTTAAAAGTCCCTTTGGCCTATAGAAAAAGACTATTGGTATGAAAGATTTTCAATAATTGGTGGTCCCGGTGGAGCTTTTGCATCGGGACCCATGAGCTTCAAGTTACGCCACTGGAGGCATCCAAATGTCACTTCAGACCAATCAAAATTATTTACATCAGCATGGAATTTGGGCTAGATGACCTGTAAGGGTACCAAATCACAACACCAGGCATAGGCATCATCCTCTTGCTGTACCAGTGAGCCTCAGTGCTGTTCACTGATGAGTCAATTCATGCTGAGCAAGTATGATGGCCACCAACGATGTTGGAGATGTCAAAGAGAGCGCTATACATCAGCCAGTATTGTCACCAGGCGAGTCTTTGGTGGTGGTGGAAGTGTGGGCAGGTTTGTCTAGTCAATACAGAACTGCCCTACACTTTGTGAAGCCCCTACTACTTGAATAACATCATGAATGCAATCATTGTGCCTCTGCATGAACAACACAGGCCTAATGTCATCTTCATGAATGATAATGCTCATCGAGGTCGCATCATTAGGGAATGGCTGCACTCTATGGGATCAGCTAAGTTGCTGAGTCGCCATGTAGAGGCTCGTAATTTTGTACCCAGAACCTCAATGGCCTGAAGACCGCCCTTCAAGAAGAGTGGGATGCCGCCTCAGCAGACAATGACTCCACTTGTGAACAGCATGAGGTGTCGTCAAGCTGTAATTGATGCTCAAGGCCATACGACACATTATTGAGACATTAACATTTTTGTTAGGGTATACCCACCACTGTTGTTGGCTTTTGTTTCAATAAATTATTTGAGATGACGAAATCACCATTGTATACTTCTACTTTCTTAATAAAATATCACTGTAGAGTGAATGTTTTTAATTTTACATAAATTTCATCCGAAACCCAAATATCCCTAACTTTTTGTGAGTAGTGTATACAGTTTGAGAACAACACATGGTTTCCTTAATGTTAAGGTCATTGTGTTGTCTTATGTGAAAATATCTTAACATGAGTAAGTATTTTAAGCTTATTTCATAAAGTGAATATATTCTAAAGCACAGAACAAAAATGTAAATGAGATAACTGAAAAAGACACTGATCAATATTATAGAACACTTTCAGATACCTGCAAGTTTTTGGTGTTAATCTGCCACCTGATGCTAATTTCCTTAATTATCTGACAAACCCTATTTAACTGGCAGCCTAACTTTCTAGTTTGCCCTCACTTTGCAAAAACGGTGTGCCGTTCCAAAGTTACTGAAACCCTCTGGCTGCAGGTAGTCCAGATGAAGCTAAAGGGGTCACCCTATCAGCCATAGCAAGTTGGTCGTTCCAAGTCTGTGATTGCTAGAATATTGTATCTGCACAACATCACAAACTCTATCAAGTCCCCCAAGAAGGCTGATCACCCACGAAAGACAAATGCAAGGGAGGACAGAATAAAGTGGAGAATCTCCATGGGTAATCATTTTAAGGGCACGGACACACTCATCCGAGTTTGACGGACGAGACTCGGAACAGGCTGGAGCAGTGACCCTGAACGGCCTCTGCCTGTCTGGACGGGGAATGACAGCTGCTTGTGTTTCTGTGCAGCATCGCATTCCCCATGCAGAGAGGGAGAGGCCATTCTTGGTCAGTGCTCCAGCCTGTAACGAGTCTCGTCATTCAAACTCAGATGAGTGTGTCCGTGCCCTAACACTGCAACTGGAATAGCTCGCCAGTTCACTGAACAGGGTAAGGATCTGACTGAAAGCCCACTCTGTATTGCCCAAACCTCTCATTAGCAGAAAGAATCAAAAGGCAAGACTCACCTTTGCTGAGAAACATGTCGTGTGGACAGAGGAGAAGTGGTCCACAGTTCATTTCAATGATGAAAGTAAAATTAATTTATTTGGATCTGATGGGAAATATGTTTATCGACAAACTGGGGATAGACTGAACCCAAAGTGTAAATGTGGCGCCCCTGCGACCAGGGCGGCCACAGGGTGAGCTGCAGCCAGGTAAGGTAGAGACGGTTGACTTAGGAGCACCCACACAGGTACACTCACCGACCCTACGCCTAGGACTCTAGGTTAGTCAAGGGGTAGCAGGGTTAAGAGTAGTGTGGGTGGAGCGTAGAGCAGCACTGAACAAGTGGGTGGAGAGACCGACAATAAAGACTCGAGAACACACAGTTAGAAGAGGCAGTAAGAGCGAAAAAAACACCAAGTTGTAGGTAGATATTCCCAGGAAGAGAAGTTCTCTGGAGAATGCAGAATCCTAGAGGCAATATTCCTAGGAGAGAAAGCTCGCTCCATAGCGGGAGGCGAGGGAAAGAAGCCAAAAAGCAATGACACCCCACAGTGAGACAGAGGGAGTCGGTTGATCCCACAGCCATACCTGAACACTGGAGGCTAGGACGCTACAGCCAGAGAGCCGGCTCTGTAGAAGTGACCAGGGATGCTCTAAGACCCTAATCACAGGTGTGGGGCAGGTACTCAATGACCTGCAGCCTACCTACCACCACGGTCTAGGAACACAGCCATCAAACTAGGGCTAGTGATACTAAGAGAGAGGGACCCATCATGCAAAAGCCCGCAATGTCCAGACTAAACCCGTGAGTGAGGAGACAGAGAGAGAGGGAAGCAACGCAGAGGATCTGCCTGAGCTGCATAAACCCAGTTACCTGGAGCAGTGGAAAAGTGTAAAGAACTGTTGTAACTTGAAAGGACTGTGACTGTGAAACTGTGACTTGTAAACTGCTGCTAAAAGAACTTTAAGTAAAGTACCCGATAAGCTCACCATTGCCTGAGACTGCTTCCTTCCAGCATCGCAGCAGAGTCCTGCCTGCGGAGTCCCAGACTGCTATTTTCACACACTGGCTGGAGAAGCTGCAGCAGCAAAGTAAGTGACTGGTACAAAGCACCATCCCTCACTATGTCCCTCCACTACTACTTCACCTCCCCTGGGGACCCTCAGCCCTACCCGAGGAGGGCTTACCATCCACGCTGCCCCTCACCACCCCACAGGAATACGGCAGCGGTGGTCCCCATTGACCACATACCTCGGGTGGCGTCACGACAAAATCCCCTGTAAGTAACCCCTTCCTTTTTGGACTGAGACCAGGCCACAGGACCGGGTCACAACCACTGTGATCCCAGAGAGACAGCACTGGCCCGGCCCCAAGTACCTGACGGCCTGGGGGCGCCTAATAAACAAGTCAGTGAAAGATGGTGGAGGAAGTCTCATGGTTTGAGGAATGTTTTCTGCAGGTGTTGGACCTTTCACACAGCTACATGGCAGAGTGGATGCAAGTGTGTATCAGAACCTTCTTCAACAACACGTGGTTCCTTACTTGCGTTCAGCACTCAATCAGCCAGCAATTTTCATGCAGGTCAATGCCCCCTGTCACACAGCAAAATGGGTAAAGCAGGTCCTTGAAACTGAAAACAATGAAATGGCCGCCCAGAGTCCTGATCTAAACCCAATAGAAAACCTCTGGAAAATCCTTGGTGACAAAGTTATGGCCAAGAAACCCACAACAGTCACAGAACTGTGGAAGAGACTGGAGAAGAGTGGACCAAAAATCACACCAGAGCAGTGTGAGAGACTAGTGATGTCCTGTGGCCGCAGATGTGCTGGAGTCATTCAAAGCAAAGGCCTGTACAAACAAAGGCCTGTACACATCCTACTGATTGGTGACTATTGTAACCTTCACAATATTTAGTTTTAATCTTTCTCTGTCTATAGTCATTGTTGTTCTCTAATTATGATCTTCATGTTTTGTGTACATAAAAGGTTTTAAGTTGATAAACTTTGGTTATTTTGGAAAACATAATTCTAGTGGCATGGTGCACCCCCTACACAAAAACCACCAAATGTTGATCAATGTAGATTACATTCTGTATGAAAAAAATCAAGTGATCATACATCGATCTCTAATTTTGATCGCCACTGTATATGTGCGTGCATGTATGTATATTACAGTATATATATATATATATATATATTGACTCTCTCATAAGAGCAAAGTATTATTTGCCAGGAGACTTGCATGATTAGAGTCTTTTAATTCAGAGGCCCCAGTGAGTGCAAGACTTACAAGCGGGTACACAAATATAATATATTCCAGAGCAAATATTTTCAGACCCATTCTAAGCTCTCAGGAACACTGTGTGCTTTGTGGATCTCCTCCCTGACCCACAGGTATTCACTCATCTAGTCTGACTCCCTGTAATACCGGCAAAGTCAGTAAGCGTGTAGAAGGATTTCTCCTCTGTAACTGGATGCACACAAAATCTGGTATAAAGCTATACATTCCTCTACTCCGGTATTCAAGTTTAAAGGGAACCTGTCCGGTCTTCTGTGCATACATAAACAGATCTTTAGAGTAAGTATTTCTAAAACCTGTTTATGATATGCAAAATAGGGCTTTGACCAATCAAGGGGGCAGGATTCTGAACCCGTGGAAGCGCTATTTTACAGTGTGAAATGGCCGTCGTTCATCTCCCATCCTCCCTTCTGTTTCTATGTCTGTATGCCTTGCCCTAAATAAATAAATGTGATTTGCAATCCAGTAAGGCCCTTGTGCACACGCTGAGTATTTGATAAGTTTTTTACCTCAGGATTTGTAGACAGAACCAGGAGTGGAGCAATCAGAGGAAAAGTCTAATAGAAATGCTGCACCACTTCTGTATTTATCATCCACTCCTGGTTTTGGCTACAAATCCTGAGGTAAAAAAACTCATCAAATACTGAACATGTGCACGTGGCCTAATACTCATTCCTTTGGTTTTTGACAGAGTATGCACCTCGTGATGTGGATATGGCTCCTTGCATAGGTTAAGTACTGTAGTGCCCGTGGATTCCAGTGTAGTGTGGCAAGAGGTGGTACCCGATTTTCTTTCTCTGTGTGGATAATGAGTTAGTTCCCTTACTAGTTGGCCCACTTAGCCTGTTATCACACCCTTGTGGTCATGATAACATGATTTCCAAAAGCCGGAGCTTTTGTCAGCGCTATACAAAACCACGCATGTGTGCGGTTTTGTCACCCTCACCTCAATGAACTTCTCTGAAGTTGGGTGCAGGTGATCGTCCGCACGTCCGATCATGCGCACTATGCCTTTCTGAAGCAAGGACACCTACACCTAACTTCAGAGTAGTGGGCATGACGAGAAGTGCCGATGACTTTCTGATCATGCGCACTATGCCTTTCTGAAGCAAGGACACCTACACCTAACATCAGAGTAGTGGGCATGACGAGAAGTGCCGATGACTTTCTGATCATGCGCAGTGAGCCTCTCAGAAGCCAGGACACCTACGCCCAACTTCAGAGCAGTGGGCATCACCAGAAGTGCCGATGACTTTCTGATCATGCGCAGTGAGCCTCTCAGAAGCCAGGACACCTACACCTGGCTTCAGAGAAGCGCAGTGCTGTGAGGCGCATGCCTCTCTTTTATAGCACTAGCAAAGACCCCGCTTTTGTAAAGCATGGTATCACACCCACAGGGGCATCATAGCATACTAAGTGGGCTGACCAGTTGTGGAACTTATGCCGCATCGATTAGTCAAAGGACTAATTTGCATATCATAAACAGACTTCAGAAATACTTTTTCTAAAGATCTGCTGTGTGTGCAAAAACAAGACGGGACTGTCAGGCAGAGAATATAAATATGTGCCCACAATTGCTCTTGGTTCTGGGGGCACAGAGGAACTGACAGGTTCCCTTTAATATCAGAATATGCTTATAATTAATTTATTATTCCTGTGCATTTATCCATCATCTGAATAATTGTATCATCACTAGCAAAACCACCAGTTATTCACCTTATAATTCTACCTGCATGAAATTGGCTAAAATGTGGCTGAAGAATTATGACAAGATGCCTTTCACCATTTGCTAATTATGGGGGACATCCCTTACATACCATCCACTATATATGAGATAAGTAATAAATGGCTAGAGGCCC
The DNA here is from genome assembly GCA_033576535.1 of Allobates femoralis. Lineage (NCBI taxonomy): Eukaryota > Metazoa > Chordata > Amphibia > Anura > Aromobatidae > Allobates > Allobates femoralis. The sequence continues at coordinate 562,506,442 of JARQOC010000001.1, read as the reverse complement.
CATTGCTCAAAGCCCAGTAAATTCTCACTAAGTTGGGTTCAACGGGGTTGTCCCAGACTTCCACATTGATGACCTATCCTTAGGATAACTTATCAATATCAGATTGGTGGTGGTCCTACATCTTGCACCCACATTGACCCACTGTTTTCTGCTCCTGCTGGATGTATTTTGTGTTGAGACCCAAGCAGCACAGCTCCATATCTTATGTAGTTGTTCTTGAGTACTGTGTCCCAGCTCCTATTTTCTTCAATAGGAGCTGAGCTGCAGTGATCAAGAACATCCACTGTATTGGGTATGGTGCGGTGTTGGTTAGCACTGTACAATGTATACATCTGGCCGCAGAAGGACTTCCATGCAGCTGATCAGGGGGGGTGAAGATGGGTATTTGGGACAACCCCTGTAACTGGATTAGCATAGCTGACCCATGCAGACCTCTGCCGCTTCATTCATGCCTATTGGACTGCAGTAGTAGTTATACCATACTTGCAAAGAACGATTGATCAGCGTAGACAGGCTCCTGTACAGACACTGTGTGCACTCCATTCCAGGTCGATTACAATGTGTGCACACAGTTATTTTCAGATCAGACACTGTTGTCAATCAGCAAAGAAGGTTGGGGTGGGGCGAAATTCTGAACTGGAATTTTGCACCACACCACACCAAGCACCCATATTTGCATAAGAAGTAAAAAAAAAAATATATATTTTTTGATGATCGAAGTTAAGAAAATGAAAGCATGATTATAATACAAAGTCCCCTATATGACCACCTGATTATTTTAAACCGCTATAAGTACATAACTGCATAATACACATAAAAAGAATAAAGATTTGGACTGATGTATAGCCGGACGGGGGCTTGAGTCTGAATCTTGTTATGATTTCCACTATACAGAACAGAAATATTATGACATTATTTCCCCCAGCTGTACTGTCAGTTCTCGGTAGCCGCCTTGTCAGGTAGACACCATCTCTTGCTGTTATCTGGTTCTTGCTTATGAATTTCATAAACGCAATTCAATCTTCCCAGCAATGATTGTTTTTTCAGATTCTCTTCTTGCTCTCCTGAGTCTACAACATGACCCAGTTTTGTATTAGTACAGTTATTCATTTTAAAGCACCTTTAACTCCCATGTGCTCTAAATATGGAAAAGATACAAACCGGAACAAATATATGCATAATATGGGTGTAAGTAAAAATATTATATAATGTAGGGAAGAAAACAAGTAAAATAAATGTGTAAAAATGAGTGATAGATGTGCGATAGTGCAAGGTATCCTACCCTGAGGTCTTACTGAGTCGTCCACTGGGGCCGTGGGGTACTCTGAACTGGGCCCTCTCGTCGTCACCGTCGTTTGGGGCTGTAGGATGTCACGGTGTCCTGACCCGGCTCCGTGGTCCCGGGCAAGTGAATAAAAGGGGGAAAACAGTATTTGATTAATTAAATCGTGATGCCACCTGTGGTTTGTGGCTAGAGGTAGCCACCGCTGCAGTTGGGTCCTCTGGGGATGATGGAGGTTGTAGCAGAGATCTTGTGCCCTCCACATGTAGGGCTGGTCAGGGGATGTGTTGGATGTATGTGTGGGGTGACCAACTTTCCAGTCCCAGCTGCTGCGCCATCTCATGGTGACCGGTCCGCAGGGGCGCCACATTACAATATGCAAGAAAATAAGGAGGAGACTATAGGTGAAGTTTAAGAGCCGGTCACATAGTAATGTAGCTGTGGGTACAATGTAGATTGTAGGCCATGCCTGCACAACATATGGCCCATGGATCTCTCCAGAAGACGCCGCTCTGTGATTCTGTGGCGCCCCACTGGTCGGTGCGCCTCAAAGTGGTACTGCACCCAGGCCAGCGTGTGCAGTATCCCTGTGGCCTGTGTAGGGGGATGTTCATATGTGGCTTTCATCCTGCATCCACACACCTAGCTCAGGGGGCCAATTGGTTAAACCCGTTACCAGGGTAACCGGTCCCAGAGGGAGGCTATATGGGTGGGTAGTTGAGAGCAGGAAAGAGGATAGTAGAGTGGAGTAGAAGAGAGAAGTCAAGGAGAACCCTTCATGGGACGTACAGGGAGGGCACCCAGAAAGAGCGGTGACCCAGACGAGAAGGGGGAGCCTGAGGGTGTATGCTAGCACCCAGTGTCAGACCGTCACCTACCGTTCTGGGAGGATCCCAGTCCACGGAACGGAGTACCAGCTCTGGGAGTGGTGCAGGCAAGTCTATCTCTGAGCCGCCAACATCGGTCAGACCGAGGAGTCTTCAGGGAAGCCACAGATGGACACCCCATTTAATGGTCACTACCCAGGCCAGCTACCCAGGATTGTAAACCTGTTGTTGAACTACGAAAGTGACCAGTAAACCCGTACAGAGACTCAGCTGTGACATTGCTTCCCGCCTGCAAGCTGCTGCGCTGTGCCTGTGACAACCAGTACTACAGAGATCTGCCCCGGGGATCCTGCTCCGCATGCGGGGAGCTATACCAACCTGCTACCTACCCATCATCCCCGGAGGACTGCTGGCAGCGCTAGTGCCATCACCAGATTCCGCAGGTGGCGTCACGAACAATCCACTTTCATTATTTTCATTTTCACACTTTCCAGCCACCACCAGGGTCACAGAACCAGGCATCGACCACCGGTGGCAGGATCCAACAGCAACGCCTGGGATCCGAGTACCCCAGCCCTGGGCGAGTCACTTCCAATATCCAAATGTTTTCGCGTCTGTCTGATGTAGTTCCCTCTAAGTGATGGAAATTAGGAATTGCAGGACGGTCTTTATTTACACAGGAACGCAGCTACACCAGGCCTTGTCACTTGTTCTTTTCATGCTGCGGTCGGTGGCTCCTCAGGTGGAGATAGAAAAGGACGCCACACAGTCTTTTTACTCTGTACAAGTTTACTGGCAGTTGTTCAAAAACACAGTCTTTTCGGGTCTACCTGGCCTGGGTAGTCGCTGGAAATTAAGATGCCGCACTCAGGACCCTCGGTGGTGTGCCTGCCATTCCTGTCCGGTCCTTCCTGTGCTCTCTCCTGTTTCCCTCAGCGCTCCCGTGCGCAGAGTCTGAAGCCAGCTCCCACGGATCCTCTCCATCTGAGCGACTCCTCTCCGAGTCCTCAGGACCTATAGGGTGCCCTTTTCTGGATGCGCAGGGGGGTCGGCCACAACTTCCTAAAGAAGCTCGGGCCTCCGGTTTGGCGGCTCGGGGGTGAACACCTTCACCGCTCTCAGAGCTGGTCCTCCATTCCAGGACTGAACCCCTCCGTCGGTAGTCATACGGTCTGGATTCGGGCACACTGCAACACCTGGTGTCCCTAGGGTCCCTTTCTGTCCTAATGGCTTCTCCGCCATCCCGCACTCCCCAGTGGAGCTCTGTGCTGACTGACCTTACTCTCCTCCCACCCACACACTTTTCTACCCTTTTCTACCAACCTGTTGGCAACCTTTACTTGTATCGAGATGCACTGGCATCACTTTACAGCACTTTGTTTGTGTTTGTGACATGAATGTAAGATGCAATATGTTGTACTAAGCGTGAGCACTTTATTAAAGATAAAGGAATGTGTGCAGAATTGACACTGTTTATAACTAGTGACCTTTGGTGTGCAAGCACAGGACAGGTGATATGCACTTTATCATTATATAGCTGTGCTATAAAATCACACCTGTTACTGGTAAATGTATAACGATGATACATAACATATACCTTCCTTTATATGGAACTGTGTGCTGTATGCTCTTATTAATGTTTGTTCATGTAACTGAAAAACAACCTAATGTAAAATAAGGTAAATTTTGTAACGGTTACCATTAGGGCATCTAGTGGTAACTGTAGGGCTCCCAAAGCCACGTAACGTTTGACTATAATCAGACACCATCTTGGTATGTAACTTTGAATTCCTGTGTATGTCCTTATGTTGTTGTCCTTAATGTGACTTAATAAAATGTACATTTTTATATGCAAATCAACTTTGTTCTACTTGAATTTAATGCGTAGTTGAGCATATAGCAATATGATTGTTTGCTGGTACGTTATTAAATTGAAATTCCAGCATCATGTCAGATATGACTTTGTGGAGCGCTATGAGCCAGTGGTTAAGATCACAATGGCAGTGCCCAGTGCTGTGGCCCTGGCTCACATTGAAAAGGGAGAGTAAAAATGGAGAACTAAAAATAAAGAGATAATAGAGTTTGTGACAACAGTTGGGATAATTCACCACATATGACTGGCACTGCAGGAGATCCCTGGGAGATAGATGGAGTGGCAGTGCAATGTTAAACCCTTCCCAACCAAGGCTGGCTCCCAGGGGATGGTGAGGGTAGTGGTGGTGATGGTTAGATGCAGAGAGGAAGGAGGTACACAGTCTCTTTTCTTTACTTTTACAGAACATATTCAACCAAATAATAATCTTTATTTATATTGCGCCAACATATTCCGCAGCGCTTCACAATTTAGAGGTTCATATAGAGACAGTCATAAATAAGTTATTAAAAAAAAATACAATAATTAAAGCAAAATAATAACGGCCCTGCTCACAAGAGCGTACAACCTACAATGAGGTGGGGCTGACACAAATTACAGGTGCTTATTTACAATGATGGTCCAGACAACTTGAGGAAATGGGGAATATATAAGAGCTGCATGAGTAACCACCTGTCATTCTTAGGCTATGTCTAAATGACCATCTAGAGAGCATGATATGTCGCCCTAAAAAGATGTGTTTTTAGGGAGCACCTTAAACTATGTAGGTTGTGGATAGTCATAATTTCTTGAGGTATAGCATTCCAGAGAATTGGTACAGCTCGGGAGACGTTTTGGAGCCAGGAATGGGAGGTTCAGATTAATGCAATTGTTAGTCTAAAGTTGCTTCCAGAGCAAAGAGAATGAGTGGGGTGATAGACAGAGATGAGGGTAAGAGAGATAGGGAGGTGCTGCACTGTGAAGAGCTTTGAGGGTGAGAACAAGCAATTTGAATTGGATCCTATAGTGTATGGCAGCAGTGCAATGACTGGCATAAAGCGGAAACATCTGAGTAACGATTAGCCAGATAGGTGACCCTGGCTGCTGCATTAAGGATGGACTGGATAGGTGAAAGCCTAGTAAAGGGAGAGGCCAATTAATTAAGAATTACAATAATCAAGTCGGGAATGGATCAGGGTCACGATGAGGGGTTTTGTTGTTTCCATGGTGAGAAAGGGATGGATTCTAGAGATGTTCTTCAGATGCAAGCGGCAAAAACGTGTGAGAGATATTGTATATAGGGTGAAGGAAAGATCAGTGTCAAACATAACACCCAGACAGTGAGCCTGCTGCCTTGGCGTTATCGTGGTGCCGCACACTGAGAGGAAGATGTCAGATTTAGGGAGGTTAGTGGAGGGTGGGAGCAGAAGAAGATCAGTGTTGGAAAGGTTGAGTTTTAGATAGAGAGCGGACATGATATTGGAAATTGTGGTTAGACAGTCACTGGTGTTCTTTACTACAGTGGGGGTAAGGTGAGGGGAAGCGTATAGTTGTGTGTCATCAGCATAAAAATGGTGCTGGAAGCCAAATTTGCTGATGGTCTCTCTCAACCATGTTGAGAGTGAAGAGGGCCAAGAACCGAATTCTGAAGGACCCCAATAGTGAGAGGAAGAGGAGAAGTGGAGCCAACAAACGATACACTGAAAGAGCGGTCAGAAAGATAGGACGAGAACCAAGAGAGAGCAATGTCCTTTATGCAAATAGAGCGCAGCATAGCGAGTAGGAGATGGTGGTTAACAGTGTCAAAAGGTGCAGAGAGGTCAAGAAGAATAAGCAGAGAGTGGTCACCATCATGTTTTGCTGTTAGAAGGTCATTGGTCACTTTGAAGAGGGCAGTTTCTGTACAGTGTATGGGGCAAAAACCAGACCGGAATGGATCTAGAAGAGAGTGGTGGAGAGGTGATGGGTGAGGCGGGAGAAGAACAGGCGCTCCAAGAGTTTGGAGATGAAGGGGAGATTGGAGACTGGTCTGTAGTTATTTGTGCAGAATGGGTCAAGAGACGTTTTTGTTAATAATGGAGTAATGATGGAGGTTTGAAGGGCGAGGGGAAGATGCCAGAAGAAAGGATGAGATTGAAGATTTTGGTTAGGTGAGTGGTGACCACCAGAGAGAGACTGGAGTACGTGTGAGGGAATTGGGTCAGTGGTGAATGTAGTAGGATGAGAGAAGGAGCCATTAGGACTAGTACAATTTCCACCAGGCAGGTGGCTGGCCATTTGAGGAAAACTGTAGTCCGTCTCTGCGGGGTTGTATAGTGGCCTTCCTGCTGACTTCTGTAGTTTAGTAGGTTTCTGGGTGCCTTTGCGCTGTCCTGTACTCCCTCTAGTTGCTGTGGATCACCTCCAGCCAGGCGGATAATGCAGGCCCTGTATCTGGGTGCTGCTCAGAGCAGTTCTATGGCCCTCTGTATTACTGATGCCCCAGAAAGTTCCACTTAAGGAGCTAGTGAACATAAAACTCATTAACTTTGATTGATTTCCAGATCCGGCGCCAGCATGGAGGTGGACAGTGTGAGCGAGCTACGCCTCTGACAAGCCAAAGATCGACTTAATTTGCCCGCCGGCAGTCACCACTTGCAGCAACAAAAGCCATTTATCCTGGTGAAGAGCGGGTGGTGAAGAAGAAGAGGCCGCGGGACATCAAAGGCAGACCGCGATCCAGCAAGATGGCGGCAGCGCAGGGCGGGAGGAGAGAAAAAGCAGCCCAGGACACCCAGAAGCAGCCGAGGTCAGAACACTGGGGAACGGGTGATGCAGGTGCTGGCTTGGGAGGAGGCACTTGATCAGATATGGAGGCAGCTGGGGTGACCTGGTCAGAACCTGCTGCAGCAAGTGACCACAGACTCAAAGCCAGGGAAGTGGCTAAATACTTAGCTGGGGACATAGAGGAGGCAGTCAAAGAGGCCTTGGATGAACTACAAGAGGTATCAGTATGTCATGCCAGCAGGCTAGATTACCTGAACAGCGGGTGTCGGATATGGAGGACAGAATGGCCAAAATGGAACAGGAGCTACTGACATCCCAAAAACAATCAGGTTTGATGAGGGATAAGTTGAAGGACTTGGAAAACAAGTTGAGACAGAATAACCTCAGAATTGTAGGCCTCCCTGAGACAATTCTATACCATCAGTTAAATGACATATATGAACTTGACCTTCCCAAGGCACTGGGCTTACACAAGAAATGTAAAGTGGAGCAAGCTCACAGGGTGGGCCGGCTGGTGGGGGGACATCCGCTGGAACACTAAATACAAGGCGAGAGGACCAGAATTCTCAAAAGCCCAGACAAGCTATTGCCAGATATTTAGACTTTAAAGATAAAGAGAAACTGCTGCGTCTCTTTAGGGGCAGACAGCAACCGCTCCTCCTTAGAGGTTACAAGGTGGTCCTATTTTGAGACTTCTCAATGGAGGTGACCAGAAACGCATAGCTTTTAGTGAAGTTTTCGCCTCCTATTCAGACACAATGTTCAATTCCAGCTCCTCTACCCGGTGGTACTCAAGGTTAGGGCCCAGACGGCATATTTAAGTATTGGAGGGATTCTAAAGAAGCCCTACGCGCATTCACTACTAGCCCTTCTACGAAGCCCCCTAGAGGCAGAGACAGGCAGATGGAGGAGGAGAGTCAACCGAGACGCCATTCAGGCTCACCACTGGGTAGCTCTCCCACCAGAGATGACATGCCGCCTGCCCGACGGGGAAGAAAGACACATTACTGGAACGAGATCGGCTTATACCCCCAATGGAGAGTCAGGGCTGATTGATGTGAACTTTGAATTTTTTCTTTTTCTGCCATTGATTTACTTATTGGCAGGAGGAAGACCGATGGTTTTGTCTCTACGGTGCACCAAGCCCTTCATGTTTCAACCCCCCCAATATAATTTTTTTTCTTTTCCCTCTCATAACTCTTATTGTTGAGGCACATCTATTAGGGACAAGAATAATAAATTCATCAGTTACCGCCTCACTCCCGGACTCAGTTCGGAAACCACACAAGTGAGAGGGGAGAGGATGTCGGGGAGGGGGACAACCGGAGGGGGTTGAGGGAACCCCAGGGAGGCAAGGAAGACGATTAATAAGTGGTTGTGATAATGGCGCGTTATTTTTGAGCTGTATTATATAGCAGGTTACAAATATATTTGGTATCAAGGCGATTCGCGGGAGTGTTGGAAGTTACCATGCTGGAAAAAATGGAAGTCGATGTTTGTGTGCTTAATATTTAGATTTCAGGGAGGGAAAGGGAGGGGAAAGGAGGATTGTTTGGTTTAAGGGCTATGTTATGGGGTTTATGCTGCTTTTCAATATTCCTATGCACATCAATATTGAGACACCCGGGTGACCCACTTAGGATGAAACGCGCCCCAACTTGTAAAGATCCTTGTGATCAGCGCACGCCACAGACGTTACCTGACGCTCAGCTCGACCGCACTGCAGTTAGTACACTAACCAAAGGCAATGGTTAAAATAATATTATTGGAATGTGAAGGGCCTTAGATCCCCAGAGAAGCGTGCCATGATACTTCGTCATCTGAAAAGATTACAGGGCGACATCGTATTGCTACAAGAGACCCATCTGTCTCAGCAGCATCTGTTCCGCATGCACAGGATGTGGGTGGGGAGAGTCTACAGTTCTGGGGCGGTGGGGAGACATGCGGGAGTGCTGACACTCATCCACAAGTCTTTCGCACATAAAGTTCTGGAAAGTAGATATAAGAATAGGGACTTATGGCTGCGCTCCCGCTCGAACAAAATCCAAGAGTCAAGGGTTATTTGAATTCATACGGTGGTGTTTATTTCTACGCGTTTCGGGGTAAACCCCTTCCTCAGGAATACCGCGGAGCGCGGCCACAAGTCCCTATTCTTATAGTTTCCTGGACTACTACTGGAGGGAGGACTGCTGCAGACCGCGGAGAAAGCTTGACATCTTAAGTTGTCACAGGCACAAAGGGTGGTTGTGATGTCTCACAGCCCAAACAGGTGAGCAAATCCACCATTTATTTACAGACTTTTTGTGCACCATCATCCTTCTTTTCAGCTGTTTATTCATGGCAAATAAAGTTCCTAACATGCCATCATGATGACCAAGGATGTCACGTTGACCTATTAATAGAGACACCCGGAGAAACACTTAACGTTCATAATGTATATGCCCCCACCTCAGCTCAGGAACCATTCTTTCAAACCTTACAGGCCACAATCATGACAGATGAGGAACATAACTTAATTATGGGGAGATATGAATGCAGTCATGTCTGAGTCAGAGGATAGATCAGGATGTAGGGGGGGACGTGGAGAGAAAGGCTTCAGGGACAGATTCTGGGAGCTCTGTCAGATCTTGCGGTGCGGGACGTCTGGAGACAGCAACACATTGTAGAGACAGTTTATACACTTTTCTCACCCCCATGAAACCTGTCACGAATTGATCTATTTCAAGTGCGTGAGAGCATGATTCAGAAGGTAAATGAGACCGATATCAGCAACATCGTCATCTCTGATTACAGCCCGGTCATATTGGTCTTGCAGGATAAATTATCCAAGAGGTACCGACATCCTTTGAGGTTTCCTCACTTCTTGCAACGTGAACAAGACTTTGTCAAATTATTGCGAGAGTGGTGGACAGAGTTCGTGGAACTGAATAAGGGGGCTGAATCGGATCATGCTCTTTACTGGGAGACTGCCAAGGTAGTCCTTAGGGGTAAAATCATTACCCATACGACCGTTTTGAGAAGGAAAACGAATACCCGATACCTACAGGTGAGCCAACGGGTTAGACAGACCTATGCAGATTACTTGGAAAGACCCTCTCCTCTCATGAAAAGCGAGTGGCAGGAGGAAAAAATTGAGTTTGACACATGGGCCAAAAAGAGAGAACTCTTGGGAAAGTCATTACGGGATGCTGAGCTTTAATCACCGCACTTAGAAAACTGGACAATACCACAACAAAAAAAACCCGAGAGGGAAATTATATTTTGGGAAAAATTTTTTGCCACCTTACATAAGTCCAGACCTTCTGACATACAAATGTGAGAGGAATGGCTGCGAGGGGTGAAACTCCGGGTATCACGGAGGAGGGCCTAGATGGTTTTAACAGAGAGTAACATCGAGAGATCTCAAAAGTAATCACGGACCGCAACATACACACAGCTCCGGGTCCGGATGGATACGGAGCTGGCTTTTATGAAGCATTGAGGGACCAGGTCATATGTCGAGCCCACTGGGACGAGGGTACTCGGTACCGGACCGGGTCTTTACTGGGGAAGTCACGGGTGGTCCTGGTCCGGACCATGTCCCGGGCCCTGGCGATAAAAAGGGGATATTTACAGGGGATTGTCAGTCGTGACGCCACCCACTTGATGCGGCCAGTGATGGGGGCCGCCGCTGCTGCAGAACCACCGGGGACGATGTAATGGCAGCGGAGTTGGTGTAGTTCCAGTGGGTAGAACTGTGTTCTCCGGGGCAGTAAGGGTTAAGTCTATTGTGGAGTTGTGAGTGTGTAGCACACTTACTTTGCAGACGCTGCAAGGATCTCTCCTCAGCGTTGGTGCTGACAGGCTGTGCTGTGCTGTAGCTCTGCAGGTGGAGGTCTTTCTGATGCCATCCTGTTAGGAGAGAATCACTTTCATGCAGAAACACAAGGGAAGCTGTTCCAGGGTTTTCCAGTTTACTCTCAGTTGTTCAGACAGTTCACAAGTCATTTGCAGTTCTTACACAGTTCAAGTACAGTTCTCAGTACACGGGCACATTCCCCCTCTCCGGGTTCCCTTTGCTCTGCAGCCAGGCTCCTCTCTCTGTGACCCCTCACACAATCTGCAGTGTGCTTTCCGGGCTATTACGGTCTCCGTCTCCACGGGTGTGTGTGAAACGCTGGACAGTATGGCGGTGACTCGGGCTTCTGTGAGTCCTAAGTTTGTCACTGAGCTGCCTGTCCTTTGGGTAGGGATCTCAATCTGAAACTCAGACCCCCCGTGTGTTGTTTGGGGATGCCGGGTAAACTACGGTCCCCTCTAGAGCCGACACTCTACTTCAGCCCAGCCTCCAGCAGTCCTCCAGCACAAGGCTCTACCAGGCTCCTTTCTCTCTGTTCCTCTCGGTATATAGGAGGGCTACTCCGCCTGCAGTAGGTTGCTTCAGCTGCGGTTCTAGGACCGGGCTACACCGTCCCTCTCTGCTCTCTCACACTCCTGGGGATCCGGCTCTGGATAGGCTTTCTCTCTCCTCTGGCTCACACTGGCTCAGTACAGATTCTGCGTTCCTTCTGCCCTCACTCTTCAGAACGTGTGGCTCTCTCCTGCTCAGCTTCAGCTCAACCTGCTGCTGTTCTCTGGCCTGTGCTCCTCAGCTTCTGGTCTTTACAGCTCAGCACCCTGGGCCTTTGGTCTTTGCTGTTCAGCCTACCTCGGCCTACTCTTGGTCTTTGCTGTTCAGCCTACTCGACCTACTGAACACCTTCACTCCTCCCCCTTCCTATATACTGTCAAGTCACCTGACTACGGGTGTGCCCAACCCACTCCTCTAAATCCACAACCCGTCAATCTCATAGAGTCTCTAATCTCAGGGCTGGATGCTACCTTCTCTTACACGTGGGTTATGTGGGCTGTGAGGGTGTTGGTGTGCAACAAGTGTCCTACCTGCCTGGCTGCAGTCCCTTTGTGGCCTCCTGGACGCAGGGGCGCCACATCATACCTCACCTGCAAGGTCTATACAATGGTTTTTTACGAGAAAGCCAATACCGATCACATGAATACCGCATACATAAAACTTCTACCCAAGGGCGACAAAGCTTCAGATGACCCTTCCCCCTTTCGCCCCATTTCACTAATAAACCAAGATCTTAAGATAATAGCTAAGATCATGACAGACTGGTTGGCTGCCATGCTCCCGGGTTTGGTATTTCATGAACAGGCAGGTTTTGTTAAGGTACGATCGGGGTCGGGAACATACGGAGGTCAATGATCATCCTAGAGGTGGTCAGGTTAAAGGGGAAGAGATGGGGGTCTCCAGCCATGGTCCTGCTAGATGCGGAAAAAGCTTTCGATAGTGTAAGCTGGCTGTGGCTGGAGCTTGAGGGGTGCATTTATAATTTTTCTAACTGCACTATACAGTAATCCAAAAGCAAGGGTGAACACAAACAGGTTTTTTTATCAGATGTGATTCATTTAGGGAGGGGAACACGCTAGGGTTGCCCCGTGGCCACAATTGTTCGACATAGCGATCAAGCCACTGTCCAGATTCATAAATGAGGGTTGCAGCTAAGAGGGAATCCGAGTCGGCAGTAGAGAAATTAAATCCAGCTTTTTGCAGACGATTTATAGTATTGTATATGATGAACCCACATAGAGAGTTACCTACTTTTACATACAATTAGAGGCCAGCGGAGAGCTTTCGGGGTTCAAACTAAATAAATCTAAATGCGAGATTTTGATTCTTACATCTGGGAGATTGGGAGGGGGAGAGGGGGTAATCAATCGTGGGAATTTATATGGGATCCCATTAGCAACCAAAGCAATTAGATATCTGGGTATTTGGAGAAGGACACGAGTGATATATATAGATTGAATTACGCCCCATTAATCACCAAAATTGAACAGGAGTTGGAGGGATCTGCCGCTGTTAGGTAGATGTCACCTTGTGAAAATTACCAGCTTTTCGAGGTTGTTTTATTCACTTCAGACTGTTCCTCCCCTCCTGTGCCACGTGGATGTTACAGTAACAGACTTAATAGAGATTTCACGACTTTTCTCTGGAGAGGCAAAAAACCTAGGATCAGGGGACGTACATTGATGTTCTCATGGGACGAGGGCGGACTGGGATTGTCCAACATTCGAGGCTATGATTTAACCTGCGTGATGATACATATACTCGACTGGATTAGACACACAAGCAGGCACTCGGATTATGCACTAGAGTCGGAATGGTGTAGTCCATGGGACCCGGTAGCTATATGACATACAGCAGGTGCAAATGTTGATCCTTGGGTGAAGAACTCGATCATTTTTAAAGACACAAGGGGGACCTGGAAAGTCTTGAGATGCAAGCTGGATTTGTCCTGGAGGATATCCAGTTAACTTAGCCCCTGGTGGCAGCCTGATTTTAGCCAAGACAGAAACAATGCACTGTTTAAAACATGGATAGCCGAAAAAGTCATTTGAAGGGGGCGTGTCCAACTGTTAATGGCGCTGGCCGCACATTGAAAGAGCTCCAGCAACCGACCCGTCCAACACCGATCAAACGGCGTCCCGGCTGCCCTAAACCACTCCGTTCTGGGCGATCTACCTCTCCTGCTGTTGCTGCCCCGGGTGAGATGTCGAAGAAGGCTTCTAAACACCCCCAGGCCGAGAAGCGACTCACGGACTATTTCTCCCCGGGCACACCTCGAGCTGCTCCCCCTAAGATGGCGCCGGCTAACAAGCGTCTCTCCCAGGACCCCGCTCCCTCAGCCAGTCCTGGCCCGCACACGCGAGGTAAAGCGAAACAGACTACATCCGATGACGACCCCCGGTAACCCAGGGCATGCTGAAAGAGCTGCTGGGATCGTTCCGAGACTCCATGATGTCTGATATAGCAGCGCTCTTGGGCTCCGTCAGAGAGGAGGTGGGTGTTATCGCAGAGCGCATGGATCAACTGGAGGGGAAGATGGGGGAGATAGCGAAAGCGCACAATAACTTGGCCGATGACCATACGATCATGGACAAGGAGATCAGTGCTATTAATAATGCGATACATCACCTAGAAGACAAGCTGAGATGCAACAACTTCAAACTACGGGGTGTCACTGAGGCTGGAGACATGGAGGATCCTGCCGCAATTGCGAAGGACTTTCTGGCGTCGGCTCTCTCTAACTTTCCGCCGGCTCACCTGGAGATTGAGTCGGCCTTCAGGATCCCTAAACCACGAGGCCTTCCAGCGGGGACCCCCAGAGACATTCTGGTGCGAATGCGTCGCACTGGGATTGCAGAACAACTCCTCCGCAGGATGCGGCAGGGCCCCCCTCTACGTGGCTCCTATGCCCGAGTCGCAGTGTACCAAGACCTGTCCCCGGGGACACTGGCCCGCAGGAGGGAGTTTGCTTCAAGCTGCGGAATCCTCCGTGACAAAGGCATCCCTTACACCTGGGGATCGCCTGTGTCTCTGAATTTTCGATTTGACGGGAGACGACATTCGTTTGCCTCGCCGACATTGCTTCGGAAAACGCTAGGATCATGGCGTCTGTCCCCTTCCGCCTCCCCGCGAAGACGCGAGGACGCCATGGTCCTACCACCGGGAGATAATGTACCGGCTGAACAGGCGGCCCCAGGAGATGTTGTTGTTGCATGAACTGAATGAACAGACAAGTTCTCTCATTGCTCAGGACATTCACTGCAGAACGGGGCCGGTTGCTCTGACCTCTGACCTCTACTTGATTGGTTTATACACTGGTTAGTGTTACCTATAACTGAATGTATTAAGGACAGAGGCCGTTGCTTTGATAGGACGGGTCCCTTTGTTTCCTTCCCCTGCCCCCATTGGGAACCTGCGCAAACTAGTGTTTGTATTGCAGGTTTGTACATTATATTCGAATGTTATTGTGTTATTGTATTCAACGTTTCTATCTTCTTGATGCCTTTCTTCTCTTGACATCTAAAACTCTCTTCTAGCTCATTCTCCTATTCTCCTCCTTTCCTCTTCTCTCTCTTTACTTTCACCTCCCCCTCTTCCTCGCCCTCTGCACCCCTCCTCTCCCCCCCCCCCCCTCCTCTCACCACCCCGTGGAAGCCTCGCTTGCTTCCTTCCCTCCCTGCCAGTTTCCGGTTACATGCTCATTAAGCCCCTGCTAAATCCATGTCGTGCAAAATTGTTTTCCTTGAATGTCAGGGGACTAAACTCGCCGGCCAAGCGATCCTTCCTATGGAGGGAGGCGAAACGTCTAGGCGCAGACATACTATGTCTCCAGGAGACGCATCTCCTGGCGGCAGATAACGGCAGGTTGAAACACACCCACTACCCTCAGGCCTTCCACGCTAATGCTCCACAAAAGAAGGCGGGAGTCTGTATACTGGTGAAACATACAATACAGTTCACACTTCTTTCCTGCTATGCAGACCCGGAAGGCAGATACGTGATTCTGCGCTGCAATATCAGCGATGCCCTCTATACGATAGTTACAGCGTATGCACCCAACACAAGGCAGCTGAGGTTTGTGGGAGCGCTCCTGGGTCGTCTTGAGAAGGAAGACACGCACAGATTGATAATCTGTGGAGATTTTAATATGGTTATGGAACAACGCATGGATGTTTCATCCACGTCGTCCAAGAGGGGAGTTGGGTTGGGTGAACTCTGTTGGGGGCGTCGCCTTCACGACGTTTGGAGGTACCACCACGCGGAGGAGAGAGACTTCTCCTTCTTCTCCTCCGTGCACAAAACGTACTCCAGGATTGATTTCTTCCTAGTCAATGACCTGGCCCTGGAGCAGTGTGGGTCCTCGGGGATTGGCCTGATCACCTGGTCGGACCATGCCCCGATAGACCTGGTGGTGAACCTGGGACCGGGGGGACGCGCTCCCCGACGATGGAGACTGAATGCAGGCTTGCTCACGGACAATGCAGTAGCAGAATCCGTCGCAGATGCAATCACCTCGTACTTTCACTTGAACGACGTTCCTGAGACCGCGGACGACACGTTGTGGTATGCCCACGAAGCGGTCCTCCGCGGCCTCCTTCTCCAAAAGGCATCTCAAGCTAAAAAACGCAGGGAGCGCCTCATGGAAGGCTGGCTCTCTGACCTGCACAGGTTGGAAGGTCTTCATAAAGAATCGCCCTCCCAGCAACTTCTAACCCAAATCCGCTCCATAAGGACACAGCTTCGCTCTCATTTACTTTATTTGCACGAAATTGGACTACGCAAAATGCGAACAAAATACTACGAATCCGGGGACAAAGCCGGGAAAATTCTTGTGAACAGAATTCGACATAAAGCTGCCCGTTCGGCGATCCCGGCAATGCGAGATGCTCGAGACACACTTGTTAGACACCCGGGAGAGATAGTGGAGGTTTTTGCGTCCTATTATGAGGGTTTATACAACCTAAGGGATGATCCCTCAACCCCACAGCCCACGTCGGAGACAATCTCCGCTTTCTTGGATGGTTTACACCTCCCCTCGCTCTCTTCGGAGGCCCTGGAAACGCTAAATAGCCTTTTACGCTCGCAGAGGTGGAGGGGGTCGCAAAAGCGGCTAAAGGGGGATCGGCCCCGGGCCCGGACGGGTTCGTTAACGAATACTATGGTATGTTCGGCGACATCCTTTCCCCTTACTTGCTTCGTCTCTTTAACAAATGGCAAGCGATGGGTTCTATTCCTGGACCCGCACTGGAAGCCATGATTACCACTATCCCTAAACCGGGGAAGGATCTGGACCGACCTGAAAACTTTCGCCCTATCTCCCTTCTCAACACCGACCTCAAATTGTATGCCAAGTTGATTGCTAATCGTCTTGGCGACGCGGTTTCACTCCTGATCGACTTTGACCAAGTGGGGTTCGTGCGAAGTCGCCAAGCCATGGATGGCACAAGGAGGATGATCGACCTGATAGAGGTGGCAGAGAAACGAGGGGTCCCCACAGTGTTCCTGTCTCTTGATGCTGAGAAGGCGTTCGACAGGATACACTGGGGGTACCTGCGGGAGGTACTCTCCGCCTTCGGGATTTCGGGCCCTATCATGTCGGCCATCCTCAGCTTATTCTCCAACCCATGCGCCAGGGTTCTTGCATCTGGACATGTCTCCAGACCTTTCTGCATCACGAATGGCACTCGGCAAGGCTGCCCACTCTCGCCCCTGGTATTTGCCCTCCTCATGGAACCCCTGGCGATATCACTACGTTCTGACCCAGGGATTTCTGGAATTGTGGTGGGCTCCAGGAAGCATGTAGTTGGGTTGTATGCCGATGATGTTATAGTGATGACGGAACACCCATCCTCCTCCCTCCCAGTTGTGATGGAAAAGCTCGACCACTTCGCAAATATCTCCTACTACAAATTGAATATCTCCAAATCAGAACTCCTACCACTCGGTGTTGGGAAGGAAGATACGGTACGATTATCTGGAGCCTTTCCCTTCCGTTGGTCCACTACAGGGATCAAATATTTGGGGATAATCTTAAGCTCCTCAACGACGGTAGCCATCCAAAACATCATGCACATTCTTGGAGACTTGTCCCGAGCGTTGGAGAGTCTCCCCCTATCCTCAATGTCGCTCATGGCTAGAATCCAAACGGTGCGGATGATGTGGTTGCCGAAGATTCTATACATGTTCCGCTGTGTTCCGATTCGTTACCCGTCTGGGCTGGTGGCGCGCCTCCAGGCACTCATTAGTAGATGTGTATGGGCTAACAAACCGGCGAGAATCAAAAAATTGAACATGTGCAAACATCTGACTAAAGGGGGTATGGGAGTCCCTGACGTAGAAAGATACCGTAGAGCGACGATTATGGAATCGGCGGGAGAATGGTGGAGGGAGACTGACCTAAAGGGGTGGAGACAGATTGAAGAGTCGCTGACCGAGAAGGGCTCGGTTCGGACCCTCATTGTGGCGAGGACTGCGGGCATGGTCTCCCCGACTGGGATTCCAGGCACCATTAAAGAGGTTCTCCGAGTGTTGGGGACTCTAAGGGGGGACTGGACCAAGATTCCCACGGAGGCCTTTCCTCTGGGAACTCTCAAGTGGTTCATCCCCTCCCTGAACCTCGCCCACTGGAGTGGCGGACCGAGGACCTTGGGGATATTATGATCGGCTCTCGCCTCATGACCTGGAGAGACTTCTCTGAGAGATTCCCAACCCTTCGGAATACTTTCTTATTGTTCCTACAAGTGCAACATTTGGTCCACTCGACAGACTTTCAACATGATCTGGCCCCTCCCCGTGCCCCATCGGCCCTTCGACGCATTCTAACCGACGGTCCACCCCCAAAAAAAGGTCTTGCACAGCTCTACTCAGACCTCGCAGAACTAGAGTCTTCCCCTAGCCCAGCACACGTCAGGGCCTGGGAAGAAGAGATGGGCTTCACGACAAATGCAGAGGACTGGGAGGACGCTTTCCATAGCATTCTGGAGGCGTCCCGCTGCCTCAATCATGTGGAACTAACTAAAAAAATCCACCTACGTTGGCACACCTCCCCAGCAAAACTTGCAAAATTTACAAAAGGTGCCTCCCCACTGTGTTGGAGACAATGCGGCCAAATAGGTACTCTGACTCACATGTGGTGGGACTGCCCGAAGATAAAACAATTCTGGCTCCTCACTGCCTCCCTTCTGGACACAGTGACTGAGACCTCGATCCCTCTGGAACCCCGGGTTGCAGTGCTACACCTGGGTGTCTTGGCTTTTCCCCCAGTGATCAGACGACTAATGACCTACGTTCTGACGGCTGCCAGGCTATGTGTGGCTTCCAAATGGAAAGACCCACTACCTCCTTCGATGAAAGACCTCACGAATAAAATCAATATACTCTTTACACACGAATATTATCTAGCATTGGACCGGGGGCGAGAAGGTATGTCACGGAGGCATGGGATCTGTGGGCCCGTCACCCTCTGGCATTGCGACTACCAAGCTAAATCATCTGCACCCCCGGACCTAAAGATGGGGGGCGAGGTGGACTTTAGCCGGAATTCAATTGCCACCTACCCTAGTTCCTTACCCCTCCTCTCCTATGCCCTTTTCCCTGAGCTTTACTTACATTCTTTCCCCTAATCTAAGCTTTTCTCTGATCTCCTCTTTACTCCTTTATATCACTCTAACTACAATGATGTTACGCTAAAACGTGGCTGTGTGGCACAACATTGGTGGTGCCCCAAGGGAAAAGTAGATGTACGACGAAATACTTCACTATTACTGTCACCACCCCTCACATCGTCAGGAAAATACCAACTCGGACTCTTAAAGCGACTACCGGCAAATGGATCGACAGAATAACAGAACTTGTACGCACTCTGGACTAAATACAGTCACCCCGGCGATATCTAACACTGGCGGGTACCGAGGACTCTTTGCCACAGCTATCTGGTTTACCCTATACAAAAACACCCCGACACATAGGTGTAACATCGCACTCCCAAACCGTACTAATAGTGTCGTGCTTACGCGGTGTCACCAGTGACTACACTTATGCCTTAATTCCTGTTCACTCTCTATTGATTGACTTCTACAGCATTTTTCCTGTCCCTCTGATTTCTGTTGTACAATTTTTCACTTGTCTTGTCAAAACATTTATCCAATAAAAACTAAATGATGGAAAAAAAAAAAAAAAAACATGGATAGCCAGGGGCATCAATACGTTGGAAGATTTAATGCAGGTGCAGGAGGCTAGGTTGCTGACAGCCGACGAGATGCTGGAGAGATGGCGACTTGACTCCACACACGTCTTACAGTTTGAACAACTAAGACGACACTTATTTACCCACTTACATGACTTAAGAAGGGAATGTTCTCGGTGTGGGTTGGACGACTTGTTGACTGGAGGCATATCAGAAATTAGCATATACAATATATACTCCACGCTGAGGCGCGACCTGATACCATCAGGATCATGACAGCTTTTTAAAAACCAGATGTCACGTTTATAGAATGAGGGGATAGAAGATTCGATTTTGACGGGCTGGCGAAATATATGCAAACACAGACAAAATGAGAGGTGGCGAGACACATGTTCTAGAATAATTCATAAAGCTATATTAGGATTTAACTTGCTGCCCACTACGCCCCAACCTGACAAACGACAATAGTGCCCAAAATGTGCATTGGCCAAAGCTGACATATTTCACTGGATATAGGAATGCAGGACGATCATACAGACATGGAAGGTGGTGAAGGACTGGACTCAGTCTCTACTGACGGGACGTTTACCGTTGGATTACAAGTTGTGGATCTTTCACGACCTGGGGGGTTTGGACCTTGCCAGATCGCTGACAACATTATTACACACTATTGCAGTTCTACAAAAAAAGGCTCATCTTGTGCCATTGGTTGGAGGCGAAAGCTCCCTCATTGCTGGAATTAATAAAAGAACTGAAAGGGGTGATGTTGGTTGAGAAAGTGGAAGCGGAGGGAGACAAAAATTATAAAACATCTACATTTTTTGAAAAATGGAGGGATTTCATATTACAACTATCCGGAGAAGAGATTTCTTGCCTGGTACATCCCTTTTGCAACACGTCCTGGTACAATTTAGAAGACTTACAAGGTACCTTTGGAGAGTTGCGGGTTACGGTACCTGCATAGATACATGAAATGACAACACAGGGTAGGGAGACTTTATGTGATTTATGTGGAAAACAGTGGTAACTGACAGTTGGCTCAATCTGTAGAGGGTCTTATTTAAACAAACATACAAAAGCAGAAAGAAGTAGGGGAGTGGGTGGGAGGTGGAGGGGATCTGTTTTCGGAATTGTTATACTGTTAATGGTTTACTAGAATTTTACACTCTGCAGAATTATTAGGCAAATTAGTATTTTGGTCACATGATACTTTTTATACATCATGTCCTACTCCAAGCTGTATAAGCTTGAGAGCCAACTACAAAATTAAGTAAATCAGGTGATGTGTATCTCTGTAATGAGGAGGGGTGTGGTGTAATGACATCAACACCCTATATAAGGTGCGCTTAATTATTAGGCAAATGCCTTTCCTTAGGCAAAATGGGTCAGAAGAGAGATTTGACGGGCTCTGAAAAGTCCAAAATTGTGAGATGTCTTGCAGAGGGGTGCAGCAGTCTTGCAATTGCCAAACTTTTGAAGCGTGATCACCGAACAATCAAGCGTTTCATGGCAAATAGCCAACAAGGTCGCAAGAAGCGTGTTGGGCAAAAAAGGCACAAAATAACTGCCCATGAATTGAGGAAAATCAAGTATGAAGCTGCCAAAGATGCCATTTGCCATCAGTTTTGCCATATTTCAGAACTGCAACGTTACTGGAGTATCAAAAAGCACAAGGTGTGCTATACTCAGGGACATGGCCAAGGTAAGGAAGGCTGAAAAACGACCACCTTTGAACAAGAAACATAAGATAAAACGTCAAGACTGGGTCAAGAAATATCTAAAGACTGATTTTTCAAAGGTTTTATGGACTGATGAAATGAAAGTGACTGTTGATGAGCAAGATGGATGGGCCAGAGGCTGGAACAGTAAAGGGCAGAGAACTCCACTCCGACTCAGACGCCAGCAAGGTGGAGCTGGGGTATTGGTATGGGCTGGTATCATCAAAGATGAACTTGTGGGACCTTTTTGGGTTGAGGATGGAGTGAAGCTCAACTCCCGGACCTACTGCCAGTTTCTGGAAGACAACTTCTTCAAGCAGTGGTACAGGAAGAAGTCGGTATTGGTCAAGAAAAACATGATTTTCATGCAGGACAACGCTCCATCACACGCATCCAACTACTCCACTGCGTGACTGGCCAGTAAAGATCTAAAAGAAGCAAAAATAATGACATGGCCCCCTTGTTCACCTGATTTGAACCCCATAGAGAACCTGTGGTCCCTCCTAAAATGTGAGATCTACAGGGAGGGGAAAGAGTACACCTCTCTGAACAGTATCTGGAAAGGCTGTGGTGGCTGCTGCACGCAATGTTGATCGTAGGGTACATTTACACGCCGCAACCGCGGGTGGCGATATAAGGTGATACAAAGTGTCATGTTTTTCGTGCCCGCCTCTGGTCGCCGATGGCAGCATCACACGGGTCAATTGCGCCCGGAACCTAAGGCGATGTGTCGCTCTGGAAGTCGCCTCACCTACAGCAGAACCAATCTTGCATCATTCCCTCGCCACTTCACAAGCCGCAATTCCAACGGCAATGTGGGCGTACATGTTCAGCATGGCAAGGCGATAGGCGCGCCACAGTGGTTTACACCGCGCCCCATACACACTCATTGGACAATGCTACAGAGTTATGATTGGTTAGCCTGCTCTGGAAGGCTGGATAATACATGACATCATTGTGTGTCAGAGTTTGGCACCAATACACGCTCAAATATGGCACGCTATCAACTGACAGCCAATGGAAACACAGTAGCCACCAAGAATCATCGCACACGGGGTGCGGACTCCAGCACGCTGTGGCACACCTACGGGAAATCAATAGGCAACGCAGATTCCATCCCAATCGCCCTATCACACGCCAAACACGAGAATCTCGCCTTCATGATTGCCTCTCATTTTGGAGCAGTGCTTTGAAATCAGAACCAGGCGACAGGCGATTTATCGCCGCCAAATTCCCAAATACAAGCTGCAACTGGGAGGCAATTTAACGGCGATAGTTTCAGGGCGACATATCGCCGTCAGGATTCCCACAAAATATTGCGGTGTGTAAAGGTACCCTTAAACAGATCAAGCAACTGGCAGATTCTATGGAAGTGTCATCATACAGAAAGGTGGCTATATTGGTCATAAATTGTTTTGTGTTTTGTTTTTGCATGTCAGAAATGTTTTTTTCTAAATTTTTTGCAGTTATATTAGTTTACCTGGGAAAATAAACAAGTGAGATGGAAATATATTTGTTTTTTATTAAGTTGCCTAATAATTCTGCACAGTAATAGTTACCTGCACAAACAGATATCCTCCTAAGATAGCCAAATCTAAAAAAACACACTCCAACTTCCAAAAATATTAAGCTTTGATATTTGAGTCTTTTGGGTTGATTGAGAACATAGTTATTGATCAATATTAAAAATAATCCTCTAAAATACCACTTGCCTAATAATTCTGCACATAGTGTACCTGGAAATATGGGGGCAGCCCCTGTGGAGAGACGTAAACCTGTTGTTACTGTGACGTTTATGCTTATTTGCTCCTTTTGTACTGTGCTTGTACTGCAGACTGTGCCAGCAGTGCCCCCAGGAGGCTGTGGAGGATGAGGCCCACTTCTTCTGAGGTGTCCTAAATACTCCGCAGTGAGGGACACTCACTTCAAGAGACTGTCCGATCTCCTCCCAGACTTCACCTCCATGGAAGAGGAAGAGAAACTGCTAATACTACTGAGGGAAGAGGAAAGTGCAGCGGCCATAGCAGCACAATATGTCAGTGCCTGCTGCAGACTAAGAGGAGACTGATATGCCATGGACTTCTGTACCCCACCCTGGACATGACCCTATACCTCAACTAAGAACCTGATGTGCCATGGACCTCTATACCCACCCCTTGGACATGTCCCTATTCCCCAACTAAGAGCTTGATATGCCATGAACTTCTGTACCCCACCCTGGATATGTCCCTATACCCCATCTAAGAGCTTGATGTGCCATAGACTTCTATACCCCATCCCCGACATGCCCCTACCCTCTAAAATGATCCTGATATATTCTGGACCTCTATATGCCTCCCTACTCCCCATTCCCTTCCCCAGTCCCCCTATTTTTACCATTTGCTTTGACAATGCTAATATGTACTTAGTCTTGCCAATAAAGCTCATTTGAATTGAACTGAACTGAATTGAACTGTGTTCAATTTTCTTTTGATAAAAAAATAAATGTAAATACTTAAGTAAAAAAAACAACAAATTGATGCAAGTATTCATGGAGTGATATAACTTTTTGGTTAGCCAATAAAGGTATTTGTAAGCTTTCGAAGCTCAAGGCTCCTTCATCAGACAATATTACAAATGACTTACTGAGACTTTTGCATACAAAATACAGCAGGACATGAGGTGATGTTAAGTCGAGGTGGGTTAAGGAAATTGAAATGAAGTCTTTGTTACTGATGTAGATGAGGTGCAGTGGCCTTTTTCACATCAGAAGATCTTCTTGTGGAAGTGTTAACTGTGTCTATGTAATGACTCATGAATCTAGGTGTCAAATTATTTATTATTATTATTTATTTATATAGCGCCATTAGGTTCCATGGCGCTTTACATGAGGATGAGGGAGACGAGAACAAGTACACTAAATCTAGGCGATCAGGACGTACAGGTACAGGAGGGGCATGGACCCTGTCCACGAGGGCTCACAGTCTATGAGGGGTGGGTTAGGATACAGTAGGATGGGGGAATGTCAGGTATGGGGCTTTCGCCTGGGTCTCATGGCAGGTTGTAGGCTTGACGGAACAAGTGAGTCTTCAGGTGACACTTGAAGCTACTCAGGGTAGGAGAGTGTCTGACGTGTTCGGGTAGGGAGTTCCAGAGTAAGGCAGATGCCCGGGAGAAGTCCTGGACTCGGTTGTGCGAAGAGGTGATGAGGGGGGAGCAGAGAAGGAGTTCTTGGGAGGAGCGGAGGTTGCGTGAGGGTAGGTATCGGGAGACCAGGTCGGAGATGTATGGTGGAGCCAGGTTGTGTATGGCTTTGTACGCCATGGTTAGTGTTTTGAATTGGGATCTCTTGAAGACGGGGAGCCAGTGAAGGGCTTGGCAGAGGGGGGAGACAGGGGAGTAGCGGAGGACATATAGATGAGTCGGGCAGTGGAGTTGAGGATAGACTGGAGAGGTGTGAGGGAGTTAGCCGGGAGGCCATTGAGAAGGAGGTTGCAGTAGTCAAGGCGGGAGATGATAAGAGCATGGATGAGTGTTTTAGCGGTGTCGTGGGTGAGGAAGGAGCGGATCCGTGAGATGTTCTTGAGCTGGAGCCGGAGGGATGTGGTGAGGGCCTCGATGTGGGGTTTTAAGGATAGGGAGGAGTCAAGGATTACCCCGAGGCACTTGGCTTGGGGGACTGGGGAGAGGGGGCAGTCGTTGACGCAGATGGATAGGTTGGGAGGTGGGGTGGAATTTCTTGGGGGGAAGACTATGAATTCAGTTTTGTCCATGTTGAGTTTAAGGAAGCGAGCAGAGAAGAAGGATGAGATGGCGGAAAGGCATTGAGGGATTTTCGAGAGTAGGGAGGTGATGTCAGGGCCGGACAGGTAGATTTGGGTGTCGTCGGCGTAGAGGTGGTACTGGAGGCCATGGGACTCGATGAGTTGCCCTAGGCCGAGAGTGTAAATGGAGAAAAGTAGGGGTCCCAGGACCGAACCATGGGGGGACTCCGACAGAAAGGGGGTAGGGTGAGGAGGAGGTGTGGGAGTGGGAGACGCTGAAGGTCCGGTCCGCTAGGTATGAGGAGATCCAGGAGAGGGCAAGGTGGGTGATGCCAAGGGATTCCAGGATCGGGAGAAGAAGGGAGTGGTCAACCGTGTCGAAGGCGGCAGACAGGTCAAGGAGTAGCAGGATGGAGTAGTGGTGTTTGTTCTTGGCGGTCAGTAGGTCGTTGGTGACTTTGGTCAGGGCTGTTTCGGTGGAATGGAGGGGTCGGAAGCCGGACTGTAGGCGGTCAAAGTGGGAGCACGAGGAGAGGTGAGAGGACAGTTCGGAGTGGACGTGTTGTTCAAGTAGCTTAGAGGCGAATGGAGAAGAGATATGGGGCGATAGTTAGAGACAGAGGTAGGGTCAAGTGAGGTTTTTTTAGGATGGGTGTGATTAGGGCGTGTTTGAAGGCCGAGGGGAAGGTACCAGTGCTAAGTGAAAGGTTAAAGAGGTGGGTGAGGGCTGGGATGAAAATGGAGGTGTGGTTGGGAATGAGGTGGGATGGGACGGGTCGTGGGCGCTGGTGGTGAGGTGTGATTTTGACAGGAGGGAGGAGAGTTGGTCTTCAGTTATGGGGGGGAAGTGGCTGATGGAGGAGGAGGGCAGTGTAGGTGGGAAGGGGAGGTGTGGGGATAGTGGACCGAAGCTGCTTCTGATCTTGTCGATCTTCTCCTTGAAGAAGGTCGCAAAGTCTTCAGCAGAGATGAGGGGAGAAGGGGGAGGAGCAGATGGGCGAAGTAAGGAGTTGAAAGTTTTGAAGAGCTGTTTGGGGTTGCGGGACAGAGAGGTTATAAAGGCATGAGAAGAACACTTGCTTGGCGGTAGCGAGTGCCGTCTTGAAGTCAGTGATGGATTGCTTGAACAGAGCAAAGTGCTCGGGGGTGTGAGACTTTTTCCATCTCCTCTCGGCAACTCTGGACGCCCGTCTCAGGTTTTTAGTGAGGGTGGTGTGTCAGGGTTGCCTGTTAATGCGTGGAGCATGGAGAGTGAGGGGGGCGGCTAGGTCGAGAGCGTTCGTTATGGTGGTGTTGTATAGGGTGGTGGCAATGTCAATGTCGTCAGCGCAGGGTAGGTCGGTGAGAGGGAGGAGTGATTCAGAGAATAAAGGAAGATCAAGATCTTTTAGGTTTCGGCGAGGGTGATCAAGTTTGCGGAGAGGGGGTAGTGTGGCAGGGGAGGAGGGCGGAGAAGGTCAAGAGATGGTGGTCGGACAGTGTGAGTACCGAGGTTGTGAGGTTAGAGAGGGAGCAAAGGCGGGTAAAGATGAGGTCAAGCGTGTGGCCTTGTTCGTGGGTGGGAGAGGAGGACCATTGGGAGAGCCCTAGGGAAGTGGTCAAGGAAAGAAGGTTGGAGGCGGCTGGGCGGGGAGTGTCAAGGGGATATTGAAGTCGCCCATGATGATGGAGGGGATGTCAGTGGAGAGGAAGTGAAGTAGCCAGGTGGTGAAGTGGTCAAGGAAGGGGCGGTGAGTCCGGGGGGGCGGTAGATGATGGCTATTTGGAGGTTGCAGGGGGAGAAGATTCGGACTGAGTGGGCTTCGAAGGAGGGGACAGTGATGGATGGGGGCTGGGGGATGGGGCTGAAGGTGCAGGAGTTGGACAGCAGTATGCCGACTCCACCGCCGTGTTTGCCAGAGGGACGGGGGGTGTGGGACAGGCTGAGGCCGCCGTAGGATAGTGCAGCAGGGGAGGCCGTGTCGGAGGGGGTGAGCCAGGTCTCGGTGAGGCCAAGGAATGACAGTTTCCTGGAGATAAAGAGATCATGGATGTCGGGGAGTTTGTTGCACACTGAGCGGGCATTCCAGAGTGCGCCGGGTAGAGCGGTAGGTGGGGCATGGGTTGGGGGAATTGGTCTGATGTTGGTGGGGTTGCGAGAGCAAGTGGTGGTGAGGTTGCGAGGGTTGGCGGTGGGTCGCGGGATGAGGGTTGTTGTGGGGATGATGCGGGGGGGGCCAGATTGGGGGAGATGTCACCGGCAAGGAGGAGGAGTAGGCCGAGGGTTAGCAGGTGGGAGCATGAGAGCTTGCGAGGTGGGCGTGCTTGTTTGGTGATTGAGGATTGAAAGTGAATGAAAAGGTCGGTGAAGTGGGTGAGGTGGTTCGGCAGGATGGAGGGTGAGAGCAGTATTTTGTTGCTGGGAGGGGGATAAGTGGGGGTAGTAGGAAGTGGAGAAGGATGGGAGTGAGAGTGAGGAGTAGCGGGAACATTGCATACGGAGAACAGGGAGTGAATGTGGCAGCAGGGGTCAGAAGCAGAGTGGGGAAAGTTGTGGTAGTGGGTGAATGGTCATCAGTGGGGAGCGGTCACGGGATGAGGTGATGACCAGGGGATGAGATGTAAGGTGGGGGGTCGGATGGATGGGTCAGATGGGGAAGTTGGGGGATCAGTCGAGGCGGTAGGGGTTGACAGAGGCGATTGCTGGGTTGGCTGACGGAGCAGCCGTGGGACAGGTGAGGCATCCAGGGGTCAGTCCGGGGTGGGATGCCACCAAGGTATGAGCTACAGTCCAGGGGAGATGTGGATGGGGATGAGATCTAGCAGTCCTGGACAGGATGGTGAGCCGAGGACAAGGTGATACAGCCAGTATGGGGAGAAATAGTAGTCAAGAGGAGGTCAGATGGCTGGGGAGGAAGGGTGGACTGATGACTAGTTCCTTACTTGTGGAAGGGATTGCAGGAGTTATTATGAAGTGAAGTAGTAAGGGTGGTAGAGATTAGAATGGAAACATTGAGCCTTTTTGTTAGGGATTGGAACATGCTTATGAATTTGAATTCCCAGATTTTACATTCCCTATCACTGTTCAAGTGACCTTTGTGCACCTTGTACATTGTATCATATACACCACATTGGAGGATGTACATGAAAAAAGTCTTGCTAAGGAAAATTGGTGCTGATCTTCAGCCCATATTCCACAAAGACCACAGACTGAAAGCAATATTCCCAGAACTGCCACTGCTCTCCTATAAACAGCCCCCCAACCTAAGGAATCTCCTTGTCAGAAGTGTCCTCACATCACCATCACAAAAGGGCACATTCTGCTGTAACAGCAAGAAATGCAAGACTTATACCCATATATCACCAACAGATATAGTCCTGGTTTGTGTTGGGTATAGGGACAGTAAGTACATGGACTTTTTTCATTTACATCCGCCAATGTGGTGTATATGATACAATGTACAAGGTGCACTATAGGAACATATATATTGGGAAACAATGGAAAAGCTACAAACAAGGATGAATCTACATAGACACATGATAAAAAATGGGCTGGACATGCCTGTAGGAATACACTTCTCTAGACCTGGACACAAAATGGCAGACTTAAAAGTTCTAATATTGAAAGGTCACTTCAACAATGATAGGGAACGTAAAATCTGGGACTTCAAATTCATAAGAATGTTCCATTCCCTAACAAAAGGGCTCAGTTTGACACTTGGATTCATGAGTCATTAGATAGACACAATTAATACTTCCACAAGAAGATCCTCTGATGTGAAAACGACCACTTACACCTCATCTACATCAGTAACAAAGACTTAATTTCATTTCCTTAGCCCATCTCTACTTAACATCACCTCATGTCCTGCTGTATTTTGTATTTAAGTGTCTCAGTAAGTCATCTGTGATATTGTCTGATGAAGAAGCTTTGAGCTTTGAAAGCTTACAAATATAACTTTTTTGGTTAGCCAATAAAGGTATCACTCCTTGAATACTTGTCTCAATTTTTTGATGGGGGACTTAAGTATTTACATCGATCTCTCTGGCTAACACGGTACCACAATATTATTTTGTATTGTACGATAAAAAAATAAAAAAAGATTTGTTTTAAAAAAAACCTCACTAACCTCCATTGTCTACTACTAGACCCTATACGCCTAAGTAACCTAGGGCCTGGTGCAAAAAGCATGTTCAAGAGAGTTTAAAGTTTGCTCAACAACATATAGACAAGCCTGTGAAATACTGGGACAATATAGTCTGGTCAAATGAGACCATGTTTGGAGGCCAAAACACATGTCATATCACCCCAAAACACCAGTCCGTCAGTGAACTTTGGAGGTGGGAATAAGCATGGTGTGGGGCTGCTTTCCAGCACTAACAAACTTCATATACTGATATCTTGAAAAAATATCTGCTGTCATCTACCAGGTTGATGAAGATAAAATGAGGGTGGAGATTTCAGCAAGACAATGATCCCAAACACACAGTCAAGGAAACTCTCAATTGGTTTCAGGTAAAGAAAATAAAGATGCTAATTATTGGAGCTGAAAACAATAGAAAATTTATGGAAGGAACTAAAGCTGAGAGTTCATAGGAGTAGCCTACAAGACCTTCAGGGTGTGAAGAGTGTTTGTGTGGAAGATTGGCCAATACAGATCTGAGCAATGAATGTCACAGGTGCATCCAAACAGGAGGCATCTTGAAGCTTAAACACAAAGACTTTCGTATGAAGTATGAAATAAATAAAGTGCGTTCAATACTTTTTGCCTGTGTAATTTTTCATTATTACACATAACTAAATTTATGGCGATCTATGGTTTGATTATTTTGCCTATTTGGATAGGATGGGTTACCGACATCTGGTGAAAAATTAATTTCAATAACGTAGTTAGAAATATATTTATTTAGAAAACTGGTTTCACCTGCTGTAGGTGTGGTAATTCTACGTGTGTATTTTCAGTTTTTTGTGTATTTTTGTATTATTCACGGTATATTTTGTGTTTTACATATTTTTGGCGCTCTTTCTGAAAGCATCGAACGGGATATAGTCTGTGATCGCATGTGTCTCTTCTCACTTGTACTTGAAAAGGAGGCCTGAGAGCTTCAAAACATGTAAAAGGATTATTTGTCCATATCAACTGGTACCTTTGCCGTTCATAATAGTTCTTTCCATGTTATCAAATGATACCAAGCTACTCTTACGAATCGCCACTGGCATCACAGTGGGACCTAGCGAACCTGACTGAGGACCCGGTCACAGAGAGCAATTCATCCAGACTCATTCCCTACACTGCCCTCATAGGATTTGTGTCCAGTCTAGCGCAACCCAATGAGGTGAATTTCCATTCTATTAACCCTATGAGCAACTATCCTCTAGTTTTTTTGCATCCTTTTTGGAATCCCCATCCACAAATATCTTGTTGTATCACTTTCTAAATTTCGTGCTCTTGCCTACCCCCGATAGGTGGCACTAGAGTTCCAGTCCCCCTCTTCTTCTGATCCGGGCACGTATAAACATACCGCCAGTCATTCAACGAACCAAACTCTCATTCATGGATTAGATTGTTTATTTTAGAATAAAAATCATCCCAGTGTACCGGAGATGGGCTGTCAACAATATACTGTACGGGGAGCAACTGCTTGTATAATCGTTTTGTCCCCATACAGTTTGTATCGGTCAGTGTGAACGAGCCTTTAAGTGAGCGATGATCGACTTGTATAGAGGTAATCAGTTCTCATTTGTAGGTAGAAATCTTTCAGTCTAAACGTGCCTTAAAACAGGTTTTTAGTACGGAGAATTCCCCATATGCACCACACCAATGGAAAGATTCTCTAGGGAACTATGATATGTTAAAAGCCCCCGTCACCCCAGGCGACGGGGCTGGGGACGTCGGCGGCGAATGGCGGGTGCGCGCACGTTTTTGGCGCCCCCCCAGCGTCACCGTCCCCCATTTACATGGGGTAACACCTCCAGCCCCGCGCCGGCGAGCTGTCAGGCGGCATCGCCGCCATAGTGTCTGGAAACCCCAGCAGTGAGGCAGGACAATGGGAGCCTATGGCTCCCATCACCTGACAGGTCGCCGGCGGCCAGTTACATGGGGCGATGTGTGCACATCGCCCCATGATGGTCACCTGGTTTCAGAGCAATGCTCTGAAACCAGACGACAAGTAGATGGCGTCGCCCTCGCCCCTTTACATGAGGCGACGTAGGGGCGATGACGCCGGGGATAGGCCACACCCCCACGTCGCCTCTGTAATGGGCGGCGATGTCGCCCCGTGTGATGGGGGCTTAAATGTTAAAATACTAAATTCTGGCTGTACTTTAGGCTGCATTCAAACATTGTGGCTGTGATGTGTTTCATTGCTACAAACACAACAGACCCATAACGTTTTTGTCATAATTTTTGGAAAATTGCAGCAAAACAATTTGTTCTTTTCACAAAAAATAACCGAAAACCTATGATGTGGCTGCAATGAGTGAACATTGCTTAAAATATGGCTGTTGTAACTGGAGGATTGCATTGCTCAGTTCCTCTGATTCTCCTCCTGGAAATGTATACGTTTATACAAAACTGTGAGAACAAGGTCAAAACCTTTCCATCAATTAGGTCATGATGTGTCTTCCATGTTTCCATTATTACTTTATATTGATCACTGTAATAAAGGCTTCACTGGGTAGATTGGATGAAGGAGGCGGCAGTGTGTTCTGGAGGGACAGATTTTCATTTGAAAACTTCATTGTACACCTTGAGATTCAAGAACTTTGCATGATATGTCTGAGCTGTTACATCGGAGAATACATCAGCATATCAATACCTCAGAGTTGTCAAGATCACTTCTAATTAGATAATTATGCAGCTATAATGGAAGATTGGCATACTTCTTATGCAGCTTCTAGAAATCAATTTGAAGTCGTTTCACATTAATGAAAGTAATTAAATTAGAATATTAAACCTAAATACATTAGGAACTTCATTGACTTGAGAAAAGACCACTAATATAGAGAATGAATGAGTGTTCAGCTTCATTGTTCTCTGCGCCACCCACTAAACATCTAATTCTGTATCTGGGAGAAGATGAGGAGAGCCTGTAAATAGCTCTTCAGAAGGGAGAACATAAGACACGATTCTTTGAATTTTGTTCTCCAATCTTGATGCAGAAGGATGCGTTAAACTCAAAGTGTAGAGGATGAGCGCACCTTTCAAGGTTCAGTTCATCGAACTTCCCGGTGTTGAGCAAACATGTTCGCGTTCAGTAGCTTTACGTTTGCAAAGCACTGGAGCGAACATCAATGTGGTTGGGTGCACTTCGTGCTTGGCCCAGTGCGAGCTGCATGCAGTGTTTGATCGACTCACACTGGGGTTAAAAGCATGGTTTTTGAGTGTTGCGTGTGTGTGTCCAATACCAGCAAGAACGCTCGTAACCATGTAAACAAGCGGATAACTAAGCGCCGTGCGGCGTTTAGTTACCCGCTGTTGACCTAGGATAACAGCTCCCAGCGCTTGCTGAGAGGTGCTGGGAGCTGGCTTCTTGCTCGTCTCCCTGTGTCACACGCAGCGATGCTGTGAGTTCACCGGGCGACCATCGCCAGGTTTTAGAGCAGGTCCTAAAATCTGGCGACCATCAACCAGCGATTTATCGCTGGTTGATGCGCCCTGTCACACACATCAATATCGCTGCAACGTCACGTGCAGCAGCAATATTGCACGTGATATTGACGTGTGTGACATCTCCATAACAGTTTTAGATTTCTGACACAAACTTTATTGAATTATTTTATTGGCCAAAGTCGTTTAAAGGTTTTTCCACTACTCAAACATCTCCTTCTGAATTACTATATTCTTTCATGAAAAACATTAAAATCTGAGAGTCCTCAGTGGTTGATACCATTTAATGGCTAACTAAAAAGATGGCAAATAGCAAGCCCTCGAGACAACTCAGGTCTTTTCTTCAGGAGGCTGGTATAAGACGAAATCTGTGCCTGGTATATATATACCGTATATACTCATGTATAAGCCGACCCGTGTATAAGCCGACCCCCCTACTTTTGCCCCCAAAACCTGGGAAAACCTATTGACTCGTGTATAAGCCAAGGGTGGACCCCAGCACAAGTATACAGCCCCCAGCAGTGTGGTATACAGCAGCCTCCCCAGTGGAAGTATACAGCAGCAGCCCCAGTGGTATATACAGCAGCAGCCCCAGTGGTAGTATACAGCAGCCCCAGTGGTTTTATACAGCAGCAGCCCCAGTGGTATATACAGCAGCAGCCCCAGTGGTATATACAGCAGCAGCCCCAGAGGTATATACAGCAGCAGCCCCAGTGGTAGTATACAGAAGCCCCAGACGTATATACAGCAGCCCCAGTGGTTGTATACAGAAGCCCCAGAGGTATATACAGCAGCCCCAGTGGTAGTATACAGCAGCCCCAGAAGTAGTATACAGCAGCCCCAGAAGTAGTATACAGCAGCCCCAGAGGTAGTATACAGCAGCCCCAGAGGTAGTATACAGCAGCCCCAGAGGTAGTATACAGCAGCCCCAGAGGTATATACAGCAGCCCCAGAGGTATATACAGCAGCCCCAGTGGTAGTATACAGCAGCCCCAGAGGTATATACAGCAGCCCCAGTGGTAGTATACAGCAGCCCCAGTGGTAGTATACAGCAGCCCCAGAGGTATATACAGCAGCCCCAGTGGTAGTATACAGCAGCCCCAGAGGTATATACAGCAGCCCCAGTGGTAGTATACAGCAGCAGCCCCATTGGTAGTATACAGCAGCAGCCCCATTGGTAGTATACAGCAGCAGCCCCAGTGGTATATACAGGCCCCCCATCAGTATATAGGCCCCCCCCCTTACTGGCCGCAATCCTGTAAAAGAATACATTAGTATACTTATCCCTGCCGCTGTCCCACTGCTGCTGTCCCGCCGCCGCCATCGGCGTCTTCCGGCTTCCTCCTCTGGCGCGCAGACAATGATGTCATTGCCTGCACCCACCGGAGGAAGCCGGAAGAAGACGGATGAAGCCGGAGGAGCCAGATGGCGGCGGCGGGACAGCGGCAGGGATAAATATACTAATGTATTCTCTTACAGGATTGCGGCCAGTAAGGGGGGGGCCTGTATACTGATGGGGGGGTGACTGTATACTGTATACAATGTATACAGTATACAGTGACTCGCGTATAAGCCGAGGGGGGTACTTTTCAGCCCAATTTTTTTATATATACTATATATGTGTGTGCTGTATCTGTCTCCCCCGTGTGCGCTCTCTCTGTCCCCCCAATGTGCGCGCTTGTCTGTGCCTCTCCCCGTGTTCCCCTGTGTCTGTGCCTATCCCCCAAGGTCTCCGTGTGTATGCCTATTCCCCTGCATCTATGCCTATCCTCCTGTGTGTATGGCTCTCCCCCTGCCTGGCTCTTCCCTCGCCCCCCTCCGTTCTCACCCCTGCCTGGCTCCCCCCTCCGTTCTCACCCCTGCCTGGCTCCCCCCTGTCCGTTCTCACCCCTGCCTGGCTCCCCCTGTCCGTTCTCACCCCTGCCTGGCTTCCCCCTGTCCGTTCTCACCCCTGCCTGGCTTCCCCCTGTCCGTTCTCACCCCTGCCTGGCTTCCCCCTGTCCGTTCTCACCCCTGCCTGGCTTCCCCCTGTCCGTTCTCACCCCTGCCTGGCTTCCCCCTGTCCGTTCTCACCCCTGCCTGGCTTCCCCCTGTCCGTTCTCACCCCTGCCTGGCTTCCCCCTGTCCGTTCTCACCCCTGCCTGGCTTCCCCCTGTCCGTTCTCACCCCTGCCTGGCTTCCCCCTGTCCGTTCTCACCCCTGCCTGGCTTCCCCCTGTCCGTTCTCACCCCTGCCTGGCTTTACCGATGCCGACTGTCGATTGCTCCAGGAACAGACTCTCACTCTGTGGAGCGGTCATGTGACAGGGCGGGCTGTGTGACGTCCCATCAGCCCACCCTGTCACATGACCCACTCCACAGAGTGAGAGTCTGTTCCTGGAGCCTTCAGCAATCGCATCGGTAAAGCCAGGGGTGAAAATGGAGGGGGGCAAGGGGGCGAACGGTGGTTGGGGGTGCCGGGGTTCCGCTGGCGGTAGTGTATGGCAGGCAGAACTACCGCCAGCGGACGCTATATTGTTACACCCAAGTGGGTGTATAATTGCCTTGTGGCTTCTGGAAGTGACATAGCGTTACAACCGGACGAAAGTAGCCACAAGGCAATTATATATGAGATATATATATATTTTTTTTTTAACTTTAGGACAATTATGTTTCCAACTTTAAGTAATTAAATGTAGATGACAACTCCTTTAAGGATTTCTGATGTAGGCGGATGATGGTTTCCCAGTCTGAATCTTCCCTGACTCTCTGATTAAAGTAAAGGTACCGTTACACGGAGCGATATCAAGAATGATATCGTTGAAACGTCCCAGGTTTGCAGTCGTTCAAACGACATCGTTAGGACGTCGTTGCGTGTGACACAACTATGATAAATTGTTGGGTCGTTGATCGCAGATTTAAGAACATGTTCTCAAATCAAACAATCAGCCAACCAGCTGCATGTTCTGTGTGACACCGCGATAACTATGTCTTTAACGACTTCTCCCATTCACCACAGTGAACAAGTATCGTTCGCTGGGTTGTGCAAACTATAGCTGCTCGCTACATCGTTGGTGCGTCGTGCACGATATCTATACGTGTGACATCTCACCAACAGTGTCTAAACGATATCCTAACGACCGCGTGCCCCCGAGATCGTTAGTGATATCGTTTCAACATCA
Organism: Allobates femoralis; assembly: GCA_033576535.1. NCBI lineage: Eukaryota > Metazoa > Chordata > Amphibia > Anura > Aromobatidae > Allobates > Allobates femoralis. The sequence goes on along the minus strand of JARQOC010000001.1, from coordinate 562,470,930 downwards.
TTGAAGCGTGTAACGGTACCTTTAGTGTGATGAGTAATTTCTCCTGTGGTGGTGCTGCAGGAAAATGTAACAGGTTCTGTGTATTCACCCTAATGTCAAGGAAAGCTTCAATAGGGATTAAACAAATAACCCTATAGTACAGGTGGGCTTGTGCCAATGACCGCATGCGTCTAAGACAGCAAACCGCTGGCATGAAAACTAAAATCCTATTTTAGGCTGGAGACACACTTTGTGAGATGAATGTTAGATACTTGCATGACTCACGCCATCTCTCTGGACAGAAGTGTGTTAGCTCAATAGAAACACAAGCACTTGACGCACTCCTGCCCAGAAATACGGCAGTCGTTCTGGGAGAGTCATGGGAGACTCATGCGAGTATCTCACATGCATCTCGCTCAGTGCGTCTCCGGCCTTCGACACAAAATTGGATGAGCTACTTGAAGAATGTAAATTTTTCCACTGAAGAAAAACATTGGTCTGATATGCAGGCACGGTATAATTTTAATGGAGGAACAGAGATTATTGGATGTGTGATATACTCTGGATACATACACTCCTGCCCGTCTTAAGCAAAAGAAAGAAAAACAACCAACAATCTTAATTGATTGAACTTTACTTAAAAATGCAATCAGAAAATATCCACATCAATAGCAGATTCTGCAAATAAATACTTTCGCCCCTCATCAAAGAAGAAAAGAGCAAAAATACCTTAATTTAAAAAAAAAAAAAAAATATTTTACAAAAATACTGATTGAAAATACCAGCAATTTATAGCATTGTCCCCAAGCAATCCAAAGGTTACCAGCTAATCAAAGCACCATTACTACAGAGTTATTCTACTGGAGCAGTGCAAGACGTAGAGGAGATGGGGCGACTTGTGGCTCCTCAGCTTTGGGGCCACCCCGCCATCCCTCTGGAGAGCCACCTATAGCCGGAGCATGACGAAGAGTCACACAGAGAAGCCGGCCCCGAGCATCACAGATCAATTACTCCATTGTGCTTCCAGGGCTTGTAATAAAGGCTTTGAAATAGGAAACCCAAGATCCAGTTTGAGGACAGAACAAAGGACATGTACCCGCTCCTGCAATTTCCCGACAAACTTACACCCTTAAAGCTCATTTCATCCAGTTTTCAGCTTATGTATATACAAATCAAACTAATGCCATTATAAATAAAGAAATCACAATTTACAGTGACCGTTCCTTCAATTCATAGTGTTCTGCATCTGTGACATGGAATCTGTACTGTTATTATACATTAGAGGAGTCAAGAAAAGTCTTTTGCAGACAGTGGATCCTGTCTCTTAGTAATACAGGGGGTCGGACATAAGGGGAGCTGGGTTACAGCCATGCACTTGTTTGGATTTGGTCCCCAAAAAAAAAAAAAAACCTGAGGCTGCTTCCAATGAAAAAGAAAAAAACGTTCCGTGAAGAGTTCATCGGTTCTTCATTGAAAGGAGTGGTGAAGGGTAATCCCTGACAGCCGGGCTGGACCCAGTCACCGCCATCTTCCAGCCCCTGACTTGCACTTTGGAATTTAACATTAAGGTCTTGTGTGACACTTCCAGCCGTACACATAGTGACAGTAGATCAGTGTCTTGTTTTTTCTCCTTTGGTTATAAATCACCTTTTCTGCTCCCAAATTTCACTCATATTTAGGTCCAATTCCTTAAGACCCTTCAGGGCTTGGACATTTCCAGTGTAGAAGGCGATATCTGCTGCCACCATTCTGCAAAGAAAAAGAAATGTGAGGTCATGGGATAAAGTGGAGTCGGAGTGTGACCTGCACATATCGGCAGCTCTCTATTTAACCCCTGATATTTTTGGCTGCATCGAGACTAACTCTGAGAATTTCAGCTTCAATATAAGCCCAGGATTGCTAGTGTAGATGTGACCCAGGCTAAGACATGACCATTAATAGCTGGCAGGGATGTGGAGTCGGTAAGCCAAACCTCAATATCCCTGACTCCGACCCACTCATACATGGCTCATGTTTAAGTGATACATTTATTGTAGTACAATGGTAACATGAGGTTTTTAAAGGGAACCAACCAGCATGTTGTATGGTTTATCAAGAAGGTCATAAGAAGGAGGGAGAGACCGGGACAGATCTCGCTACTGTCATCAGAGATCTGCTCTTGACTGCGGTCTGTGAGAGGAGACCGGGGACGCACACAGACAGGAGAGGGCAGGGTCTTCTGCCCTACTGTGACCGGGCGATCACAGACAGGAGAAGCAATGAGGAGCCGGAGAAGAAGGTGAGAGGGCGGGAGTGATGAGCTCAGCCACATAGGACGACTAACATTGTGCCATCACCATGCATGATGTCAGACATCCTGTGTCACTGCCTGATATATAGTGACAGAGAGGGATGGAAGGTGAGACGGAGGGGGAGGAAGGTTTGGCTTAGAGCCCACAGGGGAGTAATAAAAATAAACCCAACCCCACATAGTGAAGCTGTGCTGCACTTATGCTAATGTGCTGCACTGTTTTCTCAGTGTTTGATAACAGTTTTCTCTGCAATCATACATGTGATCATTGAAGTAAATATGTGATTGCCACTCATTATCCCAGTGCCTGTAAAGCGCTGGCTTCACTTTATAGCCCCAAATCCTGCTAGTTGGTTTCCTTTAATTAATATTATGATACAATAATCAAGATATTTAAATAGATATGTGTAGCAGTTATATGTATATTAGTGAAATTTGCCTTAGACCTTACAGCGGGGATACTCACCCATGCTGTGGACCGCCATCATTTGTGACATTTAGGTGACACAGCTGATTTTTTAAGTGCCGCCTGCAGCTTGTATTTATTCGAAGGAACAGACTCTGCAGAAAACACAAAATATCAGAGGAATAAATGGAAGGACAAGCAAGACAATCTTTGATCTATTACCCAATTGACCTCGTTATAAATGGTATACAGATCAAAATTGGAATATAAATTGTTGTATAAGGCTCTGCTTGTATGTTGTGTTGTTATCCATCCGTAATAGATACAGTATTAAAAAAAGAAATTGTATCTGTTAATGCACAGTTCATTTTTTGTCTTGCATCACTTTTTATTCTATGTATAATGGATCCATATTTACAAGACGTCTCTAAGTACCTCTAGTTTTCTGGGCATTTGCAGTTCTTGGAAAAAAAATGGATCAAGTAATGCAGGCAAAAAAAACAAGCAACAATTCAATTATTTATATAAAAAAATAAATCCCCCTAGTAAAAAAAATATTGATTACCGTAAAAATGTTCAGAAGCTTGTCGCAATGGTGGCTGAACATATACAGAACTTACAAGCTCTTTTCTACTGACCTTGTAAGCGCTGCACTGATACTGGCATGTTAGCACCTGCACCACACAAGCAGTGGGTCCATGTGCTGGCCGCTTTAGGACAGTATCTATTATTGGATTTTGAGATGACTAAGTCAGTTTCTGCTGGCTTTTTAGGTAATTTTATTGATTAGGCCTCTTAAATCCAGTAATGTTAATGCTACAACATACAAACACATTGTAGGCAATTTTATGCCATCTTCCTGACAACAGTTTGGAGAAAACACTTTCCTGACACTGCATAGAACGAGTATGGTGCGGAGGAGCTCAATTATCCCCGACCTCCACCCCATTCTTTTAGGCACAGTAACAAGTTATGGTCAGTGGTTTAGGAAAAGACCATCAACAAGCTCAACTGTATGATCACAGAAACAAGACATTTCCATACGATGCCCAAAAATTGCCGTGCACTGTTCCGGTCTTAGTTAATAAGACTCGTGCACAATACACAATACTTTTTGGGCATTGTACAGTTGGGGAAGAAATCTCCTAGTATTACAGTGCCATGTACAGAGGAGGCAGGAGGCCGGATCAGGCAGCTGTTTTGTTTATTGCCCATGGTGTTACAGGAGTATTCTCAAGTTGTTCTAGAGCAGCTCTTAGCGCTGCAGTCTCCTTATATGCTTGGGGGACAGGCACTCCACCTTGAATAACAGTCCTGGCAGTGTTTTTTTCTGGAGGCTACACTGTTATTTACGAGCTGAGCGTGATGTTTGGCATTAACTCCTCTCTTCTCCTCCCTTGGAATGTAATTACTGTGCACACTTGGCCAGGCTCTGGCGGCTGAGCACCATGAAAACTAGCTGTACACTATATAAGATAACAGTTCTCTCAGTAAGAGAATGATAGCAGATAAAATAAATGCAAGTAAATTGCAAATTTGGTTATTTTCCTGCTGTTTAAAGAAATTTTTAAAATGAGAATACCAATTAAGAAAGCTTTAAAGAACACCTTGGAAACTTGCATTTGGAGGACCAATGTTTAGACAAGTAACAGTTTTTGTATGTTACTCACTTTAGGACATCTAGTTTGCTAATTGGAATCATTTTACTAGTGTTTTATTTCATATATAATAGTTACAAGCCCAATTAGTTGGGTTAAAAAACCCAAACTTTGTCCCGAATTCATCAAGATGAGGGTGCGGAGAGGAATGAAAGACGCCCAATTAATTGAGGCTCTAGCCTGTTAATCAATCAGGCAAGGCGTGAGTTGTTGGAGAGTGCGCCTCGCCATGAATCTTACTCGAGTAAGAGTTATCGCATAAGAAATGCAGCTGCTCGTCGTGAATTTGTCAAGAGTTTCATGGCCCCTGACCCAAAATGCAAAATATTGCAAACGTTTTGCACAACCTCGTGTTGTCCTGAAATTTAGCAACTTTTCAAAACCATTTACACCAGAATCTTAGTGTGAAAGCTTTGATGAATTGGATAAACACCTACCTGTGTTTGTTCCTCAGGTAGAAGATCATTAATAGCTTCATACATTTTTGCCATTTGCTTGCAGATATTTCTAAAGCACATTGAGGGGACGGGGGCTTTGACCTCATACTACAATAGACAAACAGGTCAAATCATTTTAGATGTAGCATCATGTAGTACAATACAAATCACGTGTGTGACCTTGGAGACATGCTGCAATGTATGGGGGCCGTGTGAGTCATGAGATCATTAAAGGGAATCTCAAAATATGGAAGTGGTCAGCAGGATCTAGTGGGTCACATAGGGTTAGTTTTACCCGAATTTATGGCGCACATCACCTCCAAGCCTTTGACGTTTCGATCCTTCACAAGGATCTATATAAAGATCCTTGTGAAGGCTCGAAATATCACTGCTGAAGGCTGAATAAAGGATGTGAGTAAGTTGGTGACATACCCATAAGGCACTGTCCTTAATTTTTGTTTATTAAAGGGAATCTGCACGTTTTTGCTATGCAATCTGAGAGAACCATAAGGTAGGGGTTGAGACCCTGATTAGAGTGATGTGTCACTTATTGGGCTGTGTTTTGCTCTTTCAATGCAATCAGTGTTTTAACAGCAAGAGATTATCAATGGGTTAGAAAGAGGTTGCAGCACCAAACTGATTATTCCAAAGTCTTTATTCCAAAGTTCTTAAAATCACAGGAAACTGGTCACCCCACCCCATGTCGGGAATGTTTTGCCTCGTTTTCCTGTGTTTTAAAGAATTTTGTAATAAAGACTTAGGAATTAACCAGTTTAGTGCCGGAACCGCTTTTTATCCTGTGGATTTCTTTCTGGAGGATTTTTTGCTGTGCAAAAAAGGGACAGGTATGTGGGGCTCCCCCTTGATTGACTGATGAGATTATCAATACAGGACAACAGGCCTGGAGCCTTTTAGTCCAACCCACCAGAAATTAGCAGCTTTCTGCCTATGCACAGTGTACATAGAAAGCAGCCAATTAGTGGTGGCGGGGTTATTCAGAGCAGAACAAATGTTCAGCAGACAAAACTGTGATTCTATCACAACAGCTGAACCCAGTGAATAAAGTGATACCATTGCTGGAATCAGGGTCTCTGTTCCAACATCATGCAGCTGTCATATTATATAACAAAACCTGCTGATAATTTATCTTTAGCACTAGATTCCTATGTGAATATCTACAATGAACACAATCTGCAGCTGCAATAAGTTCCTGGGCCAGCCAGGCATGCTCTGAGGATGACCCCTCTGCTTCTACAGGATCAAGAGCCATCCTGGCGTGGTCAGCTTTTACAGTGCAGATTATATTGGTGTCTCTCTGCACCATTACATGGGTTCACAGAGCTGTAGTAAGAAGAGGTCATTTCTCATTGTAAAATACGTGGTCATCTTCCAATACCTTGGATAGAAGTTTCTCAAATAAAGAATCCATTATGGACACCAATTTGGCAGATATTTCTGCTATGTGGTCACTGTAGTCCTGTTAAAGAAGAAAACAAAATGTATCTTATGTTGTAGGATAGTAAGAAACTAGAAAATAGTGGAGCAGAATTCTTGCCGAGAGGGATCTGCACCAGCAGAAAAAAGCGCAGAATATGTCTGAGTCAACAGTGCAATTTTTTTGCTGCGGATAAGGTGTGTTTTTTGTTTTAACTTCTCTTCCATTCATGTCTGAGCTCTGGTGAGAGGGAGAATGAGAGGGTGAAAAGGGAAGAGAGAGAAAGAGAGAGAGAGGGAGAGGGAGAGAGAAAAGGAGAGACGGAGAGAGAGATGGAGAGAAAGAGGGAGAGAGAAAGAGAGAGAGAGAGGGAGAGGGAGAGAGAAAAGGAGAGAGAGATGGAGAGAAAGAGGGAGAGAGAAAGAGGGTGAGAAAGAGGGCAAGAGAGTGGGATAGAGAGAGAGAGAGAGGAGAGAGAGAGAGAGAGGGAGAGAGGGAGAAGGAGAGAGAAAAGGAGAGACGGAGAGAAGAGAGGGAGAAAGAGGGTGAGAGAGAGTGGGATAGAGAAGAGAGAGTGAGAGGCAGAGAGAGGGGGAAAAGAGGAGAGAGAGAGAATGAATTATGCATTGGGAAGTGATGCATTTCGGTGGAAAACTCTGCAGCAATAATTCTGCAGATTTTCCACATTGAAAAACGCAGCATTTCAGTCACGGGAAAACACGCAGTATCGGCACAGATCTTCTCAAGAATTCACATAGACTTTGCTTACTCTACACCGTACTGCAGATCTGTTGCCGTTCCGCAGCATTTACGCACCAAAAACGCAGCAAAATCCGCATGGTTGGCACATAAGCTAAGACACAACGCCACGTTTTCAGTTCAGTTTTGCTAAAATCCCAATCCCTTCATTTTGGAAGTGGGGGGATCTTTTTCCCTGACTCTTCCAGGTTTGGTGTTATGTTCAGTTCTCTGAGGACTCTGATGTTTCCCCACTTATGCTCCCATTCCCCTCTCAAAGCGCACAATCTCAGGGAAAGACTGAGGCTGCCTCTTTCTCCTTCGTGTCTACTATTTACCATATTACTCTATAGAAATATTTTTGGGAAATCAGAACTTTTCACCTTACAGAACACCTGCACGTAAGTCAATGCTGAATTACAAATTGTAGGAAGGGAGGGCAAATTTTCTTTGCAGTGTACCAGGTAATAATTACCTTAGTGATGTGGTCAAATTGGCGAAGCATGCTGTACTGCTTAGGCTGCATTCGAGCCTCAAAATGTGCTCTTATGACGGGAATGTAGTGTACAATGAGCTGCAGGCACCTCGAGGACAATGCTGGAAAACAATCATTATTACCATCAGAACTTCATTGCACTAATCACTGTTTAACTGTATTTTACACAAACAAGGAACCAAGACAGTGAAATGTGTGATCCTTATGCACCCATATATTCCCAAATCTCCATGGGCTAAAAAGACTTAGTCAGAGAGAAGACATCCTTTAAAGAATACCTGTCACTTGCCATAAATATGTCATTATTAACCCTATATAAATGCAGCTGTTCTCCGGAATCTGGCATTGTTTTTCTTTAGATCTTGCACCTCTCCATTCCTTGTTCAAGAGTTTTTATTGAGTTTTATAATATTTTTTCTTGTTCAAAAGTTTTTATTGAGTTTTATAATAACACCTCTCCATTCTTAAGATATGGATCCTCTCTTCCTTTTGTGTAAATGTAGCCTTCTTAGCCAAGGAGGAGTGGTCTTCATGAAGACGCCCACAGAGTTGAGGACTTCACCTCCTTGGATAACAGGACTAGTCAGTAAAAGCTACAATTGGAAGAGGTTTTCCATGATTGCCATTACTGTCCTGTAAGACAGAGATTTGTGACCTGTTTTTTGTTGATCCATTTTTGGTGCAGTATTTGCACCAAAAACGGATCCTCTTTTTGCAAAAAAAAGCATTACAAACGCCTCATCCATTTGTGCAGCTTTTTGGCTCCATTTTCAATGGACAGAGACAGACAGACAGACAAGGTGAGCTCCAGTGCAGAGGCAAGACCTGTCTTGAGAGTAGTACAAGCACTTCCAGGACCTTGCATCATGTGACTCTCAAGCTGAGTCACATGGGCAGGTCCTGTCAGTACCGTATCCAACTACCCACAGGTCCTGTGATGGCTGGGAAAAAGACATCACCCAGGGCTCACCGTGGGATCGCAGGGAGGGTAAGTGATTGAATGTTAGTGGTGCAGAAAGCGCACCAGAAAAACGGAGCAATAATGGACGCTCATTATTTTCTGGCTGCACTTTCTGCACCACTAACGCAGCAGTCAAAAATGCATATGTCAGCACTGCAAATTGAAAATCCCATTCACTTTGCTGCAGATGCAGAGACTGATCCTTTTTGATGCAGTTTTCAAAAAGAACATAACACCAAAAACTGATTAGAAAAATCCAGTGTGAGCATAGCATAATGCCCCCGCCAGTAATCCTCATGAGTCCTAAACTATCATGTGACCACCGCTGCCAATCTCAGCAGGGACAGATGTGTCATGTGACTACTGATTGGCTGCAGTGGTCATGTGAATGATGGTTGAGGTGTCAATAATGCAAGAATAGCAGTACAAAAGTTAATGTAATTTAGTTATTTTAGAACATTCTCTTCTTCTAGCCAAGTTTAGGTTAATTGTCAGTTCCATTTAAGACAGCAGTACAGCGTATCTGAATCTCACAATTGCTGCCCCCCCAAAAAGACAAAAAGAACTCAGCTCAACTAGATCTATGAACAAGCAGCTTTTTTTAAAGGTACGTAGATTTCAACTTACCAAGATTTTTGGTAGTTATTGTCTTCAGTCCAACAATTTGAAGAGCCCCAGCCCCCAAAACCAGCTGACAACTACGAGAGTTGAAGTACTAGATAAAAAAAAACAAAAAGATTATCAGATGAACCGTCATCACAGTAGATTCCTGCAGAGTCATGAAGATTCTCATCACAATTTATCAATTACATTTGAAGAACAAGCAATAAAGGGAACATCGGCATGTGGACCATATAGATAAAATGATAGCACACCAATGTGTAGGAGGGAAGGGGTGGGAGAAAGGCAGGGGGTAAAGAAGTGGCAAGTCTGGGGCAGAGGGCAATGAGTCATTTTCCTATAGAAGTATTATCTGAATTACTATATATATTATATATGTATATATACACACATACATATACTTGCTTGAAGAGAGAACACTTCTGCAGCAATGTGAAGGACATTAAGCTAAAGGGAATCTGTGGGCAGGTTTTTGCTATGGTGGCTGAGGACTGCATTCTAGAAGGGTTAAAAACATAAATCAACTATGCCTCTCTTTTTTTTTTAATCACATGGTTTTTCTTTGAGAAATCAAGAGTCATACAAACATGTAGCAGTGCAGTCAACTAACTATGGCTCTCATATCAGTCTGTGTGCTATTGTTTGCATAAACTAAAGGCTTTATCACCTGGTGATTACCATTACTGGACTAGATTGTAACTGACAGGGCACTTTGACATGCCCCATGCTGTGATTGACATATCACTGTCAATGTACAATCTTTGTAGAGAGCCTGGTGTGCGTGGGGCCAGCCCTCTCAGCTCTGCTACATGCATGTAGTTAAATGAATGGAAAAAGGTTATTGTGTTATCATTCATATTCTCTGAAAAAAGGCCAAGAAAGCAAAAAATCTGCCGGGGTAGGTAAACTTTTGAGCACAACTGTAAAGGCCCAATTACACACAGATAATTGTCCCCTAAGAGACTATGGAATAGCTTTAAAAATCACCAATTTATTAAAGAGCTTCCTTAAAAGCAATACAATAGAAAATTCTTTATACTAGATCACAAAGCTACAATATGGACTCACAATGAAAACATAATACAATCAAACAGCATGGAGGGGCGGTGATGCACACCAGCAGTGCATTAGGTAATATGGGCACTATTTAAGTCCGCTTGACATGTTCACAACTGGCACACTGACCCCCTGAGGAAGTCCCTTGACGAAACGGCGTCGGGGTAGCCGGGAGCTCTACACATACAGGTCTGTACCACCATAATCTGGGGCCTTATTTCGATCCCCGTGTGCTACCATGTTTGAATTTAACCCATAGTGGGCTGAGGTGAACAGTGAATGGTGGGAGGTACACAGTATATAGGGCAGGGTGAGTGGAGTTTAAGTGCTAGTACACCGTGAGTAGCACAAACCATAGCCCCCCATATCACCAATAGGTGGGTACTGTAGATGTAGTATACTGCCTATCTCTTATGTAAGATACTAATTCACTGTACTGCACTGCCATTACTTTGGGAGTGATAAATCTTATATGGTATAACTATTGTGAGGGTTGAATCTGTCCCCTAGATATCACTGTATCGTGTATCTCCTAGTGCCATGAGGTACTCAAATATGTTATTGTAACCTCCTGAAATTTTCCAGACTTGATTGTATTATGTTTTCATTGTGAGTCCATATTGTATCTTTGTGATCTAGTATAAAGAATTTTCTATTGTATTGCTTTTAAGGAAGCTCTTTAATAAATTGGTGATTTTTAAAGCTAATCCATAGTCCCGTAGGGGTCTTTTTTGATGTATTTGGTAATTCGAATACACTTCCATGGGGAAGATTTTTAAGTTTGACACAGATAATTGTGCAGATTGTTTGCAGATCTCTGGTTGCAGTGAAATCATGGACACATTGTTACATTTGTACACGGCCACAAAATGGAACAATGTGTCCATAATTTCACTGCAACCAGAGATCTGTGTGTAACTGGGCCTTCAGTGCTTTGATTGTGGCATAATGGCTTCAGCCAGTCATCTATGTGATATGTCGTTGGTTTCAGATCCCCTTGCTGTCACATGAGGTAGCAACAACCTGCTGACAGATTCCCTTTAAGGTACTATACATAATTAGCCTTGTATTCAGCTAATATCCACAGTCGATGCTTTCTGCACGTGTTTAGGAGTGTGATCTGAGGCTGTTATTGGATCTCCACTAATGCAAATATCCGGGAATTGTAACAATTCATTGTCCCCAAATCCTTAATAACCTCCATGTTCATTTCATAAAGTAAAACTGGATGGCTGGTTTTGTTATAAATACAATAATTTATGAAGTTTTACTAAAAGTAATATTCAGTCTTATGGCAGTTCATTCTAAATGCCCAGATTTTTATTAAATAACTATCGTACCTTCAATAGCTCAGACAGACGGGTGAGCATGTCTGTGGTTATGGAAGGGATGTCGTCCACACAACTGCAATACTCCAGAATTATTCTGATCAGGATCAGGACAGTGCTACAAGAAACAGAAGTACATCAGAATGTATCACAAAGAACAACATTTTATCCATAGGACGTGAACAAGCCGCATACCCAACTACAGCGTACTTCTGCCCATCAACAGTAAGAAAGTCAGACGGTTTCCGCTCTTCTACACCTGAAAATGAAGGAAGAAAATTAAGAAAAATATCTGCTACTTTTTCCTACACTAAACCACACATGGTAAAGTGGGCTAAGGCTAAGAGGGCTTCCACACGGACACATCCCAACGTCTGTCCATGCTCCGGATTAACTAGCCTATCTCATCAATAGACACAAGACACAAGCCCCTAAACTATCAATGAAGGAATTAGCTAAAATTAACAGTTACATACAACTATTTGGGAAGATAATCTGAGCTGGACTGATATTTTTAATGGATAGTAATGTAATTGTGTATTATTTTATTACAAAGTATATAGGAAATGGACAGGTGACTGCACCATGGACAGACGCTGCACGATTGTGGGAGCTCCAATTCGGAGATCACGTGCTATCGGTAGCAGGGCCACCCAGTTTGAAGACTACAGAATGCAGCAAAAGGTGAGAAAAGATGTTGAAATACAAGGAAAGAGTTCAATTGCTGCTGGGCATGACTTACAGGCTGAATAACTGTCATTCATGTCCAGGGAGGTGTGACTAAAAGATGTGAGGCAGGACTAGTCCATTGGAAAGAGACGGCCCGCCACGCCAGACTAGTCCTGTCTCATAAGCATGGCTACTTTGTAGGATAAAAGTTCATTCTTCAAACTCTGCACTCACTGGTGTACAGAAAAGACGCTGGAGGAATAAAAGTATCTGTACGCACACCTCTTTAGTAGCAGTTGGGGACAGGGCTGTGGAGTCAGAGTCGGTGTCCACTTTGGGTGGAGTCGGATTCAGGGAAATTGAAGAGTCGGAGTCAGATGTTTGGCTTACCGACTTCACAGCCCTAGTTGGGGACAATCAGGGATCTAGGCAAGTTCCCTTTGAAGAGAGCTCTGACAAGAAATATAATAAGATATACAAGAGCTTACCGATTGCTTTTTTTCTAGAGCAGTTCCGGTCCTCTCCTAGCCCACATGCACGCTCTTCATCTCTGTCGGCTCACGTTGGGTGCAGTGGTACTTCATTTTCCAATTTAAGATAACGAGAACCCAAAAAAGCCTCTACAGACTTACATTAAGAAAGCGACTTCTGCTCTACACATAAACCTAGTATGGGCGACTAGTTGTCTAATTTCAGGTCACGTGGGCCAGAAGAGGAGCGGAGCAGCGCTGGAAACTGGAGAAACCGGCAATCAGTCATCATTTTAGACAACTACACTACATAACATACATATTGAGGAGGGATTAGGAAAAAACTATTTTTACTGAAAAATCTGCAAAGAATTTTGGAACAATTCAGATTACAGTGAATTATTTATTAATCACGATTTTGTTTTGTACGACCGACATAAACATGAGAAACAAAGCGCTAATTACAGGTTTCACTGAAGTAATCTATGCCTCGCTGCAGGAGATCGTATACAAATATTACCTTGCTGTATGCGGATTGTATGGCACAAGCTAAATTATTAAATACCAACTCACATCCAGACTTCCTCTCAGGTAACATTATTTTGCCATCTGTTATGGAATCAACCAAGTCCTGAAATTCAGCAGGGACATCGGCCTGTTTCCAGCGCTCATTATCCAGCAGAAGGCTGAGGAGAAGAGAATACATTTTAGGAAATATCTGGTGAATTGTGGCTGGTGAACTATGCAGGCTCGCTATCAGCAGTGCCAGAAAAATGTCATTTCTTTTAGATATATCAAGGTTGAGATGAAACAACCAAACATGTTAAGAATGACAATACTCCATGTATACTACCAAATAACCATATACTGGCTTATGTCGGCTATTATCCTAAAAACACCCATTAAGAGACTGAAAGGACACACTGGGAAAAAGTAACAAGAGTAGGATTATTCTTTTGTCAATTACTTAAAGGGTTTGGCCACTTTTTGGGACAAGTTCTCTTCTTTTTTACTTAAAGGAAATCTGTCAGATTATTTTCTAGTATTGTACTAATGGGATCTTTAAAATAACACGGTCAGGTTATTTTTCAGTATGATACTAATATTACCCTTGAATAGGGCCTGGGCAGAGCTTTTAAAAACATGTCAAATCATTATTTTAACGTTTGTAGTTTCCATGTTATCAGTATTGTCAGACCCAGCAGTGAGCTCCTGGATTAGTCCTCTCCATTATAACCAAACAGGAATAGTCCAGTGCTGTATAAACTGTCATGTAATTATGCACTCCCTCTCAGCAGCTCTCTCCTCCCTTTGCTCTCAGACAGTGTAGTGTCAGGTTTCAGTAGCTTCTGTCCTGATGAACATTGATTGATTCTATGCCTATTGTTTTGTATCCAATTATTGTACTTTATTTGTTCTCTACTGTAATTTCTTACTGTATGTTTTCTGTACTCTAACCCTACATTGTAAAGCGCTGCGGAATATGTTGGCACTATATAAATAAAGCTTTATTATTATTATTATTGATGAAGACAAGGAGGGAGGGAGAGAGCTATTGCCGATCTGACTTATCTAGACTCGATCTGTTTCTGTCTCAAGCATCCTACTGTGACAGTTTCTGTGCTGTATTTCACCTCTTTCTTGGCTGGAGACACAGAGAACAGAATACAGCTCCCCACCCCACACAGTGATCTCATGTGCAGTGATGTGATGTGAGTATGTGACAAGCATATTCATACTATGGGGAAGGGAAAGCAGAGAATGAAGTGGATCATTCACTGTGAGTGACAGATGGAATGAATCTCTATATTTAAAGTTTACAGAAGATAGGAGGGGAATATAAATAAAACAAAATACATCAACAGAGAGAGTTTAGAGTGAGGAAATAGAAAATGATAGCAGTTACATATGGATTTTTAACCTGACAGTTTTCCTTTAAATAGGGCATAAGCAGCTCTTTCAGTATCAGTACATTTTTTGCTCTACCTTCTCCTGTTATCTAGTTGTAAGCTCTGGAGAATTCAGTGTCACATACCAGCTATTCAACCATTTCTAAATACATATTGCATATGCACTGCTTTCCCACCCACCTCTCAGTGCATTCACTCTCACTGCCTAGAGATGGGAGGGAGTACGGTGGGCGGCAGTAGTGCAAATTCAATTTGGATTTACTGTCACTGATGAGAGTTGGGTGGGGGTAGTAGGTCATGTGCGGTTTGTATTTACATGTGCTTGATTAGTTATTATTTCTCATTGAATCCTTAGGAGCTGACAAGATAACGGGATAAGGTACAGCAATAAAAGTTACTGATCCTGAAAGGGCTGCTTAAGCCCTACTTTTTAGCTACCAATAATATTATACTAGAAATAACACCTTACAGATTCCCTTTAAATGAATGTATTCTTTAAACTTTTGGGTTTCATTAATAATTTTGCACTGTTTGCCTTCAATGCCTGCTGTGCCGCATTAACTCATTCTGCAGCCAGCAATAGACAACGGAAAATCTGTCAGTCAGTCCTCTCAGCTAATTTTTGACCTCAGATGTACAGGGACACAAAAGCCTGCAAGTGCCAAATGGTGCAATTTTCAAGGAAACAGAACTGCAAAAATGATTTTAGCCAAAATTTAAAGCATTCAAAAAGATTGCTGGACTCCGACCAATCTGATAATGATGATCTGTACTAAGAAGTAGGTAACAATATCTCATTCCCCTTTATGAATTGATTCACACAGGATGGACATTTCTTGTGCACACTTGTACATGCAGTAGCAGCCGGATTAGAAAAATCTAAGAACATTTGTCACAAGGGAAATGATCTGTGTTTGGATTTTTCATTCTGCAGCAAGTAAATGTATGTTGCAGATTTATTGCGGATTTTTCCTACTGATGTAAAATAGGGAAGTAAAACTCTAACAAATTCACAATGAAATATTTTCTTGCAGACTTTCCTTGGTCGATTTCTGCAGCAATTCTGCCCCGTGGGCATTTTACAGTCACACAAGTAACCTCAGACATGTGATTCTATACCTGAGTTTGGTTTTCCTTTCATCATGGAAGCGGTTTACAAACTTGTTGGCCTGGCTCTGCAGCGCCCCTCGGAGAGACATGCTTCTCCTACCGCAGATTTTCTCTGTATCCTGAACAAACACTTCAACTGATCGGGACAAGGACACAAACTCTGAGGAGTTTAGCTTCTCAAGATACCCGTCCTAGAAAAGGGGAATCAACAGTGTATGACTGCGTGATCAGAACAAACTGGGTTCACATACAGAGCGGAAAATCTGATGCAATTCACGAGGTAATAGAATGAGATAATACAATGCTCAGTGCCTGCAGTAGTCCCTGGGGTGGACATAGGCGCCTGCAGAAGATGGATTTATAATGAAGCTCAATAGGAGAAACGTAAATTGTTATGCACAGCAGGTAACATAAGTATTGAACACGACAACAATTTAATCTAAAGGTTCTATTGACATGACTTTCTCACCAGATGTCAGTAACAACCAATCCAATCCACACAGGCAAAGAAATCAAACCATAGATGTCCATAAATTATGTGTAATAATGAGAAATGACACAGGGAAAAAGTATTGAACACGCTTACTGAAATTTATTTAGTACTTCATACAAAAGCCTTTGTTGGTGATGAAGCTTCAAGACACCTCATATATTGAGAAACAACTAGTCACCTGTATTGCTCAGGTGTGATTTTGGCCTATTCTTGCACACACACACTCTTTACATCCTGAAGATCTTTTTGTCTCCTGCTATGAACTCTCAGCTTTAGTTTCTTCCATAAATCTTCTCTTGGATTCGGGTCAGGTGATCATCTCGGCCAGTCTACCAGCTTTGTTTTCTATCTCCGAAACCAATAAAGAGATTCTTTTGCTTTGTGTTTGGGATCATTGTCCTGCTGAAATGTCCACCCTCATTTCTTCTTCATCATCCTGGTAGATTGCAGCATATTTTTAGCAAGAATTTCTCTGTACATTTGTCCATTTATCGTTTCTTCAGTCAAATTAGGTTTGGCAGTGCTGTATGCTAAAAAATAGCTCCTCATCATGATGTTCTCACCTCCAAACCACACCTTTTGGCCTCCAGTATGGTGTGTATTTTGGCATCCAAAGAGTTAAATTTTGACCTCATCTCACCAAACTATATTCACCCATTATTTCACATACTTGTCTAAATGTTGTTGAACAAACTTTAAATGTGCTTGAACATTATCACTAAACATGATTATGTCCCAAACAGTGCTCACTGGAGCCTTCAGTAGTTTAGAAACTCTGTAACCAATGCCTTTGGTATGTTTAGCAAAAATAAGGTTGCAAACGTCTTGAGACAGCTCACTGGTTTTATCCATCATAAGATGTTTCTTGGTAATGGAACATCTTTTTATAAGCCATCAGTTGAACCAGCTGCTATTATTTCTCACTAAATGACAGGATTGCTTTCTAATTACTGATAGATTTCATCTGCTGTCATGACTTTCCATGGCTTTTTGCACCTCTCTTTCCTCATGTTTTCAACACTTTTTCCCGTTGTCATTTCTCAGTATTACACATAACTTAATTTATGGACATCTATAGTAGTTTGATTTATTTCCCTTTGGGGATTGGTTGGGTTGTTACTGACATCGAGTGAGAAAATCAAGTAAAATTCACCTTTAGAAATAGATTTACTTAAAAACTTGGTGACGTGTTTAATACTTAATTTACCTGCTGTTGTTCGCTCCCTCTTGTAATAGCTGCAGATAACACCTCCATGGTTGGGCTCATAAAAGCAAGGGATTTGAAGCACTGTATCAGAAAAACTGAAGTCCCAGCTATATAAAGGATAAATCATTGCTTTTTGGCCCTATTTGGATAATAAAAAGAAAATGTGCCCCTGGGAAACAGCAATTTCTCAAAGTGCCGTGCTTACTTCCTACACACTACCTGCATGGAGCTCTGCTGGAAATCGCATCGCAATGTGTTAAGAATGACAAGTCAGGAGTGAGTCAGACGCTCATTACACCCATGGTTGTTCCTGAACAGTGCCCACAAGTCACACAACGGCTCAACGTGACTTAGTTGGGTCAAATGCATTACTCAGTAACCTCATTTTTTCTTTCACCTTTTTTTTCCAACTGAGTGAGTTTTCATTTGAGCTTTCAGCTTTTGCTACTCTTCTTTCAACTAGTCACAATTTCTCCATCCAAACAGCCACATAAAGAGCGTGTGTGTGTGTGTATATATACAGCCATATGAAGAGCGTGTGTGTGTGTGTATATATACAGCCATATGAAGAGCGTGTGTGTGTGTGTGTGTGTGTGTATATATACAGCCATATGAAGAGCGGTGTGTGTGTGTATAT
Organism: Allobates femoralis; assembly: GCA_033576535.1. Lineage (NCBI taxonomy): Eukaryota > Metazoa > Chordata > Amphibia > Anura > Aromobatidae > Allobates > Allobates femoralis. Next base: position 562,453,029 of record JARQOC010000001.1, on the reverse strand, counting down.
AAATACAGCCATATGAAGAGCGTGTGTGTGTGTATATACAGCCATATGAAGAGCGTGTGTGTGTGTATATATACAGCCATATGAAGAGCGTGTGTGTGTGTGTGTGTTTGGGTACTGTTACACGTCGCAACATTGCATGCAATTTCATTGGCAATTTGCTGGTTGCAGTGGAATAATGGACACATTGTTACATTTATACACAGCAACAAAATAGAACAATGTGTCCATGATTTCACTGCAACCAGCAAATTGCCAGTGAAATTGCATGCAATGTTGCGACGTGTAACGGTACCGTGTGTGTGTGTGTGTGTGTGTGTGTGTGTGTGTGTGTGTGTGTGTGTGTATATATATATATATATATATATATATATATATACAGCCATGGCCGAAAAAGTTGGTACCCTTGGAATTTGCTCCAGAAAATAAATATTTTTCCCAGAAAAATTATTGCAATCACACATTTTCTTATAAACGTTTATTTTCCCTGTGAGTATTGGAACAACACAAAAAAAAAAACAGAGAAGAGAGGCAAATTGGACATTATTTCCCACAAAATCCCAAAAATGGGCCGGACAAAATTGTTGTCATCCTCAATTTATTATTAGGCTGCACACACTTTGGATTGGATTAAATAACTGTAAGCGTTCGCTTCCTAGAACCATCCACATTCTTACACCTCTCACTTGGAATTTTGGACTCTTCTTTTGCAAACTGGTCCAGGTCTCTCATATTTGAAGACGTCTTCTCCCAACAGCAATTTTAGGATCTCATCACAGGTGTTCAATAGGATTTATATCCATACTCATTGCTGCCACTTCAGAACTTTCCAGCGCTTTGTTTCCATCCATTTCTTGGGGCTTCTTGAAGCATATTTGGGATCATTGTCTTGTTGGAATACCCATGACCAAGGACACAAACCCAGCTTTTCCACACTGCTACCCAAAATCCTTTGGCAATCTTCAGATTTTATGATGTCTTGCACACAGTAAAGGCATCCAGTGCCAGAGGTAGCAGAACAATCCCAAAACATATGTGAGCCTCCACCATGTTTGACTGTAGGTCCTGTGTTCTTTTCTTTGTAGGCCTCATTCCATTTTCAGTAAACAGTAGAATGATATGCTTTACCCAAAAGCCCTATCTTGGTCTCATCTGTCCACAAGATGATTTCCCAGAAGGATTTTGGCTTACTAATGTACATTTTGGAGACCTGCAGTCTAGCGTTTTTACATCTCTGTGTCAGCAGTGGGGTCCTCCTGGGTCTCCTCTATGGCATTTCCATTCATTCAAATCTCGACGTAAAATTCGCGCTGACACAGATACAATTTTGTCCGTCCCATTTTTGAGGGTTTGAGTGAATTTATTTCCAATTTGTCTCTTTTTCTGTTTTTTGGGTGTTGTTCCAATACACACAAAGGAAATAATCTTGTGTATAACAAAACATGTACTTGTAATGATATATATATATATATATATATATATAACACACACACACATCTGTCAGACTGTATCACGTACTTTGCTTCTCGCCAGCAGGAACTTTACACAGCGGTCGTGACAGATGTCGGAGGCGTTGTACAGAAGCTCCTGTATATTGTTTGCAATTTTCCCAAGTTCCAGGTCTGTTAGTTTGAGATCCTCCGTCATCCTTAAGAAAAGCAGAAGAAATGCACAGGATTAATATAGTTCCTCTGTCTTTACAGCCAAAATAAAGGGTAAAAGTCAAAATATTGCATTAGGCAGCAATGGAATTAATGCAAATAACCATCTTTATAATGAAGGAGCACAATACTGTCCTGAAAATAGCAGAGACAGCTGCAAAGACATTCTAGTGACGTAGTAACCCATAAATTATTTAGTAATCTCGAAATGATACGTTATCTCCAATATAGGGTTCATTCTGGAAAGAGAGGGGCTGCAGTGAAAGACGATTCTTTACACAAAATTGTGGGGGTTTACGGTAGATTACGATGAATCCAGAAAGTCACAATTACACAAGACAATACATCAAGGCTGCTAGGACTGGATCCACATGCAGCGGTAATAGCAGAGATACTCTTATCATGGCTTTTTATACAATTGTGGGTTGGGAAAAAATGTATATATTTGCATAAGGTTCTGCAGGAGACTTAACATTTATTTGCATAAAAAAGGCATCAAAATAGTCACTAAATGGCCATAAAGGGAATTTGTCAGCAGGTTTTTGCTTTGTAATCTAAAGACAGCATGCTGTTAGGGTTAACACACATAATTCAGTGTTGTTTTTTGCATTTTTGTTTACCGCAATGATTGCTTTAGCACCACTAGCTTATCACTGCACAGACACAGCAATGTTGAACCCAAGTCTGGCAAGTTCCCTGCTTCAATTAGCAGCTCACTGTCTACAGACTTTGTATACAGAGCCTGGTGTGGGCTGAGGCAGATCTCTCAGCTTTGCTTCATAGCTAAATCTAAAAACTTTGATTGTGTCAATACTGCTGCACCCAGTAATCTAAGTAATGCATCGCTGGATTCAGGGTCTCCTTGCCTACATCATGCTGCTCTCAGACGAGGAAGAAAGAAACTGCTGATAGATTCCCTTCAATCCTACTAATATGCAGTTTTTGGGGACACAGTTTTAGAAGCACAGTAAGGGAGTATTGTGCCACATTTTGCGTTTGCTTGACTGTATAATGACAGCTAGTCTCAAATGGTGAATATAAGGGAATCTCCCAATTTAGACATTTTAACCCCTTGAAAGGTTGTGGTGCCATCTTTAAAAACAAGGAATTTTACAATTTACCTCTTAAGAAAACTCCTTCCTGATTTCAAGAGCACAGGGATCTTATAGGGTGTAGTTTAATGGCTATCTCAGATTAGCTGGTTACCTATGCAAGGCGCACTGTGCTCTAGGTTCTGCACACATCGCTGTGAAGCTATCGAATTGTAGGATCGGGACAGCCTCAGGTCCCCTGTGCCTCCCCAATGCTCCAGACAGGGGCGTAACTACGAAAGGTGCAGGGGTTGAGATCGCATCCGGGCCCTTGAGCCAAGAGACCTCAAAAGTCCCTTTGGCTTATAGAAAAAGACCAATACTATTAAAGATTTTCAATAATTGGGGGGCCCCATTGGAGCTTCCACACCGGGGCCCATGGGCCTGAAGTTACGCCACTGGCTCCATGAGACATATGCCTGCCTGCCTGCACCCTGGGAGAGCTCACAGTTTATTAAATTTTTATTATATTATTACTAGTAGTTACTATGCATTGCTTATATAGTGCCACCGTATTAGGTAGCAGTTAATCATGCTAGTCTAAACCTGCGATTTTTGATTCCCAGCAAAACCTATGTGATTCAGGGAAAAGCTGTGCACACATTGGTTTCATTTCTTTGCAGCTGCACAGCTTTTGCAGCGTTTTGGAAAGAACGAGCATGACAATTTCTCTGCATTTTTGCAGCTTCTATGGGCAAAACCAGCAGATAAAAGCAGCAAACAAAAACACAGCAAAAAGCTGTAAAAACGCAGCAAACCCGCAGCCAAAAACGTAGCAAATCTCCTGCCAAGTAATCAGGAGTTACTAGAAACCTCTAATGTTTTGCTGCAGGAAACCTTACATGTGTGAACACAGCCTTAGACTGCTATGTATGGAAGGCTATCAGGAGGCAGAAGCGAATGGGCGAACTGTCAGTATACAGGCATAATACATATCATGTAGGATCACAAGTCCACTTGTAGGAACAATAAATGTTAGAAAAATAATATTCATTCAAAGAAGTACCATGAAAGAAAATTTATTAAAGTATAAAAATAAATCCTTATATATATATATATATATATTGCAAAAAAAAACACGCAATCAAATAATTGTAAGTCCCTAAAATGTACCAATAAATAGTAGAAGATGATAAAAATTTGGAGAAACTACCGAGCATTAACCCCTGTAAAGAGAAGAACAAATGGTGACAAGCTTGGCTACATGGTTATTGGATGGCGGGTGATGATATGGTTACTCAGTATACTGATTGTGCTCGTGGAAAATGATAGAGATAACAACAGGATGAGAATGATAATATTTAAAATATGATATGATACCAAAAGTAGCTAAAATGAGCAATTCAGTGCGGCAGGTGCCTTGCAATGCTCAGCTGTGCTGCTCATGGAAGAGCTTGGTTCTCTGACTTTCATTAAATAGATGTAGTTCCACCTCCAAGCCTCAAGATGGCACAAAGTAACATAAATGCATTAAAATCTCATCAAAGCGCTCCAATCTAATCACTCGATCATGTTATTTTTTTCTAAAATGACCTCAATGAGGTTTTGCATAGAAATCGCACGATTTCTTGAAGATTCAATTCGATACGAATAGCCATTAGGCTTTAATACAGTCTTTGAAGAAGACTTAAAGGGAATCTGCTACCAGGTTTTGCTACTCCATCTGAGCGCGACATACTGTTGGGATAGAGCCCCTGATTCCAGCAATGAGTCACTTACTGGGCTGCTTAGTGTAGTTCTGATAAAAACCAGTTTTACCTGCTGCAGATCTACCAGTTCTCTGTAGCACCTGAAAAGCTACTGAAAGTTTTACAAAAGTGTTTTTGTTTACATACACCCCTAAAGGTATACCCACCGACTCAATGTTCCTGATTAATGGGATTCACAGGACCCCCATTCTCATGCAAGAAATAGGACCCCCCAAGTGACATCAGACACATATAGACCACCCTGTAGATAGGGGTAAGTTTTCATTCTGTAAAAATACCTTTAAATTAATGTAGAATATAGCATAGATAAAGCAAAAGATTTCCAGACTCTGGTCCAGTTGACTCAGTAGTAGTCCGTGGCTGCCGTACCTGAGCCCTGTGCACATCCTCCTACTTGTTGGCGTCCCCAACACCTGTTTTGATTAGTAGCCTCAGTGAGACGTCATGTCTCAGGCATTATGACATTGCAGATGTTGGGGATGCCAGAAGTTAGGGGGAGGTCCGCACGGCTCTAGTCCGGTAATGATGTGATTGCTAGGCAAGAGGCTGAGAATTTGTATGTTTATTTCTGGTTTACAGTCTTCATAATCAACTCAGTCTCTGGTATGTGGATCATTTTATTTCATAAGGTTTATTATTAGATCCAGTGTCACAGTAGGAAAAGCTTCCAATATACTGTTTTATATCAGTGTCCTGGTTTCAAGTCCCACCAAGGAAAACATCTGCAAGGAGTCTGTATGTTGTCACTTTGCTTGTGTGGGCTTCCTTCGGGTTATCCAGTTTCTTTACAGAGTCCAAAGACATACTAATAGGGAATTTATATTGTGAACCACAATGGGGGCAGTGATGATGTCTGTAAAGCGCTGTGGCATATGATAGCTCTACATAAGCAAAGCAATAAATAAGTTCTCATTGTTTCCAAGATCTCTGCTTGCGTTCATTCATCACTATATCTCTGTTGACATTCCCATCATCATCGTAAATAACGTCAACATCCCCCCACTGACACCCACCAGTTGGCAGCCTCCAAACTCCAGTCACTGGCTTCATCCTTTGGTCTTTCTCCGTGGTCCTCCACATCCACCCACACAGACGGACGTATACTAGACCTTGTCTTTACCTGCCTCTATTCCCTATCTATCCACAGTACCTCACCTCTCCCTCCTGTTTGACCTCCATCTACTCACTTTCTCATCCCTGTCCTGTTCCCCTACCCCCTCTGTTTAGAAACTAGCACAGCCCCAAAAAACCTCACACATCTTGACATTTACACACTGTCTGACTCTACTCTACTGCTGTCTTCCATATCTTCACTCCACGACACAGACATTACCACTGTTATTTACAATACCCCGCTTGTGGCAGCTATTGAATTAAACGCCCCTCTAGTGCATGGCAGAGTGCGATGAAGCAATGGACAACCCTGGCACAATAACCTCACTAAAATGCTTTCACAAGTATCCAGGGTTGCTGAGTGGCGCTTTCACATTCAAGTCGACCTTCACCTCTGCTAAAAAGGATTATTTCACAACCCTGATATCTACATTACACCACAATCCCAAACAGTTATGCAACACTTCCTACTCTGCACAATACTGCCCCCTCATCTCTGCTGACTGACCAGACAAGACTAGTCTTTATTGTTCTCCACCACGACCCCTATGTACAGCAGACCACTTCTCTCCTCCATAACCTCCCTCTCCAACATCACTGAAGGACAGCTTACTCATCCTCTCGCCACATCACACCTCACCACTTGTACACTTGACCCGATCCCATTCCACCTCCTCCTCAACCTCACCATCACACTTATCCTGGCCCAAACCCATCTCTTCAGTGTTTTTCGCTGATGTGCAGCCAATCCGGCGGATTTAACGCATCTGCCATCAAACGGCCACACTTGCAGCGCCGATCCAGCAAGCCCCATGCATTGTCTATGGGGCTTGCAGTCCGATGCGGCAAGTGTGGTTACGCCGGATCGGCCGGATCTGGCCCTTGCAGCCGTGAAAAAAAATGCTGCAAACAGCATTTTTTTTTCGCAGCCACAAGTGCCGGATCTGCTGCATCCGGCGTAACCACACTTGCCGCACCAGACTGCAAGCCCCATAGACAATGCATGGTGCGGCTGTTAGGCGGCCGATCCGGCAAATGTGGCGCCACCTGCCGGATCTGCCGCACATCAGCGAAAAAGACTGATGTGAAAGGGGCCTTATAGACATTGAATGTGCAAGTCAAAAGAAATCTAGCCTCGAAGCCATATACATGTATATTAGTCTGTTAATGCACTGGGCGTATGTCAATGCAGAGGCACAACCACAGTGCCCCTTCAGCCTGGTTTGCATATGACTTCTAGGCCGGATTCTCATAACTTGAACATCGAATCTTTATAGAAAAAGCATCATTCTTATTAATGGACAAAACCCTGTACAGCCCATACCTCTACTTTCATGTGTAAAATGTGCTGACAGGTTACCTTTAAACCAAAAACGTTCATTACAAACATAGCCGGTTCTACAGCACATATATCGTATGTACATGCATTAAACAGCAAGACTTGTAGAAAAGATCCAGCGGTAAAGACTCCTCTTTTCAGCTATGTTAAACACTCCATTTTATTTAACAAAAAATTAATAAAATTGTAAGGAAATCCAGATGTGAAAGTCAATGCACATACAGTAAGGACTATGTAATTCCTTGTGGGGACTATGTGTTTCGGCGAATGCCTTCATCAAGACCAAGATGAAAACATAAACCAAAACGCATAGTCCCCACAAGGAATTACATAGTCCTTACTGTATATGTGCATTGACTTTCATATCGGGATTTCCTTACAATTGTATTATTTTTTGTGAAATTAAATGGAGTGTTTAACATAGCTGAAAAGAGGAGTCTTTACCGCTGGATCTTTTGTACAAGTCTGCAGTCCGATTGACGGTGTGCCTCCACCGGGTCACAGCGAATCCCAGGCAGCTGATAAAGGAATCCAGGCGCTGGGTGAGCTGGCTTTCTTTTCTCTATTTAATATGCATTAAATGTGCAGAATACCCCAGGTTATATACGAGGAGGCAGCCTGTGATGACTTCAGGCATAATACGCTTCCTCCTGAACATTGCTTTTGGTTATGATCATCAGTTCTAATTTCACAGTTCTACAAGTTTAAGTTTACTCACATTATTTCTACCCCCCCTGGGGATACTGAAGGCAGTGTGTGATCTTTGCTGGATGAGGAGTCTGTAGTGCATTCGGGATCAGACACCGAGTCGCTGACGGAGGGCTCGCTGCTGCTGGGTGATGCCTCCCTGGGAAGGTTAGTGCTGGTAGGAGCCGGGGGGCGCTCACCTTCACTGAACGCATCGCTTATAAACAAGCCTTCATGAGTCAAGTAGGCCAGATCATTGTCCACATTGCTGTCGCTGCTCAGGCTTTTCTGAGGTGCCATTACCTCCATTTCTCTGATCCGCTGGTTCTTATCCAAGACCATGAGCACAACACTGCGGATAACGTTTATTGTGGTCTGTGAGGAAAGAGAATTAAATATTCAGAATAAATGGTGAGGACTGTAAAAGGCTCAAGAGAGTTAGTGCTACTACTATAATGTCTTCTTCTCCGACTGGATGTGAGCAATTCGATTCAAGTTGACCTGATCCAGCATCCGGTCTGTCCTGGATTGGGGATCCAGAAGTGTCCGGCTCGGCTCCAGAAAGAGTCGCTGCCACCATGGACCAGACTGGATGTGGACAGCGAGAATTGAATTGCTGATCTCTACATAATAATAACTTTACGTCACCAAATATAACCAAGATGGCTTTTATTTTTTTATTTCCAGTTTTATTAAACTGTTAACTTAATTTTTGGGAAATACTACACTCCTGCCCAATATGCAACAAAGGAACGCAGATCTCTAAGTCAATCTCTAAGTCAAGGTCTCTTACTGAACAAATCAAGCAGTGTATGTCTAGGAAACGCAGATGAAGACACAAGGCCGCGGGGTCAAGGATTGTACCTCAAGGACATATGCCCTATTGTTCCTAGCAGAGGCGCTAACTTCGTAAGACTTCCAAATAAAGGGCATCTGTCAGTAGGATCTACCCTCCCAAATTGTCTCCATGGGCATATAGGTCAGGAAGCTGAATAAAATGATGCCTTGATATTTGTGATCCAATGTCTTAATCCATAAAAATCCATGCTTTTCTTAATATGTAAAGGAGCTGTTAAGATGGGCCGGGCACAGATATTCCCGAGAATCTGCCTCCAGCAGTTATAAGAAATGACACCAGTGTTACCAGTGTGAGACATGTAGATCCAGAGAGCAGACTGTCAGTCATTACATGTCTCACACTGGTAACACCCTTGTAAGTTCTGGCGGCAGATTCTTAGGGAGATCTATGTCCGGCACATACATCATAACAGCTCATTTATATATTAAGAAAAACGTTGATTTCTATGGAATAAAACATCAGATCACAAATAACAAGCTGTCATTTTCTTCAGCTTCCTATGACCTACATGCCATATAGACGGCTTCAAGAATGGTTCCTGTCAAAACGCAGCCAAAATGCTGTGTGTGAATGTGTTATCTGCTGCGCTATGTGATCGAGTGACGTCGCTCAGTCACGTGGTGCAGTGCCAGGTCCTCGATCACCAAACAAACAACTCTCACAGGTCCTGCAGCCTCCTGGGGTGAGGGTCATCACTGGAGATCACTGTGGAATCGCAGGGAGGTGATTAAATAGCGCAGCAGATAATGCAAACAGAATGGACATGCTCATTCTTTTTACAGATACGTTCTTGAGCTCAAAAGTGGATCTGTACAAAACGCAGCATCTAATTGCAAAATTGTGAAATGCATTGACTTGGCTGGGACAGACAACGTCACTGTGTATAGCGGATCCGCCGAAAACGCATCACAAACAGCGCAAAAGTGCACCAGTGTGAATGTAGCCTTACAGCTTACCCTAACATTATGGACATGGACCCATGAGGGCAACTTGCTGTTTTTTAACTCTTATCATTCTGTACTTTCTGATCTCTTCTCAGTTGATTTATGACCATATCAAAGATCAGCTCAACCTTGATGTGGTCTGTGGTGATATATGAGCAAAAAGGAGTTCAGTCAAAGACAGATAAGAGTTAGGTCGGTTTCACATCACGTTTTTATGGATCCGGGGCTGTCTGGCGTGAACCGGACAGTCCCAGATCCGTTTCGTCCCATAGTATTCCTATTGGGCTGGATGGAGCCGGATGGCAGCTATTTGCCATCCGGTTTCCATCTGTCCGGGAGGATCCGGGAGAATTACTATTTTTCTCACAGACACAAAAACATTTCTTGCAGCGTTTTTGTGTCCGGGGAAAAAAAAAATGAAAAATCGGCACAAATTGGCTCCTCCCAGATCCGGCGCCCTCTAACATGGGGGTCTATGGCACCGACATAATAAATGGGATCCGGAAGCCGGAGCGGGTACTGGAGTTTAGTAGTGAGCACTGCTAAACTTCAGCACCTGGAGCTGTCCCCTGCAGAGATTTCAGGACTGCTGCTAGCTCCCCGCTAGCAGTGATCTTGAAATTTCAGCAGCTGCAGCTACGATATGAGGAATCGGCTGCAAACCGGACCGGGTTCTGTTTCAAAATTGGGTCCGGGGCTGTCTGGACACCCCCGGACCTGATCTGGCCGTGATGTGAAACCGGCCTTACAAACTTAAGCCAGAAATGGCTCACTGATAGATTCACAGTTAATCATTCTATAGCCAACAACCAAACGCAGCCAAACGCTTGCACACATGCGTTCCTATGTTTAACATGGGAACGCATGTGCCTGCGTTTGGCCACATTTGCATTCGGATGCAGTAATTTATGAGCCCTCTCGACCGCACTCCAAACGCAGCATGCAGCATTTTTTTGTGCGTTCACAGCGCTTGTTTTATCTGCAAGCGCCCACAAGCGCACAAAAAAATGCATGGATCTCAATGGATCCCCAGTGTCCTCCGCATGACACCGCAGGAGAACGCTGCGGATCTCACTGAGATCTCTCCCGGTGGCCGCCGATGATCATGCAGAGCCACAGCTGATCTCCCGCCGGAGTCAGCGGGGAGAAACAGCTGATCTGACAGCTGTTTAAATCTCGTGTGCTGACACTGAAAAGGTGATGTCGGTGCGGGAGATTTGAAGAAGAGATCAGCTGTTTCTTAACTCCTGCACTGATATCACCCTATTCGGTGTCAGCGCAGGAGATTTAAACAGCTGTCAGATCAGCTGTATCTCCCTGCTGACACCAGCGGGAGATCAGCTGTGCCGGGAAGAGGAGATCTCTGCCACTGATCTCCTCCTCCCGGCCGCCCCAGAGACAGCTGATTGGCTACCCGGGCACCATAGTAATGTGAACGCATGCGGAGATTCTCCGCTGCAATTCACATTATTATGGGCTGCGTTTGCCTGCGTTTGCGTCTGCATGCCCTCCGCATGCAGACACAAACGCAAGTGTGAAGGCAGCCTAACATGGGAGCCTATGGGGCTGGATTCCACCGGTCTGGGAGGATCCGGGAACCGGACCCCTGCGGCTGCACGCCGCAGTTGTTTCAGGACTGCGGCTAGCCCCCTGCCAGCTGCGGTCCTGATTCATCAGTAGCGGCAGCTGCGTGCGGGTGCACACCGGACCGGAGGGCATATTAGCCCTCTGGTTCTGTGTGCTTATCCGATCCATGGCTGTCAGGTTCATCCTGACAGCCTCGGATTGGATGGGACACGCAGTGTGAAGCCAGCCTAAGTAAAAAAAAGAAATCTGGTGTCAATATCCTTTAATGTCGGCATTTGGACAAGCCCATTATAACAACTGGACTATTTCACCATGAAGTATCTGATGATAATATACAGAAATGTTGTGGGGAATGGGTGATTTTGATCCTTTATTGCTGTTGCTATATAATAATGTCAGCAGAGGTAAATTTTCCCTGGTGACAAAAGAGATCCTGGCGGCTTTTAATTGCTTTTTTTTCATTGACTTATGATTTCCTGATATTTTTTTAATCAACTGAAGCTGTAAAATGTCGAAAAAGTAGGTGTGTTTCTGCAGCTACAGAGGCAGCTTTCATATTAAAAAGGATTAATTTGATACAAACTGTTCTCCGTTCTTTTGACGGAAAATGGTAGATATCTTTATTTTCCTTGTCTAGTTGTATTGTTTCTCATATCCCAAAGAATTTTTATTAAAAAAGAAAAGAAAAAAGGGTGAGGAGGACGTGCAGCTTTTCTTACCTTAACTCTCTGCAGGAAAATTGTAAACTTAGCAAAAATGTTTTGCAGCAAATCGAACCATTGTGAAAAATTCATCATCCGCATCTGATCGGCGAGCCTGCGGCAAGAACTACAATGAGTATACATCCTACATCACAGATCATCCAATGCTGCCATGTGAAGATATTAAAATATTAATGATCATGTAGAAGGATAGACTCACTGCTCCACAAAGAACACATATACTCTTAGAAGTAAAGCCGGAGTTCATCTGTCAGGTAAAACCTCAGAGACCTAAAGTCTACCTTTCAAAGATAAAAAGAACTTTTGATGCCATATAGACAGATATCAGAAGTTTTGATCTGTGAGGGTCAGGAAGATGAGACCTCGGCTGATCCAAGGGGCATCCACCATATTCACAGTCAGATACAAAGCTCTGATAATAACTTTATGGCCACCTTCAATAATCACTAAAGCGATTAAGTAATCAGGGTGCTGGACTCTGCAGTTGTTCATATTTTCTATACCAAGCTTCTCAAGTGTTTTCATGCACTTCATAACTCAAAGATGCAGATAAATAAAATTAATGCTGCTTGTGCCTATCTACAGTACAATAAGAAAAATGAGAACTGTTGTCCTCTGCTTGCCCAGACTTTTTACTTTTCATTCCAAGCCATTGGCAAAAAAATTAGTAATGTAACTGTAGTAAGATATCTATGGCTGTAGGACAGCTAAGTACAAGTAAAGTAATAAATGATGGACGGTAGGTATACAGCAACTAAATGGTGGACAAAAAGGTATACAGCAGCTAAATGGTGGATGTTAGGTTATACTGCAGCTAAATGGTTATTGGTAGGGTATACAGTAGCTAAATGGTGAACGTTATGGTATACAGCAGCTAAATCGTGGATGTTAGGGTATACAGCAGCTAAGTGATGGATGGTAGGGTATACCAGCAGCTAAATGGTGGACAGTCGTGTATACAGCAGCTAAATGGTGGATAGTAGTGTATATAGCAGCTAAATGGGGTGGATGGTAGGGTATACAGCAGCTAAATGGTGGACAGTAGGGTAGACACCATCTAAATCGTGGACCGTAGGTTAAACAGCAGCTAAATGTTGGATAGTAGGATATACAGTAGCCAAGTGGTGGATGGTAGGATATACAGCAGTTAAATAGTGGACAGTAGTATATATAGCAGCTAAATGGTGGATGATAGGGTATACAGCAGCTAAATAGTGGATGGCAGGGAATACAGTAGCTAAGTGGTAGATGGTAGGGTATACAGAAACTAAATGGTGGATGGTAGGGTATACAGCAGCTATTTGGTGGATGGTAGATTATACAGCAGATAAATGGTGGATGGTAGGTATACATCAGCTACAAGGTGGGGTATACAGCAGATAAATGGTGGATGGTAGGTTTACAGCAGCTACATATCTGCAATATTTAGGAAGACTGGTAAAATATACTTACTTCATGACCAGCTCAGAATCGATCTCATCAATTTGTGAGACTGTGCTAACCACACACTGACAAGGGAAAAAAAAAAAGAAAAAGGAATTATAAAGTAAGATATATAATAAAACCCCAAACAGAATAGAAACTCTGACCTTATGAATTAGACACAACAAATCTGCACACAAATAGTATTGTGAATGGGATTTTTACGTAGATTGGTAAAAATATAGACACTCAGATTTAATCGTTTGGAGCATAGTACAACTCATCTTAGCGATGCCCCTTATTCTAGATGCTCTTTAAAGCCATGCAGATAGGTAAAAAAGGTCTCTTATAAAATAAAAACACCATATATTCATCTCTCAGACTGGCGACATTGCAGTGATGTTGTTGCCACGTCTCCTGATGTTTGCATGACATGAATATGCCACGTGATCCCTGTAACAAATCAGCAGCCACTATTAAGGCTGCTGCACACTAATTTTCCTCGGATGTGCTTTGGACAAGCAGAATAGCAGCGGCTGACTAGCTGCAGGGGTCACAGCCACTGATTAGCTGCAGGGGTCACATCCGCTGATTATCTGCAGGGGTCACATCCGCTGATTATCTGCAGGGGTCACATCTGCTGATTATCTGCAGGGGTCACATCCGCTGATTAGCTGCAGGGGTCACATCCGCTGATTATCTGCAGGGGTCACATCTGCTGATTATCTGCAGGGGTCACATCCTCTGATTATCTATAGGAGTCACATCCGCTGATTATCTGCAGGGGTCACATCCGCTGACTGGCTGCAGGGTCACAGCTGCTAATTATCTGCAGGGGTCACATCCACTGATTAGTTACATAGGTCACATCCTCTGATTATCTGCTGGGGTCACATCCGCTGATTATCTGCAGGGGTCACATCCGCTGACTGGCTGCAGGGGTCACAGCTGCTAATTATCTGCAGGGGTCACATCCACTGATTAGTTACATAGGTCACATCCTCTGATTATCTGCTGGGGTCACATGTGCCTCAGGAGAGGAGACCTGGCGCTCACATTGCTGGAACGGCACTGATCTGAGAGGTATATATATGGTGCTTTTATTTACAAGAAGGGAGGAGAGTATGTGTATTAAGTTTGTCCCGTCCTGTGGCATAGACTACATTATTCTGGTGCTTTTTAATTAGTGAATCCTCATATTTCCAAATTGATACATTCTCTAAAAATTACTAATTTTATTAAACGAGTAATTTAGGGACAAAGAGAAAAAAATAAAGTCTCATAATATTTAAATAACAACAACTCTTCACATTCTTCAAGTCATGGTATTCCCATCTGCAATTTCCCATCACATATGTAGAAGATGTACTAATAATAATATTGGCAAATCCCTCCAATTAGAAATGTAGTATAGTTCTCCTGATTAGCCAAGTCTCATGTGCAGGACATTACAGCAGCTTAGTTATCCATGGCTACTTTATGAGACAAATTTATAAAGAAAGGATGGCACTAACCAGATAGTCAATTTCTTGTGCAAAGTTCTTTATTCCCATTCACAGGAATGCGGGGTTGATGGCAGTGCAGGGAGGGAAGGGGTGCAGGGTGGACTACGGGCGCTCCGTTTCACGTGTTAACGCTTCAACAGGTCTTCAACGAGACCCATTGAAGCGTTAACACGTGAAACGGAGCGCCCGTAGTCCACCCTGCACCCCTTCCCTCCCTGCACTGCTATCAACCCCGCATTCCTGTGAATGGGAATAAAGAACTTTGCACAAGAAATTGACGATCTGGTGAGTGCCATCCTTGCTTTATAAATTTGTCTCATAAGGCTGCATGACTCTAGATTGAGCAACGCAAAATCATAACCCACAGCTGGTAACCTGGTCGTTAAAGCTATGCCCGGTTAGCTGCTAGTGCCTGGAAACCTTCACTTTGTTTATCCATGGCTACAGCCACTCATATAGTAACAGTTAGTTGCTCATGGTCATAACCATAGATACCTAAGCTGTAATGTCCTATACACGAGATAAGAGGCAGCTAATCAGGAGAACTATACTACATTTCTAATTGGAGGCATTTTATACCATTACTATTATTACACCAACTACTTATTGGTATAGGACCTTGGAGAAGGGAATACCTTTACTCTTTTCTGATACAGTGAAAGACTTCAAGCCGCAGAGTTGTCCTGCCTGTTCTGCGCCCCTGCCCATTGTGTATGAGCTCCTGAGCCCATCACGTGGCTGCAGTGGGCCGCCAGGTCGACCTTTTACAGTGATGTGAAAGCTGACAACATGATTTAAGGTCAAGTGATGCGGGGTCATGTTATTATTAGAGGGACATGTGATATACTATGGAGATCCTGGTGTCACATGACCTGAGTGGCAGAAAGAGGTGGCTTCAGACTACAAGATACATTAGTTAGTTGCTGCACACTATGGAACGTTGTATATAAATATATCTGAATAACCCCTTTATTCAGTTTTAAAAACTTTTAAGAGAAAGTTTAAAAAATTACAAATAGCATTGTAGAATACCGTATACAATATATAAAGCTTTAAAGGGAACCAGGATTTAGTTTCAAGGGAACTAGGATATGACACTTCTTCTCTGCAATCAAACCTGGAATCTTTCAAGTAAAGTTATGATTGCATTTAGCATCCCAGTGCCTGTAAGGCTTCACTTTATATCACTAAATCCTTGCGCTTCATGATAGGAGCACAGAGCTCCAGTCCTCGGTCCCAGGAATCTGTGCTCAGTACCTGCTTAATGATGTTTTTTGCGGTTGCCATCATTTCCTCAGCATAGATCTCGAAAAAGTCCAGCTTTCTCTGCTTTAATAGACCAAAGACCAACGACACCAATCTCTCCTGCAGACAAAAAAATGGTACTAGACTTTATCAGGAAAGACTGCTTTCACATCACATATCTTTTCCTGTCCATGAGATCCTACGAAGTGCAGGCATGCCAGGCACTTTCACTCACGCAATGTATACATACATACATTATATATATATCTATTATATAATTGCGAATGGGTTTTTTGCCCCTTCTGACTCCACTCGCAATGCGAGTCGGCGTGGTCATGTGGATACACCCGAAGCATTGTATTATATAATTGCGAATGGGTTTTTTGCCCCTTCTGACTCCACTCGCAATGCGAGTCGGCGTGGTCATGTGGATACGCCCGAAGCATTGGCCGCGCAGCGGCCATTGCGAGCAGTTCTAAGGCGACTCGCTATGCCCGCGCAGCGGGCATGGCGAGTCGCCTTAGCAGCGCGAAGCATTGGCCGCGAAGCGGCCATTGCGACTCAGAGACTCGCTCTTCTAGAATCCCGATGCATGTGCATCGGGCACCCAGCTAGTATATATATATATATATATATATATATATATATATTAAAGCAGAAAAAAAAAACTGCATAGCACTCACAGACTAATGTGAACCGGTGCCAGCAGGGCTGCTGAATCAAATAACTAGAAAGAAATGCTCTGCAGCACTCGGTTACTACCAAAGATGTACATGTGCTAACAAGCTATATATATATGAGAAAAAAGTTAAAAACTTACATTTTTTCAAAAAACTCAAAATCATCTTTTTATTCTGAAGTTCTTGGTACATACATTGGCCAATGTCTGTTTGCTCGTCGACTGCGACAAAGTGACTTCAGGTCCGACGAGTCCTACTCTGATATCCCTATCCTCCTTGTCCACCCCCCACCTCTCAGTGGGCAGACCCCATCTCAACCTTAGATCACCTGCAGTCAACAAGGGTGCAATTGCAGCATGGAGCCAGCAACTCCATAAAATACAAAGCAGAAAAAAAAACTGCATAGCACTCACAGACTAATGTGAACCGGTGCCAGCAGGGCTGCTGAATCAAATAACTAGAAAGAAATGCTCTGCAGCACTCGGTTACTACCAAAGATGTACATGTGCTAACAAGCTATATATATATGAGAAAAAAGTTAAAAACTTACATTTTTTCAAAAAACTCAAAATCATCTTTTTATTCTGAAGTTCTTGGTACATACATTGGCCAATGTCTGTTTGCTCGTCGACTGCGACAAAGTGACTTCAGGTCCGACGAGTCCTACTCTGATATCCCTATCCTCCTTGTCCACCCCCCACCTCTCAGTGGGCAGACCCCATCTCAACCTTAGATCACCTGCAGTCAACAAGGGTGCAATTGCAGCATGGAGCCAGCAACTCCATAAAATACAAAGCAGAAAAAAAAAAACTGCATAGCACTCACAGACTAATGTGAACCGGTGCCAGCAGGGCTGCTGAATCAAATAACTAGAAAGAAATGCTCTGCAGCACTCGGTTACTACCAAAGATGTACATGTGCTAACAAGCTATATATATATGAGAAAAAAGTTAAAAACTTACATTTTTTCAAAAAACTCAAAATCATCTTTTTATTCTGAAGTTCTTGGTACATACATTGGCCAATGTCTGTTTGCTCGTCGACTGCGACAAAGTGACTTCAGGTCCGACGAGTCCTACTCTGATATCCCTATCCTCCTTGTCCACCCCCCACCTCTCAGTGGGCAGACCCCATCTCAACCTTAGATCACCTGCAGTCAACAAGGGTGCAATTGCAGCATGGAGCCAGCAACTCCATAAAATACAAAGCAGAAAAAAAACTGCATAGCACTCACAGACTAATGTGAACCGGTGCCAGCAGGGCTGCTGAATCAAATAACTAGAAAGAAATGCTCTGCAGCACTCGGTTACTACCAAAGATGTACATGTGCTAACAAGCTATATATATATGAGAAAAAAGTTAAAAACTTACATTTTTTCAAAAAACTCAAAATCATCTTTTTATTCTGAAGTTCTTGGTACATACATTGGCCAATGTCTGTTTGCTCGTCGACTGCGACAAAGTGACTTCAGGTCCGACGAGTCCTACTCTGATATCCCTATCCTCCTTGTCCACCCCCCACCTCTCAGTGGGCAGACCCCATCTCAACCTTAGATCACCTGCAGTCAACAAGGGTGCAATTGCAGCATGGAGCCAGCAACTCCATAAAATACAAAGCAAAAAAAAAAACTGCATAGCACTCACAGACTAATGTGAACCGGTGCCAGCAGGGCTGCTGAATCAAATAACTAGAAAGAAATGCTCTGCAGCACTCGGTTACTACCAAAGATGTACATGTGCTAACAAGCTATATATATATGAGAAAAAAGTTAAAAACTTACATTTTTTCAAAAACTCAAAATATTTTATCGAAGTCTTGGTACATTACATTCAAGTTGTTTGCTCAGTCGCACTGCGGACAAAGTGACTTCAGTCCGATGAGTCCTACTTCTGATATCCTTATCCTCCTTGTCACCCACCTCTCATGGGCAGACCTCCATCTCAACCTTAGATCACCTGCAGTCAACAAGGGTGCAATTGCAGCATGGAGCCAGCAACTCCATAAAAACAAAGCAGAAAAAAAAACTGCATGCACTCACAGACTAATGCGAACCGGTGCCAGCAGGGCTGCTGAATCAAATAACTAGAAAGAAATGCTCTGCAGCACTCGTTACTACCAAAGATGTACATGTGCTAACAAGCTTTTATATATATGAGAAAAAAGTTAAAAACTTACATTTTTTCAAAAAACTCAAAAGTAGTCCATGCTGCAGAGCTTCTTTCATATTGATTCTGTCGCACTGCTGCAGTTACTTAGTCTTGAGTTCTATGCAGTTTTTTTTTTCTGCTTTGTATTTTATGGAGTTGCTGGCTCCATGCTGCAATTGCACCCTTGTTGACTGCAGGTGATCTAAGGTTGAGATGGGGTCTGCCCACTGAGAGGTGGGGGGTGGACAAGGAGGATAGGGATATCAGAGTAGGACTCGTCGGACCTGAAGTCACTTTGTCGCAGTCGACGAGCAAACAGACATTGGCCAATGTATGTACCAAGAACTTCAGAATAAAAAGATGATTTGAGTTTTTTGAAAAAATGTAAGTTTTTAACTTTTTTCTCATATATATATAGCTTGTTAGCACATGTACATCTTTGGTAGTAACCGAGTGCTGCAGAGCATTTCTTTCTAGTTATTTGATTCAGCAGCCCTGCTGGCACCGGTTCACATTAGTCTGTGAGTGCTATGCAGTTTTTTTTTTTCTGCTTTGTATTTTATGGAGTTGCTGGCTCCATGCTGCAATTGCACCCTTGTTGACTGCAGGTGATCTAAGGTTGAGATGGGGTCTGCCCACTGAGAGGTGGGGGGTGGACAAGGAGGATAGGGATATCAGAGTAGGACTCGTCGGACCTGAAGTCACTTTGTCGCAGTCGACGAGCAAACAGACATTGGCCAATGTATGTACCAAGAACTTCAGAATAAAAAGATGATTTTGAGTTTTTTGAAAAAATGTAAGTTTTTAACTTTTTTCTCATATATATATAGCTTGTTAGCACATGTACATCTTTGGTAGTAACCGAGTGCTGCAGAGCATTTCTTTCTAGTTATTTGATTCAGCAGCCCTGCTGGCACCGGTTCACATTAGTCTGTGAGTGCTATGCAGTTTTTTTTTTTCTGCTTTGTATTTTATGGAGTTGCTGGCTCCATGCTGCAATTGCACCCTTGTTGACTGCAGGTGATCTAAGGTTGAGATGGGGTCTGCCCACTGAGAGGTGGGGGGTGGACAAGGAGGATAGGGATATCAGAGTAGGACTCGTCGGACCTGAAGTCACTTTGTCGCAGTCGACGAGCAAACAGACATTGGCCAATGTATGTACCAAGAACTTCAGAATAAAAAGATGATTTTGAGTTTTTTGAAAAAATGTAAGTTTTTAACTTTTTTCTCATATATATATAGCTTGTTAGCACATGTACATCTTTGGTAGTAACCGAGTGCTGCAGAGCATTTCTTTCTAGTTATTTGATTCAGCAGCCCTGCTGGCACCGGTTCACATTAGTCTGTGAGTGCTATGCAGTTTTTTTTTTTTCTGCTTTGTATTTTATGGAGTTGCTGGCTCCATGCTGCAATTGCACCCTTGTTGACTGCAGGTGATCTAAGGTTGAGATGGGGTCTGCCCACTGAGAGGTGGGGGGTGGACAAGGAGGATAGGGATATCAGAGTAGGACTCGTCGGACCTGAAGTCACTTTGTCGCAGTCGACGAGCAAACAGACATTGGCCAATGTATGTACCAAGAACTTCAGAATAAAAAGATGATTTTGAGTTTTTTGAAAAAATGTAAGTTTTTAACTTTTTTCTCATATATATATAGCTTGTTAGCACATGTACATCTTTGGTAGTAACCGAGTGCTGCAGAGCATTTCTTTCTAGTTATTTGATTCAGCAGCCCTGCTGGCACCGGTTCACATTAGTCTGTGAGTGCTATGCAGTTTTTTTTTTCTGCTTTGTATTTTATGGAGTTGCTGGCTCCATGCTGCAATTGCACCCTTGTTGACTGCAGGTGATCTAAGGTTGAGATGGGGTCTGCCCACTGAGAGGTGGGGGGTGGACAAGGAGGATAGGGATATCAGAGTAGGACTCGTCGGACCTGAAGTCACTTTGTCGCAGTCGACGAGCAAACAGACATTGGCCAATGTATGTACCAAGAACTTCAGAATAAAAAGATGATTTTGAGTTTTTTGAAAAAATGTAAGTTTTTAACTTTTTTCTCATATATATATAGCTTGTTAGCACATGTACATCTTTGGTAGTAACCGAGTGCTGCAGAGCATTTCTTTCTAGTTATTTGATTCAGCAGCCCTGCTGGCACCGGTTCACATTAGTCTGTGAGTGCTATGCAGTTTTTTTTTCTGCTTTGTATTTTATGGAGTTGCTGGCTCCATGCTGCAATTGCACCCTTGTTGACTGCAGGTGATCTAAGGTTGAGATGGGGTCTGCCCACTGAGAGGTGGGGGGTGGACAAGGAGGATAGGGATATCAGAGTAGGACTCGTCGGACCTGAAGTCACTTTGTCGCAGTCGACGAGCAAACAGACATTGGCCAATGTATGTACCAAGAACTTCAGAATAAAAAGATGATTTTGAGTTTTTTGAAAAAATGTAAGTTTTTAACTTTTTTCTCATATATATATAGCTTGTTAGCACATGTACATCTTTGGTAGTAACCGAGTGCTGCAGAGCATTTCTTTCTAGTTATTTGATTCAGCAGCCCTGCTGGCACCGGTTCACATTAGTCTGTGAGTGCTATGCAGTTTTTTTTTTTCTGCTTTGTATTTTATGGAGTTGCTGGCTCCATGCTGCAATTGCACCCTTGTTGACTGCAGGTGATCTAAGGTTGAGATGGGGTCTGCCCACTGAGAGGTGGGGGGTGGACAAGGAGGATAGGGATATCAGAGTAGGACTCGTCGGACCTGAAGTCACTTTGTCGCAGTCGACGAGCAAACAGACATTGGCCAATGTATGTACCAAGAACTTCAGAATAAAAAGATGATTTTGAGTTTTTTGAAAAAATGTAAGTTTTTAACTTTTTTCTCATATATATATAGCTTGTTAGCACATGTACATCTTTGGTAGTAACCGAGTGCTGCAGAGCATTTCTTTCTAGTTATTTGATTCAGCAGCCCTGCTGGCACCGGTTCACATTAGTCTGTGAGTGCTATGCAGTTTTTTTTTCTGCTTTGTATTTTATGGAGTTGCTGGCTCCATGCTGCAATTGCACCCTTGTTGACTGCAGGTGATCTAAGGTTGAGATGGGGTCTGCCCACTGAGAGGTGGGGGGTGGACAAGGAGGATAGGGATATCAGAGTAGGACTCGTCGGACCTGAAGTCACTTTGTCGCAGTCGACGAGCAAACAGACATTGGCCAATGTATGTACCAAGAACTTCAGAATAAAAAGATGATTTTGAGTTTTTTGAAAAAATGTAAGTTTTTAACTTTTTTCTCATATATATATAGCTTGTTAGCACATGTACATCTTTGGTAGTAACCGAGTGCTGCAGAGCATTTCTTTCTAGTTATATATATATATATATATATATATATATATATATATAACACACAAACACACACACACACACATTGCGGGAGTCAACAAAGGGTTAAAAATTAAATAAAACCATGCTCGCCTCTCCAACAGTGTCCCGCACTGCCTCCCTTGCTCCTGGGACTGAAGGACCTGTGGTTGTCTGGCAACCTGATCAGCTAAGCATTCATGTGACCGATCAGCTGATCAGATTGTCACATGACCGTGTGGTTTAAATCTCCAGCCCGCTGATCAGTTTTGGCGGGCGGGAGATTTAAACTGTGCGGTCGTGTGACAATCTGATCAGCTGATCGGTCACATGAATGCTTAGCTGATCAGGTTGCCAGACAACCACAGGTCCTTCAGTCCCAGGAGCGAGGGAGGCAGCGCGGGACACTGTCGGAGAGGTGAGCATGTTTTTTTATTTTTAACCCTTTCTTTAACTAAATTTCACTTTCGCAATGTATGTATTATACATTGGGGAAGTGAAATGAGATGGTAAGGAGCAATTTTAGTGTACTGAGCATGCCCAGTACACTAAAATCGTGTCCGAAGAACGATCTTGTGTTTCCTTGGACCCGTGCTCCATAGGCCCCATGTTATTGGCCGCGGATCCTGTCGGATCAGATTCTGTCCAATTTGATCCGCTGTGCACATAATCGGAGCACTCTCCGATTTTGGGCACAGCTAAAAATCAGACAGAATCGGATCTGACAAAAATCGGATGCCATTAAGGGCAAATCCGATCTGATCCGTGCCCATAGACTAACATGGGGCCAAATCGGATCTGTGGCTCAGTTTTACAACGGACAGTCACGTATCCAGAAAATCGTAATGTGAAAGCAGCCTAACAAATACAATCAGATCCTAAATGTTGTTGATGTAAACAGCAAAATGATGTATATACACAAGATGAGAGCTCAGGCACAAGAGTCACATAAAGGAAAACTGTTCTGGTCTCACTACAAGAGGAAGGCTGCACTGTGCTCCGTCCTCACCTCCTCTATCACGTGCAGTCCTCCTCCAATGGTCTGTTCAGGTCTGTGCGAGCGTACGATGTGAATTCTGCAATGATCATTTTATCAATCAGCTTTTCCAGTTCACAAAGTTGGATCCAAGGTGTCTGTGGAGGGAAAATAAAATAACATTTTTTTAAAGGGTTTTCCCATTAGAAAAGATACATTGTATAAAATATGTAAATATTTTTATTTTAATGTATAGCTGTAAAAGTCATGCGTTGTTCAAAAATACTCACCTTTCGTCTTCTGGATTAGGCCCCGTGGTGTTATATCAGCGAGTTTTACTCTCCATCACAGGGGCTGAGCTTGCACAGTTCCTTTTATCCTAAAAAAAATAGTCTCCCAGGCATTCAAGGTATAAATGAGATGCTGCTCGAGCTCACACAGGTATGACCCCGCATGGAAGATCAGAATGCTGGGGAGCATGTGCAGTGATTACAGACACCGTCCCCGCGCTCACACAGGTCTGACAACACACGGAGGATGCAGAATGCTGGGGAGCATGTGCAGTGATTACAGAAACCGTCCCGCACTCATACAGGTCTGACAGTACAGAGGATCCAGAATGCTGGGGAACATGTGCAGTGATTACAGACACCGTCCACGTGCTCATACAGGTCTGACAGCACGTGGAGGATCCAGAATGCTGGAGAGTGTGTGCAGTGATTGCAGACACACTCCAAGCTCCTGCAGCTCTCACAGCTGGTGAGATTGTTCCGCTTCCACTGCGCACAAAGTCAGACCTGTGTGAGTGTGGGGACGGTTTCTGTAATCACTGCACATGCTCCCAGCATTCTGCATCCTCCGTGTGTTGTCACAGCTCTGTGAGTGCGGGGGTGGTGTCTGTAATCACTGCACACGCTCTCCAGCATTCTGGATCCTCCGTGTGCGGTCAGACCTGTGTGAGTGAAGGGACAGTGTCTGTAATCACTGCACATGCTACCCAGCAATCTGGATCCTCCGTGTGCTGTCAGACCTGTGTGAGCGCAGGGACGGTGTCTGTAATCACTACACATGCTCCCCAGCATTCTGGATCCTTCGAGTGCGGTCAGACCTGTGTGAGTGCGAGGATGGTGTCCATAATCACTTCACATGATACCCAGCAATCTGAATCCTCCTTGTGCTGTCAAACCTGTATGAGCGCGGGATGGTGTCTGTAATCACTGCACACGCTCCCCAGCATTCTGGATCCTCCGTGTGCTGTCAGACCTGTGTGAGTGCAAGGATGGTGTCTGTAATCACTACACATGCTACCCAGAATTCTGGATCCTCTGTGTGCTATCAGACCTGTATGACTGCGGGGACGGTGTCTGTAATCACTGGACATTCCCAGCATTCTGGATTCTCCGTGTGCTGTCAGACCTGTGTGAGTGTGAGGATAGTGTCTGTAATCACTGCACATGCTCCCAGCATTCTGGATCCTCCGTGTGCTGACAGACCTATGTGAGTGCAAGGATGGTGTCTGTAATCACTATACATGTTACCCAGCATTCTGGATTCTCCGTGTGCTATCAGACCTGTATGAGTGCGGGGACGGTGTCTGTAATCACTGCACACGCTCCCGCATTCTGGATTCTCCGTGTGCTGACAGACCTGTGTGAGTGCAAGGATGGTGTCTGTAATCACTATACATGCTCCCCAGCATTCTGGATCCTCCGTGTGCTGACAGACCTGTGTGAGTGCAAGGATGGTGTCTGTAATCACTATACATGCTCCCCAGCAATCTGGATCCTCCTTGTGCTGTCAGACTTGTATGAGGGCAGGGACGGTGTCTGTAATCACTGCACACGCTCCCAGCATTCTGGATCCTCCGTGTGCTGTCAGACTGTGCATCTCTCTTATACTTTGCATGCCAGGGGAACTAATATTTTGTTAGGATAATTGGAACTGCGTAAGCGCGGCCCCTGTGATGGAGAGTAAATCTCACTGATATAACGCATAGGGTCTAATCCAGGAGATGAAAAGTGAGAATTTAAATAGCTATAAAATACAAAAATATTTATTTACACAGTGTATTTAATTAAATGTATCTCTTATGATGGCAATACTCCTTTACTTTCTTTATTTTTTTTTTAGTGATCACAAAACATTATTTCAGAACTCTCAATTCCCTGTCTGTATTCAGTACTCATACACCGCATGCTCCAACTCTCCCTCTAGAGGCAGCAGCGAGCAGTCAGCATATCTGTGCAGGAGGTTTGGTGCTCTGTACCAGAAAATTAGCTGAATCAATACATTAGGAATCCATTAGCACAGAAATGAATCTAAAACATAATGATAAAGGTGGGAATTCACTTTAACGACACAGACTCTCTGTGAGGCTCACAATGACACAGGTCACACTCACCATAGCGCTAATTTTATTAACATAGCCGTGGTTCACCTCCAGGTGTATGTTTGATAAAGGTCATAGACTGGGACGATAAGTTGCACACCCTTTCTTTTATACCACAATTAAAGAAATCATAACTGCAACTTCACTTGAGTGCGGATTCTTTTTATAGATCTCCTGTATATAGATCATCAATTTTAGATCATGGGGTCCAACACCGATCAGCCATTTGCAGCTCAGGTGGTGACTTGATGTAAACATAAAATGAAGCTGAATGTGCCACTCTGCTCAATGTACAGAAGCCACTGCTGAGCAATACAGAGCAGAGTATGAGGCTTTAGCGGTGCAGTGCTGCAGTGTAAAGCATCATGTAGAAATAGGGCAGCAGAATCACAGCTCAGATAAATAATGATTTCAGACTTCTTTATTGTAGTCTGTATCTTACATCAATTATTTGCCCCTTTTTTCTTGGAACTGAATCCATTTTGATTAATAATATAAGATGGCAGCATGTCAGTGAATATGTCTTAGCAAGGCTCGTTACACATTGGAGAATTATGTTTATGGGCTTGGAAAGTATTATTGCTGTGACTGCAGGGATGATGGCATATGGCGAACCTGCTTTCCTGGCTACAATCTGGGGGGCTTCTCTGACTAAAGGAGAGAGCTGGACACAATCTCCACTTCTACAGTACAGAGCTCTGCTCCCATCAACTTCACAGAAACAAAGTCTTAATATTCTTGTGCTTCTCTTGAAACAAGAAGGAAGGAAGAAAGGAAGGAAAAAAAAGATAGAAAGAGAATTAGATAATACGAGAAAGAGAATTGGAAAGAGGATGAAAAAGAGAGAAAATTAGAATATAAGGGGAAATGAAAAAGAGGATGAAAAACAGAAAATAAAGAGAAGTGTGAATGAAAGAGCGAATAGGAATGAGGGAATGGGAAAGAGGGAATGAGATTGAGAAAGAGGGAATGAGATTGAGAAAGAGGGAATGAGATTGAGAAAGAGGGAATGAGATTGAGAAAGAGGGAATGAAATTGAGAAAGAGGGAAATAGAAACAGGGAATGAGGATGAGAAAGAAGGAATGAGATTGAGAAAGAGGGAAATAGAAACAGGGAATGAGGATGAGAAAGAAGGAATGAGATTGAGAAAAGAGGGAATGAGATTGAGAAAGAGGGAATGAGATTGAGAAAAGAGGGAATGAGATTGAGAAAGAGGGAATGAGATTGAGAAAGAGGGAATGAGATTGAGAAAGAGGGAATGAGATTGAGAAAGAGGGAATGAGATTGAGAAAGAGGGAATAAGAAAGAGGGAATGAGATTGAGAAAGGGGAATGAGGATAAGAAAGAAGGAATGAGATTGAGAAAGAGGGAATAAGGATGAGAAAGAGGGAATGAATGATGAGATTGAGGGAATGAATAATGAGAAAGGGTGAATGAGGATAAGAAAGAGGGATTGAGGATAAGAAAAAGGGACTGAGGATGAGAAAGAGAATGAGAATAAAAAAAGAGGAATGGGAAAGAGGAAATGAGAAAGAAGGAATGAGAGAGGCAGATCCATACAAACTGTGGCGTGAATGACTTGGTATGTCTTAAGGGCCTGTCACACGTGTCAATGTCGTCAGCGATCTGATCGCTGACGACATTGACGGCTGATTGCTGGTGAGCTGTCACACAGACAGACTCACCAGCGATCAATTGACCAGAAACATCGTGGAAACTATTTAAATATCGTTTCCACGATGTCCTGCTCCCGCTGGCAGCCTGCTGGAAGCGGGAGCAGGCTGGTCTCCAAGGTAAACTGCGGGTATCTAGGCAGCGCGCGCTGCCTAGATACCCGACGTGTACCTTAGTTACCAGCCTCCTCCGCTCACCGGCTGGTATCTAAGGTACACAGCGGGTAACTAGGGACCCTAGTTACCCGCTGTGTACCTTAGATACCAGCCGGTGAGCGGAGGAGGCTGGTAACTAAGGTACACGTCGGGTATCTAGGCAGCGCGCGCTGCCTAGATACCCGCAGTTTACCTTGGATACCAGCTCCCAGCGCTTGCGACAGGCGCTGGGAGCTGGAATATCGCTACTCCCGGTGTCACACGCAGCGATGCTGCGTGTCCACCGGGCGACAATCGCCAGGTTTTAGAGCAGGTTCTAAAACCTGGCGATCATCAACCAGCGATTTATCGCTGGTTGATTCACTATGTCACACGCATCAATATCGCTGCAACGTCACGTGCAGCCGATATCGTGCAGGCGATATTGATGCGTGTGACAGGCCCTTAAGGCTACCCTCACATTTGCGTTTGTGTCTGCATGCTGATGGCATGCAGACACAAACGCAGTGAAAGCATGGTCATTTTATGATGTGTCCGCAGCAGAGAATGTCCGCCTGCGGACACATCACTGTGGAACCCGGGTAGCCAAAAGGCGGTGTCCGGGGGCGGGCCAGAGGCGGAGATCAGCGGCGGAGATCTCCTCCTCCCCGCCGCCGGTAAGCTCCGGGACGTGTCAGCGGGGTTAAACAGCTGATCTGACAGCTGTGTGAATCCCCTGCGCTGACACCGAGAGGAGATGTCGGCGCGGAAAAGATTCAAACAGCTGTCACATCAGCTGTTTCTCCCCGCCGACACCGCTAGGAGATTACCGGTGGCGGGGAGGAGGAGATCATCAGTGGCTCCAGCTGATCTCCCGGTGGTCGTTGGTGATCTCCTGTGACATCACCGGCGGCCACCGGGAGAAATTTCAATGGGTCAGCAGCGTTCTCCTGCGCTGTCATGCGCAAAACACTGTGGACCCATTGACGCCAATGCATTCTTTTGTGCGCTTGGGGAAGCTTGCTGATTTTCCAAGGTCCCCGAGCGCACAAAAAATGCAACATGCTGCATCCCGGGTGCGAACGGGGGACCCTGGAGGGAGCAGATATCATCCGCATGCGCACCCGAACGCAGCAAACGCTGCCAAACGCAGGCATTTACATTCCTATGTTAAACATAGGAACTCAGTGCGCATGCGCTTGACTGCGTATGGGAACGCAGCATACGCTGCCTTCCCATACGCAAATGTGAAGGCACCCTAATTCTCAGTTGATACACTTGTGTTTTCAGTCACAAGAAACGATTGCATCTTGGTAAAAAGCACACATAGTAATATTACCCATCACTTACCGAAAACTGTGAATGCCCTGGAGTTCTTGCTGCAGAACCTCTTGAGTTGTTGCTATCAGGTCCAGGGCCCCCACATATTCAGAGGTTGAGAGCAGCAGCTGAACCGTGGGCTGAGTCTGGTGCACGGTCGCCATTAATTTCAGTTTATTGTACACTTTAATACAGTTATTTCTGGTCAGGGCCTGGCGCAGGATTCGGAGAGATCCCTCACACATCACTCTGTCTATGTGAGAGATCTTGTCCCGCAGCATCTTCACGGCCTGGGAGGTTTTCCTGAGGTAATCCTGCAGCTCGTGCTGGGAGGTCATAGCGTGGAAGAAGGCGTCAGAGCGTAAGGAGATCTGATGGGCGATGTTCACCTCTACAATGTCCAGATAGTGGCTCAGCTGGAACAAGACAGAGAACGTGCACGGGGTGACTAGGACACATCTACAATAATAAGGGGCGGCATCCAGCGAACACCCACAAATATCCATGTATAACACTATAGGGAAGATCTGTGCTGAACTTATTTTTGCTTTTGATGACAAACTCAAAATGAGCAAGAAATCTTTTGTTCTGGTGGAGGAACTTACAGGCTTTGTCACCATTGTCCTCAGGAGCGCACCGCTCCCCTACCTGCCCACGTCACTGATTGATACCTCAGATCAGCAGTGTCAGTGCACCTTTGGCTCAAACAGTATCCTCAGAAGAAGTGGATGCGGCTTTACCTCTGCAGCATCGCAGGAGCACAGGGCAATGAGCGACTTATGAGCTCTATTGAAAAGAGCTTGTAAGCACTGAGCTCCTTGCCTGGGACACTGGAGACTGGTAATAGACTGCACTGATGACTGGCAAACTAGGCAACAAGCAGTAAGTAAGGCAACAACAAGTAAGGGCAGAGACCTGAATCTGTTACTGGGTCACATACTGCACTTCTTGCTGTTTGCTGTTTTGATAAAATACTTTTATATGCAGCAGCTCGGCTAGGTGGCGAGTTCCTGCCATGTCGTCTTCCATATTCACAAGCCCTGGCATTCCCTGCCCGCACCATTCATTGACAGATTTCTGTCTCCACTGTGCAGACGGTTGGGAAGCCGAGCGGTACCAACAGCAATATTGTCAAAACTACAGCAAAGAGCCCATTAAGCGTCCAGGCTTTAGATCAGGGTCTCTGTCTCTATTGTACGTTGCCCTCATATTGAGAAGCATTAACCTGGTCACAGATTCCCTTTACAAAGAAAAAACAATGAATAAGAAAAAATGCGGCACTCACCGAGCAGAACTTTTTTATTTCAGAGTCCTCTTTACATGGTGTCTCTGCAGTGGGGGAGGGAGTGGGGAGACAAACAGGTGACAGATTCTGTTTCGGAGCACCTGCCCCTTCTACGGACCTAGTTGAGACAACTAGGTCCGTAGAAGGGGCAGGTGCTCCGAAACGGAATCCTTCACCTGTGTGTCTCCCCACTCCCTCCCCCACTGCAGAGACACCATGTAAAGAGGACTCGAGTCTGAAATAAAAAAGAAAAAAGTTCTGCTCGGTGAGTGCCGCATTTTTTCTTATTCATCGCTATATGCTGTCTAACAGGCGTGCACCCGGGCACATAAACCTGCTTCACTCGCACCCTTACATGCTGACGTAGCACCGGTCCCTGCAGCGCAGCAGTGCCCAGTAGTGCCCAGTATTTATCTGCTATTTTTTAAAGAATATAATAATAATAATAAAAGATAAGAAATAAAATGCTGAACACTGAAGTAGGAGAACGATGATACCTTTTCCTGCAGCAGTTTAGCCGACGCGGCATCTCTGCTTCCATTACCGCTTGCGCTACTGAAATGGGACCAGGGTAAAACCGCATTGAATGTTAAGGAGTCATCCAAAGCAAAGTCTGGCTTCATGAAGATCTGGAAAGTAATAAAAGAAGAAATTATTTTTTTTTCAAGGGACTCAAACTTATTTTTAATTTCCAACCAAATTTCACTTTAAGCGTGGCGGCACAGAATGAGACACATACGAGATACTTGCATGAATCTCACATGACTCACCCGCAACGGCCGCCGCCTCTCTGGATGTGAGCTAGTCAGCTGCTTGTGTTTCTATGCTGCTCCACACTTCCGTCCAGAAAGGCAGGGGTCGTTCCAGATGAGTCATGCGAGACTCATGTAAGTATCTTGTATGCGTCTCGCTCAGTGTGTCTCTGCCCTAACTCACATTATTACTAAAAGTAGAATGGGAAAAGGAAGCCTTCTCCAGGGCCGTTGTGATCTCAGGCACCATTTACTGCACTGATGATGGCAAGAGCATAAAGCTGTAAGATGGGTGGTGGCAGATCAGGACAGATCAGAGGTGGCTCATACACTAAATTTGCATAGGATTTTTTTTAGGCAGCAACCTTTTATGATCAAGTTACTATGACCATTGCATACTCTCAATAATGTTCACCAATGGAGAGGGCAGGGCTGTCTGGGTGATGCTGCAATCCCAAACCAGTTGCAAATTCTTGTGACAGTTCAGACATTTCCCCATAGAGAAACATTCTGATAGCAGTGACATCTACAAGTCGCCGGACTGGTGTGTCAGTCTCCACAAGGAGAAAAGCTTTCCCCTGATATCCCGTCTGAGCCTCTCATACAGTCAGATCAGATCACATATTTTGCACTGACGAGGGGCAATCACTCTGAAAAACAGCGTCTGCAAAACGGGGTTCTGATCTGGCATAAACCCTTTGTCATATGAAAAGGCTTGTTAAATAGTATGGACTTTAAGGATTGCTACTTCCAATAGGTGGCGCTAGAGTTCATCTATTTCCTCTCTAAACACACAATTTGCCTATCTACAAGTCAATAAGGGAATACGGACAGCAGCTGACCTAAAGGGACTATACTTTTATCCAGCAACGGTGTAATGCAACATACCACACACTCAATACTCCTTTTCTTAAATTATATCACTTTTACCATGGTCTGAAGTATTAGCTGATCCAAAAGGGACAATTTACCTATAAATATACTAAAACGGAACCGTCAGCTGCAAACAAACAGCTGCAGCCTTATAAATGTAACTTTAGGCAATTAGTGACATTTGGTATATGGCAGACAATACTTAAAGCGTTATCCATAAGATGGCAGACACCTTGCCGAACGCTGGGAATTTGACCGCAGGGAGAGAAATCTGAGATTTAGACACTGCTTTCTCCAGCAGTCTTATAGATCATGTATGGAGTGCAGGTTGTAGGTCGGCTCTACAGAGATCCAGTCCTGGGATTCAGGAGCCCCGTTCACAGGATCACTGCAGCTCCCAGCAGTCAGATCACCAGAGATCAGGACATTATCCCCATCTTATGTATAGGGAATACATTCAGATTAT
The DNA here is from genome assembly GCA_033576535.1 of Allobates femoralis. Classification (NCBI taxonomy): domain Eukaryota; kingdom Metazoa; phylum Chordata; class Amphibia; order Anura; family Aromobatidae; genus Allobates; species Allobates femoralis. Next base: position 562,421,096 of record JARQOC010000001.1, on the reverse strand, counting down.
GGGAAAACCCCTATAAATGGTAAAAAGATCAAAAAGAAAAAAAACAGCTATATTTAAATGAATAAACTGTGACATGAAAAAATGCCCAAATACACGCACACACACTCACGTCACACACAAATCACACACACCACACACACGATACACACACAACACAAATACCACACAACATACACACACACACACACACACAACATACATACAACATACACACTCACACAACATCACACACACAAAACACTACAACACACCACACACAACAACCACACACACAACATACACACCAACACAACTTACACACCACACACACAACATACACACACAACATACACACCACACAACATACACACCACACACAACATACACCACACACACACACACACAACATACACACCACACACACAACATACACACACACACACATACACACCACACACACAACATACACACCACACACACAACATACACACACACACACAACATAGACACCACACACACAACATAGACACCACACACACAACATAGACACCACAAAAACACAACATACACACCACACACAACATACACACCACACACAACATACACACCACACACACAACATACACACCACACACACACAACATACACACCCTCACACAGCAGTTGGTTTACCTTCGGTACCTGATCCAGATCTGCCCTTGATTTATTAACTGAGAATAAATAGGAATATGTCAGAAATGGCAATTAATGTAAAAATCAGCCAAAGAGCACAAAGAGACTGAGATACCGGCAGATTACCACCACGGGGCTTATTCACATATTGCATTTCTGTAATATCACCGATTCTATCATGAAAGTGTGACAAAGCGCTGCAGGTTGGGGGGATTGGAAAAATTGCATCACAAAAACAAGATGTGAATAAACCTTCGCACATATAAAGAGTAGAATCCAATTAGTCTTCTATATCGCATTTATTTACATTTTCTTTTATGACTGTAAAAGTACTGTCACACCAGGTGACATCGCCGGCGATTTCGCAGGCGACGCAGGGGCGTGGCCTATTATCAGCGTCATTGGCGGCGAGTTGCCCCGTGTTTTGCACCAAAAAATCGGCTGAGAGTGATCGCCTGGTTTCCCAGCACTGCTCTGAAACCAGGCGACCACTCTCAGGCGATGTGTACACATAGCCCCATGTAACGTGGCGATTGGCCATGGTACAGGCAATGAGACCATAGGCTCCCATGTTACAGGATCGCCACTGGGGTTTGTAGACAAGCCAACGGCGACACCGCCTGTAACATCGCCTGTGCATCGCTGGAGGTATCGCCACATGTAAATACGCACCGGCGATGCTGGCGGGAGTGCCAAAAATGTGCGCGCTCCCGTACGTCGCTGCCGATATCTCCGGCGAAGTCACCTAGTGTGACGGTACCCTAAGGGGTAGGAATTAATCAGTAACTAAATCAGAACAAACCTGTCCGACATTAGCACGGAAAGTAATTATCAACATGTATAGATGTCACATGTAAAGAAAAGAACCCTAAAAGCTCAAAAACTCATGGTCCTGATGTCTTTCTCCTTTTCTTCTGGTATTGTTGGCGGGTAATGGCTGCAGCCAATGAATGTCACATATTGACACCAGAAGAGAAGGCAGAGACAGGGGTGGCCTGCCCAGCAGGACAGAGAAGCAGAGAACCAGCAGGCGGGTAGGTGCTGTGTACCGCACACTCGGTTTAACCGTACGTAAACTAAAAAGGTAGAAACCCTATTTCAACTCATAACTTTGTTTACCTTGCACTGACATTTTTTTTTAGCTGGATTCTAATTTTCTGCTTAATAAATTAGTCAAAAACTTAGCCACATTCACATTCGACCAAAAAAAAACCACAAAAACAAAAAACAAACCTCCTTTTGGCACATTTTTATTTTAATTGTAGTGCAGCGTTTGTGAGCCAAAAGTCTGGCACAAATTACTATGAGACTCTGGAGTAAATGTCCCTCGTTGTGCCGAACAAACCGATGATTATAGTGTTTGGCGGATGAGATCACACCAGGTTGGGAACACTCGTAAGTCATACAGGGACTGTGAAAAGAGGATACGGGGGCAAACATAGTGATACCTTGGTGCGACTATCTTTGTACGTGGTGCCTATTGATCCACGGAGATTCCAGTTACATTACCACAGCATTACTTTGGTCAGTCGACCATTGCACTCATGCAAGGTGCAGCCTTGATTATGAAGGGAAGGCATTACTAGTGCAGGACACCAGTCTCCTTAGTCTTGGAGGGCAGCGACCACTGGCTGCCCTGCACAATGAATAGGATTCACATAGGACGCTGTTCACACAGGTTACTGCAATGTGTGCCCAGCCTCTTACAGTAGGCGGGCTGTTTCTGGCACTACAACACTGCTACCTTTCAGAACAAACGTCCCATTTGGCCTAACCGCACCCTGCAATATAAAGAGGGCAAAAAAACACAATAACAATTCAAGAAATTGTAGGGTATTAGTTTGTCTTTTGGTCCAAAACATGCAAGCTTGTGACCCACTTCACGGGTCCTCACTTATCAAGCAAGGTGCTGCAGCCTTGCCATGATTAAAAAGGGAAGGCATTACTAGTGAATTATTATTGTGGTTTTTTTGCCCTCTTTATATTGCAGGGTGCGGCTAGGCCATATGGACGTTTGTTCTGGCAGGTAGCAGTGTTGTAGTGCCAGAACAGCCTGCCTACTGAGATCGGGGCTAATGTAAGAGGCTGGGCACACATTGCAGGAACCTGTGTGAACAGCGTCCTATGTGAATCCTATTCATTGTGCAGGACAGCCAGTGGTCTCTGCCCTCCAATATTAAAGTGTTTAGTTATAGGAGGCTGGTGTCCTGCAGTAGTAATGACTTCCCTTTTTAATCAAGGTAAAGCCGCACCTTGCATGAGTGTAATGGTCGACTGACCAAAGTAATGCTGCGATAAGGAAACATTTTTACTAAATGTGTCCTTGCTGTTTTTGGACACTGATTTAGTTACTAGGTCTTGTGATAAGTGGGGACCCGTGAAGTGGGTCACAAGCTGACGTGTTTTGGACCAAATTCAAGTTACAAAAGAATAAATGTTCAAAAAGATTATAATATGATAAAAAAAAAAAAAAAAGTGTAAAATTTGTACACTGTGCTGCCTCCAGGTGACAAGATGGCCCGCCACTCTTGGGTATGCCGCTTCCTGCATGATGTATACCTGAACCACTATATGACTGATCTAGAAACCGAAGTGTATGAACTAAAAGCCTCGAACAACTTCAAGGAAGGTTGAAAGCAAAAACTTAAAAAGAGAAATGTTACAAACGTACAGATATACATGTAGATGTACCCACCGTCAGACCTATATATTCTATTGCATGAGTGTCAGTATGCATGTAAGCATGCTAGACAGGAGATACATTGTGCTGCAAGAACTACGTATCACACTACATGGACACAGATTGACAGTAAAAGACACATTAATGCATCCAAGTATTCCATTATAAAGCCATAATAATACTGAATATGGCCGACAAAAAGAGTCCATAATTCTTGCAACTTGTATTTTGGGAGAACCTGCTACCACGTATACCCATGGGCTTATACCCTGTCCCTACCAAAATCATCAGGATCTGCTGTCTACTGACATATATCACAGGTAATAACAAATCCATACAAATAAAGTGTAACCGCCATTTAAATTTTTATTTAATAATAATAATAATGTAGAGCAAGAGATTACAATAAACTTTTAAATACACTTCATAAGTGAAATCTGGAAAAAAACACCTTTCAAAAGATGTCCCCACTAGGCCGTTTCTAAACCTGACATATGCTGGTTGTTAGGGATATCAATTTTCATCTCCACATAAATACGCCCATATAAGGGTGGGGGGCAAGTCCTACACAGCTGATCAGGGTGGGGGGCGGGGCCTACACAGCGTTCACAGCTGATTGGTGTATCAGTTTACCAGCTCCAAGCTGTCAGCACACACAGATCACAGCTCATAGATAATAACACAGAGATGTCAGATAAGATCACAGCTGTGATCTGTGCTTGCTGACAGACTGGAGCTCCCTTTGCCTGAGGCCGGGTTCACACATCCGTGCCTCCGGCACGTGTGCGGTCCGTACAGACACATGCCGGAGGCACGGACATACGGGGACACATGTTCTCCTATGGGCAAATTCACTCTTCCGTTTTTCCGCACGGACCGTGTCTCCGTGTGGAGCACATGCGTGACCGTGTGCACCACATGACAAAAAGTCCATTTTTTTGCGGACACATGCACCACTTTCGCCGTGAAACGTCCATGCACATGGATGTCATCCATGTGACATTCGTGTGCACGGACCATAGACGAAAGTGACAACCCTAAAAATAAAGAATTTTATACTCACCTCGCTCCAGCTCCTCTCACTTCCGATGCCGCTCATTAGACTCATGCATATTCACTTCACAGAGCCCAAGAGCAGCCCGAAAGTGAGAGGTACTGTCAGCGCTGGAGTGAGGCGAGTATGCGGTGACAGCCTGTCCGTGTGCTATCCGTGGATCCACGGATAGCACCCATTGTGTCACACGTCCGTGACACATGAGTCTATGCCCCGCCCCCAAACGGCCTTGTTCCACACGTCCGTGGTGACACAGATGTGTGAAACCGGCCTCAGGTAAACTGATACACTGATCAGTTGTGTAGGCCCTGCTCCCCCACCCTTATATGGTTGTATTCAGTCTGTGGAGTTGAAGACGGATTTCCCTAACAACCCGCATATATCAGGTTTAGAAACAGCCTAGTGGTAACATCTTCTGGACGATTTTTGAAAGGTTTTCTTACAGATTTCACTTATGAAGTATATTTGAATGTTTATTATAATCACTTGCTCTTTATTATTATTATTACTATTATTATTATTACTAAACGTCTGTTACACTTTTAGAGGCCAAAATGCATAAGATGTCATACATAAAACGTTTCATGATGAAGGCATACCATGTGAAAATGCTGTCCTATTATAGTCATCTTTTGGAGGACATATGGACTTCCACCTTTCATGATTTTTTTCTCTCTGTTGGGAAAAAAAAATAAAGCAATCTTTTACCCTCACAATGGTAAGCCTGCTTTTGTAAAAATAGTAGTAGTGAATACAATAAAGGCCCCGTCACACACTACAATATCGTTGAAATGTCACAGGTTTTGACACATCGATACGACCAGCGATAAGTCGGCTGATCGTTGATCGCAGGTTTATGAACCGGACCATAAATCAGTCGTTGATCCAACCTGCAGCATTGGTGCGTGTGACACCTTGATAACAATGTCGTTTACGACTAAGCCTATTCAGAACTGAAGGACGTAGGCGACCGAACGACCGCAAGTGTCAGTTACTTGTTGTGGAATCGTTGCTGTGTCGTTCTCGATATCAGTACATGTGACACCTCACTAGCGATCATTGAACGTCGTTCCAGTGGTGTAGGTCAAGTCGGATCGTTGGTCGGTTCACCAACACATTGAAGTGTGTAACCCGGCCTTAAGTTACAGAGGTTGTCCAATAATTTATAATGATGGTCTATCCTTAGGTTATCAATATCTGACTGGTAGAGGTGCGATACAGGCACTCCCGCCGATCAGCTGATCTCAGTGCTGGCAGGATAAGATCAGCTGAGCTACACAGCTCTTTCACCTGTATAGACGAAGAGAGGTCTGGCACATCCCTGCTCTATAGCTGACGGAGCTATGCTGTTCAACTGAACAGATCTAGGCCAGTGGCTACATCTGATTGGTGGGGGCGCCAGGTGTTGCACCCCCACTGATCTGATATTAATCTATACTAAGTACTGATAAACCCCCCCCTTAAGGATTCTTCATAGACCTTAGGTATCAATTCAACCCTGAATATCCATGATATTTTACAGTTAATATCTATGCTTATAAGAACCATATTAGTAGCTGACCGATATTGTCCAGCTTCCATGTAGTATTTTTGCTTCTGCTGGGGGGACTCAGCGTATTTCTATCTGGTGATGATCGCAGCGCTGTGATCATACAGTTTCCATTGCCTACAGCCACTGACTGGAGACTAATAAAGTTGTTCTCTGGTCATTTAACCCTCAGATGCTGGGGTCAACAGCCTTCAGGCATCTTAGGTGCTTGACAAACCCCAGAGACCAACTGTGAAGAACAAGCTACTCAGAGAATGACCGTATGAAATCTGAATTTTCATTTGAGTTTATGAAAACCTGTTAGTCTTACTAGGCTTGTTTGCTGGATATAAGATGAAAAGTGTTCCTTATTGATGGGTGGGAGGTAGGATGAGGTAAGACGTCTAATTCCACAAAGTCCTGTCCCCATGTCTTGGTAAAGAAGTCGGACTCCCGTTTTGCCAGTCGGGGGTCATTTAATGCTGCTGGGAGGTTCACTTTGGAATGATAAATTGTCCATTTGTGCTGATCGGCGACCACAGACGGCTCATCACACAAACTCTTAGAATCACCTATGTAAAAGAGGAACATCAAATGGAGTTACGTGCTGGGTACAACTGCAGATCACACTAAAAACATCACACAATTCTATAAGGAAAATTCAATGTACCATAATATAAAGTATGGTAATTAATAAAGTTTCTATAAATTCATTTTTGCAGAAACAAATAGTATATATAAATACAGGAAACGGTGTAATATCTCACTATAAGAGAGTAGCATCTTCCTCATATTCCAGCAGCCACGTTTTCTGCTTACAGGCTCTCAGTAATAGTTTGTTGACCTCCTAAGTGAACGTATGGGTGATTGAACATGCCGATATTACCGCTCTGAAACTATGTCCAATGTGATTCTAAAACCACATTGTGCAGCTTCTGGGCATCACGGCGTGACTGAGGTTCGGCCACGTACAGTAAAACACAGCGCATTCAACCACCCGAAAACATAAGGCAGAGAGGAGTCGGATAATGCTGCAGTTTTTTTAAACAAACAAACAGTATAAAGGAGATGGAAATAAAGAACTTTCATTGGGAGATAAAATCTGATTAAGGCTGGCTTCACACTGTGGTCAGGTCAGGTCAGGTTTTGTGTTCCAAAACCAGGAGTGTCTCCAAAACCTAGTACAGGTGTCAATCTTTCAATTATACTTTTTCTCTGCAAGTTCCTCTCCTGGTTTTGGAACACAAAACCCTGACCTGATCTGACCTGAGACAGCTGTGAGTGCAATATGTGCCATGTAGCAAGAGTGTATTGTAACTGTGATGTAAGTGTAACTTGCAAGTAGCAGAGCTGTGATATGTGCATGTAGCAAGTGTGTAAGACGTATGCGAAAATAGTAGCAGAGCTGTGCGATTATAAGTATGACTATGCATATAGCAGAGCTGTGTAAGAGTAACTGCGCATATACAGAGCTGTGTATGTAAATGTAAACTGTGCATGTAGTAGAGCTTCGTGTATGGTAATTGTTCATGTGGCATAGCTGTGCATGTAAGTGTAACTGCATCAGCAGAGCTGTGTGTAACTGCATGTAGCAGAGATGTAAGTCAAATGGGTATTTAGCAGAGCGGTGTATGTAAGTGTAACTGTGCATGTAGTTTACAGTGGGTACGAAAGTATTCAGACTCCTTTACATTTTTCACTCTGTTTCATTGCAACCATTTGGTAAATTAAAAAAAGTTAATTTTTTCTCATTAATGTACACTCTGCACCTCATGTTGACTGATAACGTGCATTCGTGCTGCAAGTTGTGCAAAGGCTGACTAGCGTCACGAATGTGGCAAGCCCCATTCATTCTCTATGGGACTTGCGGACAGGTGCAGCAAGTGCAATTTTGCCGGATCCGGCAAACCCGGTAGTTGCGGCCGCGCAAAAAACGCTGCTAGCTGCGTTGTTTTTTTTTTTTTTTTACAGCAAAACCGCACTTGCTGCACCTGTCCACAAGTCCCACAGAGAATGAATGGGGCTTGCCACATTTGTGACGCCAGTCAGCCGTTACACAGCAGATGTGGCGAAATCTGCCAGATCTGCCGCGATTGTAAATTACCGCTGATGTGAAAGGTCGTTTATGTGTGTGAAATCTAACTTTCTTCCAGACCCTTAATATCTATTGTGAGGGTTTTGTGATTCGTCTATCAACAGTCCTACTTTCAATCTGGTTGACCACTGTCCTGTCACATGCACAGCATGGGACCTCATTAATTCATCAGATGTGAAAAAACTGCAAAACATAAAAAAAAATAAAAAAAAAAAAAAAAAAGCATCAAGAAGAGGGACAGGAGCAGGAACCACACACACAGGGCACTTTTTGGTTACCTTTTAACTGAGGTGGTGGATTGGTGGAGACATTTTTCCACTCAGTAGAGTAGCAGTGCAGAATACAATATATCAGACATTTGGGGACTGGGTCACTTACCTGTGGGCTCTTTGGGACAGACATCAGGGAGTGAGCGCACCAGTCCTAACTGCTGGGAGGGGTCCAGGCCTTTTCTGTACACGGCTTTGCTGCTGTTGGAGTGAGGCACTACTGAAGAGCTGTGGCTCGACGCCATTACATACATCTAGAGACGCTGTGCAAACAAAGAGATAGACAAATATGTATGGGGAGCAATGTATTGTGTCATACTGATAATATCACAAGTCACATTGGTATAAAGAGATATCTATGAATTTGTGATTGCATCATGCAGAATGAGTGTGAATTCAGAGTCGATGTTCAGCATAATATCCCAATCCTCAAACCATGAAATGCATCACTGCCCGCGTTTTCTATAACAGATTGTATATGAGCATGGATTGTGGTAACAACGCACCAACACATCCTGCAGGATAATGCAATGAATGACGAAGTCATCAGAAGGCAGCGTGTAACCGTACACCGGGGCTGAATTATTTATGGGCCTCAGTACACAATGAGAGGAATAATCTATCCACTCAGTGATGACGAGGATCTGAGGGACAGACTCTGAAATATACCATATATACACACATGTACTGTATATACAGGTTATATGCATATATATGTATTTATACACATACAAAAACACACAGCAGGTGAAATAAGTATTGAACACACCAATTTTCTAAGTAAATATATTTTTAAAGTTGCTATTTACATAAATTTCTCAACAGATGTCGGTAACAGCCCATCCAGTCCACCCAGGCAAAGGGATCAAACCATAGATGTCCATAAATTAAATGTGTAATAATAAGAAATGACAGAAGGAAAAAGTATTGAACACATGAAGAAAGAAAGGTTCAATAACCACGGAAAGTCATGACGCCAGCTGAAATCTATCAGTGACTGGAAAGCAATCCTGCCACTTAGAGGAAAATAATATCAGCTGGTTCAATTGAGGTGTCTCATTACCAAAGTGGCACACAAGAAACATCTCATGATGGGTAAAACCAGTGAGCTGTCTCAAGACATTCGCAACCTAAATGTTGGTTGTTTTTTACTACAAAACTGCAGCTAAAAAATAACTGTACTGTCAAGTTGCACAATTATTTTTTAATCAAATCATTTGCCTTAGTCAGAAAAGAGCAATATGGGAGCAACAGTGTCTCATCCTAGGGCATCAGGCAGGGTGACTAGTGCAATCAAGAAAAACGGCAGCACTCCCTGACATGTAATATGAACAGGTGCAATGCCGAACATGACACATTGTAACAAAAAGACAGCTGCACTCCAAGACATGTAAATCAGAATATAAAAGAATATAAAATAGCATTATAGCTAAGGAGATGTGTGAAAAAAAATGAGACACAGCATATAAAGATGGCCAGGGACTGGCTGGTGGAACGTAACCCGGGTGGCTGCTTGACCCTGCCAGCACTGAGAACCGGGGGGAGGTTGGGGGGTGTCAGGTCCAGCAAGCAAGGTGAGGAGTGGGGGGGTGGGGGTCCGTCGCCGTCAGATCCGGCAGGGTGAGGAGCGGGGGTCTTTCGCACACTCGCCGCGCTCTGCTCCCTCTGTGTCATTACAGAAGCTACAGCCGCAAACCAAGAGTCCATCTGGCCCATTTCATTAAAGGGGCAGTCCTAAATTAGGGCAAAACCACCAGCCTGGGGGGCACTTGAAGAAGGCCATATCTATATTCGCCCAGTAGCCATGTCAGCCGTGTCTCCTTTCTCGGTGCCTACACTGAATCACTGCCTCTGTCTGGGTTTAAAAACCTTCATTTGAATGGGGGAGTAGGAACCTAGTAAAATGAGAACGCTATCAACTACAATGTAATGCGGATTTTACTGAGGATGTAATGCATATTTTACTGAGGATGTGTCACGCTTCCGGGGGAAGCACCCTAGAGTGGACCCAATGGGCTGTGGTACCGAATGCCCCTGGGTGACTGGTCCTAGTTTAACCAACCCCTATACAGGGATTGTCAGGGGCAAACCCAGGGGGTCTAAATAGCACAGCTGCTAGTACCAGGGGGGCAGCTCGTAGGGTTAGCCTATACTACAGTATAGCTAAGGAGGATTCGAGGGATCAGAGCCCGAGGCTAGGAGAGCAGGAATGGGTCTATGGATGAGAGCACAAGGAGGGCCTGACTAACAGCCAGAGAAGCAGCAGCTTACTAACTCAATAATCAGGCACCTCCCATCAGTGGAGGTGGCCTGATATACCGGAGGACGGACAGCTATTGGTCAAGGGGAATGTCAGGTTGAGCCGTGCCGGACCCCTAGATTCACAGGAGAGGAGCATGGCCACACCTAGTGCACCACTCATTATATTCATGACTCCGACCATTGTAGTGTGAAAAGGACGTGTTCATTAACCTGCAGATTTCCCTACTCAGCCGATGCTGATTACACTGTGGATTTTACACACAAATATGTGCTGAAAATCCCCCCAAATACACGCCCTTGGAGTGAACATCCAGTGATGAGTGTAAGAGAAACACTAGGTTTGGACCTGAAGTCGCAGTGAAGCTCCTCCAGGTAGTTGTTGTTCTACCTCACACACTGTTGTCATGTAATGACGTACATATACAATGTGCTCAGCTCATTAAACTGATGAGTATCAAAGAAAATGTAGAACAAGATAAACCTGTGTGAATCCGGCAGGATGACATGGCAGAGTTGTCATTTAATAACACATTTAATGGAGGTGACATCACAGATGAATAATAATCAACTGCTGGGATTAAACTCCTTATGGCGGGCATAAAGTAGTGACAGGATGATATTTAGAAGTTTGTCAAGTAGAAGTTAAAGAGGTTGTCCATTACAATGGTATTGATGAGCTATTCCTAGAAAAAGGCAGTCCAACACCCAGCCCCACCACTGATCAGCTGTTATCACCCCAGCTTTGTCACAGTTTAGCAGTTTGCATAAACTCATGTAAAAAGATCAGTCTTATTTGGCACTAAGCTTCTTGGGACTGTATGCTGACTTTACATGCAGCGCCCTTCTTTGGTGATTGACAGCACTACCTTTCCTGAAGAGAGCACTGTCTGTAGAGAAAGCTTGAGCAAGCTGTCAATCAATCACTAGTGAGGGAGGCAGGGACGTGCAAAACCAGAGGACAGGGCACCGTTGCACACAAGCCTCCTGGCCACACCCAGGGTGCACCGAGGCCTCCTGGCCACACCCAGGGTGCACTAAAGGCCACATTACACGCTGCGATGTTCCAGCAATCCGATGTGGCCGGGATCACTGGGACATTGTTATCTGATCGCTGGTGAGCTGTCACACAGACAGACTCACCAGCGATCAGCCAGTCTGCGCCCGACACCCAACGGTCGTTAGGATCATTCAGGGTGTCAGACGCAGAATGGGGATCGTTGGTCGTTGCCCCTGTCACACACGCCGATGCATGCATGACAGCGACAGACCAATGATGGAAAAATGGTCCTGGCCATTTACAAACAATCTAATCGCTGGTCGTTGGTACATGTCACACGCAGCGGCATCGCTACGAGGTTACTGCAACGACACAAAATTGGTGACGTTGCAACAATATCTTTAGCGATTACATTGCGTGTAACGGGCCCTTAAGCCTCTTGGCCACACCCAGGGTGCACAAACCTGCCCCTCACCCGGCCACATCCAGGATGCACCGAGCCTCCTGGCAACACCCTGGGTGCACCAAAGACCCAAATTAGAATATCTAATCAAACTTCAATTTCAGAATGGAGGCAGCAATTAGAAGTCTATAAAGTGCAATGTTTCCATGTTCTTAGTTTATGCCGTCAGCTGGGAGCGACACTCACTTTGAAGTGAACCCAACCACTGGCCCATAGACATCCACCATGGTTGTAGATCAACCATTCTCTGCAACCTATCAAGCCCTTTATGTGACTTGGCAATCGCTGAATCATAAGAAAATTAACTTTGAGTTGGGCTAGCACTATACAAATTAGCGATTGACTAGTCTGAGGGTTAAGGGGGGTTGTTGATTACCCCAGACTATTCCTCTCTCTAATCATAATTTGATGATGTACATTACATGATGTCGGCATACTGCTCTTAGGCCCCCTTCACATCACGTTTTTTGGGAATCTGTGGCTATCCGTTGTAAAATCCGATTTGGCCCCCTATGTAACCCTATGGGCACAGATTGGTCCTTAATGTCCATCCATGTGTGCCAGCTTTATCAGGGATTCGATTATGTCCGGTTTTTCAAACTACCCAGAATCATAAACTGTTCCGATTTTGGGCTGACTTCAAAAAAGCGGACACAATTGGACAGTATCGGATCTGATGCTGTCCAATTCAAATAACATGGGGATCTATGGACCTCAGATTTGCACGGGTACATGAAAAACAAGGATCTCTGAAACTGATCCATTTTGCTGTACTGAGCATGCATACAGCTCCTCTCACCCCTACCTCTGCACACTGATGTCGGATCCGAGAAAAACAAGGATCCGTGCAGTACTTAAAATTCAAGGATCCACATGTACAGGCAAAAAACGCGGTGTGAAGGGGGCCTTATATGTAAGTATACAAGCACAGAGTCCACAGCTTATTAGTAGGGGGTGACTATCAGGCTGTTTGTCCACGATGCATTTTTTTTTACAGATTTGAACAAAAGTCAATAAGAATCCTGAAGTGTTGTGCCCACATTAGGGCTTTTCCTTGTAGATTTTGGTGTAGAAAAAAAAGAAGCAACATGTAAATTGTTTCTGCGTTTTTCACATAGACTGCATAAAACAAGTGCAAAGCAAAAACACACTACAAAAAACACAAAATCGCTGCAAAAACGCACATTTTTGTTTGCTGCAGCATCTTTTTCCGTCCAGATTATGCAGATTTGATGCAGAAATTTCTGCAACCAGATTTGCAATGTGGGCACATAGCCCGATGGTCTAACCCAATTACGGGCCATCGATTCTGTGATGCAGGAAAATTCTTAGGCTGCCACCATGTTTTTGCCGCACGTCAGTGGCTCTGCCGGGGTTTTCATCTACAGTCCTGGAAAACATGATTCAGGTGTATCATCCAAAGGGGCCATTGACCTTAATGAAGCAGATAGAATCACTTTGTGCTCTGTCTGACCTCATTTTCAGCAGTATCCATCTTTTTCAGGCAGGAACAATAATGTGGTTGACTGTGTTTTTTTTAAAAAGACAGATACTGCTGAAAATGAGGCCAGAGTCACTATATCATTCTTTAATGGCATCTTTGGCCGATACACCTGAATCCTGTTTTTCGGAACTTCAGATGGAAAATCCAATAGAATCACTAATGTGCGGCAAAACATGATGGGAACAAAGCCTTAAAGGCTTTGTGCAGGTTTGTGATGAAAGTCTGCAGTCCCTTTATGTTTCTGCAGACTTCTGAATCCTTAATGCAGCCTGTTGGGATTCTCCAATGCTGGTGGTTATGTGACATCAAGTTTCGATATACATTAAATTAAAGGGAACCTGAATACTAAAAATCATCCCCCAGCCTCCTCAGACCTGTCCCTGCAGCAGCCTAACACATTTCTAGGCATCCCTTTGTCCGAAAACTGTGTTTGTAAAGATTAGAAAAGTCATTATATTACTTCCAGAACTGCGACTTCTCAGAGCTTGAGAAGCTGCAAAAGGTGTTCCCTGTTTCTGCTCCTCGCTGCCTGCCTCGTAATTATGCACGCCCCGATGGGCGTGCTAAAGAACAGAGAGCCTCCGCGTCACCTAAATGGGTGGTATAGCCGCTATGACGCTAATTGCGTCATATCCGGCTATACGGACTTCAGTACACTCATTTGGGTGTATTGCGGACCTCGCATTGCGCATGCGCGAGGTTGGTTTGCGGCTTCTTATCAGTGATGAGCTGTTGTAAACCAGTTTTGCAAGCTCCATACACCGCGGAGCAGAAGAAAGAAGTGTGCTCTTCTATCATATTAATAACAAAGGCTGTTTTCACAGCCCCCATTGTCCTGCCAATGATCGGGAGGAAATATTAATAAGTAGTATGTGGTTACCATGTCCACTATAATATTTTTTTTTCAGGATGACAAACAATTATGAATTCTGTGTATATATAGCTATATACACACACATCTATACATATAGTTACATATAATAAGAAAGAAGAAGTAACATGTATAACTGTGTATGTACAGTTGTGGCCAAAAGTATTGACACCCCTGCAATTCTGTCAGATAATACTCAGTTTCTTCCTGAAAACGATTGCAATCACAAATTCTTTGGTATTATTATCTTCATTTACCGTATATACTCGTGTATAAGCCGACCCGTGTATAAGCCGACCCCCCTACTTTTGCCCCCAAAACCTGGGAAAATTTATTGACTCGTGTATAAGCCGAGGGTGGACCCCAGCACAGGTATACAGCCCCCAGCAGTGTGGTATACAGCAGCCTCCCCAGTGGTATATACAGGCCCCAGCAGTGTTACAGCAGCAGCCCCAGTGGTATATACAGCAGCAGCCCCAGTGGTAGTATACAGCAGCCCCAGAGGTATATACAGCAGCCCCAGTGGTAGTATACAGCAGCAGCCCCAGTGGTAGTATACAGCAGCAGCCCCAGTGGTAGTATACAGCAGCAGCCCCAGTGGTAGTATACACGCAGCCCCAGTAGTATATACAGCCCCAGTGGTAGTATATAGCCCCAGTGGTAGTATATATACAGCCCCAGTGGTAGTATATAGCCCCAGTGGTAGTATATAGCCCCAGTGGTAGTATATAGCCCCAGTAGTAGTATACAGCCCCAGTGGTAGTATATAGCCCCAGTGGTAGTATACAGCCCCAGTGGTAGTATATAGCCCCAGTGGTAGTATACATACAGCCCCAGTGGTAGTATATAGCCCCAGTGGTAGTATATAGCCCCAGTGGTAGTATACATACAGCCCCAGTGGTAGTATATAGCCCCAATGGTAGTATATAGCCCCAGTAGTAGTATACAGCCCCAGTGGTAGTATATAGCCCCAGTGGTAGTATATATACAGCCCAGTGGTAGTATATAGCCCCAGTGGTAGTATATAGCCCCAGTGGTAGTATATAGCCCCAGTAGTAGTATACAGCCCCAGTGGTAGTATATAGCCCCAGTGGTAGTATATATACAGCCCCAGTGGTAGTATATAGCCCCAGTGGTAGTATATAGCCCCAGTGGTAGTATATAGCCCCAGTGGTAGTATATAGCCCCAGTGGTAGTATATAGCCCCAGTGGTAGTATACAGGGCCCCAGCAGGGCCCCCCTCATAATTTGGCGCCCCCACCTCAGTTTCTGGGCCCCCCCGCATGCAGCGCTGCACATATACATTACGTGTCTAGCAGCTGTTACCCTCCGGTGGCAGATCGCGGCTCCCGGCTCCGGGCTCCATCTTCCTCGCTGTCTTCCTGCTTTGTGACCGGCGCGATGACGTCATCGCGCCGGTCACATGACAACCAGGAAGACAGAGAGGAAGATGGAGCCCGGAGCCGGGAGCCGCGATCTGCCACCGGAGGGTAACAGCTGCTAGACACGTAATGTATATGTGCAGCGCTGCATGCGGGGG
This sequence comes from Allobates femoralis, assembly GCA_033576535.1. Lineage (NCBI taxonomy): Eukaryota > Metazoa > Chordata > Amphibia > Anura > Aromobatidae > Allobates > Allobates femoralis. The sequence continues at coordinate 562,405,182 of JARQOC010000001.1, read as the reverse complement.
GGCCCAGAAACTGAGGTGGGGGCGCCAAACTTTGAGGGGGGCCGTATGACTCGCGTATAAGCCGAGGGGGGGACTTTTCAGCCCAATTTTTGGGCTGAAAAACTCGGCTTATACGCGAGTATATACGGTAATTTGTCTTCAATGAAAAAACACAAAAGAGAATGAAGCAAAAAGCAAAACATTGATCATTTCACACAAAACTCCAAAAATGGGCCAAACAAAAGTATTGGCACCCGCAGCCTAAAGGCCACTTCACACACAGAGATATCCGAGTCCAATATCTGAACAGATCTCTGGTTGCAGTGAAATCATGGATACATTGCTCCATGTTGTACACAGCCACAAAATGGAACAATGTATCCATGATTTCACTGCAACCAGAGATCTGATCAGATATTGGACTCAGATATCTGTGTGTGTGTGAAGTGGCCTTTATACTTGGTTACACAACCTGTAGCCAACATAACTGCGATCAACCGCTTCCGGTAACCATCAATGAGTTTCTTACAATTCTCTGCTGGAATTTTAGACCATTCTTCTTTGGCAAACTGCTCCAGGTCCCTGATATTTGAAGGGTGCCTTCTCCAAACTGCCATTTTTAGATCTCTCCACAGGTGTTCTATGGGATTCAGGTCTGGACTCATTGCTGGCCACCTTAGAAGTCTCCAGTGCTTTCTCTCAAACCATTTTCTAGTGCTTTTTGAAGTGTGTTTTGGGTCATTGTCCTGCTGGAAGACACATGACCTCTGAGGGAGATCCAGCTTTCTCACACTGGGCCCTACATTATGCTGTAAAATTTGTTCATAGTCTTCAGACATCATAATGTCATGCACATGGTCAAGCAGTCCAGTGCCAGACGCAGCAAAGCAACCCCAAAACATCAGGGAACCTCTGCCATGTTTGACTGTAGGGACCGTGTTCTTTTCTTTGAATGCCTCTTTTTTTCTCCTGTAAACTCTATGTTGATGCCTTTGCCCAAAAAGAGAGAACATTCTTGCAAAACGTTTTAGGCTTTCTCAGGTAAGTTTTGGCAAACTCCAGCCTGGCTTTTTTATGTCTCGGGGTAAGAAGTGGGGTCTTCCTGGGTCTCTTACCATACAGTCCCTTTTCATTCAGACGCCGACGGATAGTACGGGTTGACACTGTTGTACCCTCGGACTGCAGGGCAGCTTGAACTTGTTTGGATGTTAGTCAAGGTTCTTTATCCACCATCCGCACAATCTTGCGTTGAAATCTCTTGTCAATTTTTATTTTCCGTCCACATCTAGGGAGGTTAGCCACAGTGCCATGGGCTTTAAACTTCTTGATGACACTGCGCATGGTAGACACAGGAACATTCAGGTCTTTGGAGATGGACTTGTAGCCTTGAGATTGCTCATGCTTCCTCACAATTTGGTTTCTCAAGTCCTCAGACAGTTCTTTGGTCTTCTTTCTTTTCTCCATGCTCAATGTGGTACACACAAGGACACAGGACAGAGGTTGAGTCAACTTTAATCCATGTCAACTGGCTGCAAGTGTGATTTAGTTATTGCCAACACATGTTAGGTGCCACAGGTAAGTTACAGGTGCTGTTAATTACACAAATTAGAAAAGCATCACATGATTTTTCTAAAGGTGCCAATACTTTTGTCCACCCCCTTTTTTATGCTTGGTGTGGAGCTATATCCAATTTGGCTTTAGGACAATGCTTTTTGTGTTTTTTTAATTGAAGACAAATTAAATGAAGATAATAATACCAAAGAATTTGTGATTGCAATCATTTTCAGGAAGAAACTGAGTATTATCTGACAGAATCTCAGGGGTGTCAATACTTTTGACCAAAACTGTATATATATATATATATATATATATATATATATATATATATTTTTATATATGTATATATATATATATATATATATATGTATATATATATATATACATACATATACACACATATAAAGTTATATACATATCGTTTGATATATACATATAAAGTTCATAATTAATATAACTATTAAAAGATGTTTATTTCTACATAAATATATAAATATGTAAAAACATAACAGTAAAAAATGTGAAAACTTTGTTATTAATATGATAGAAGAGCACACTTCTTTCTTCTGCTCCGCGGTGTATGGAGCTTGCAAACTGGTTCACGGCAGTTCATCACTGATAAGCAGCCGCAAACCAACCTTGCGCATGCGCAATGCGAGGTCCGCAATACACCCAAATGGGTGTACTGACGTCAGTATAGCCGGATATGACGCGATTAGCGTCATAGCGGTTATACCACCCATTTAGGTGACGCAGAGGCTCTCTGTTCTTTAGCACGCCCATCGGGGCGTGAATAATTATGATGCAGGCAGCGAGGAGCAGAAACAGGGAACACCTTTTGCGACTTCTCAAGCTCTGAGAAGTCGCACTTCTGGAGGTAATATGACTTTTCTAATCTTTACAAACACACAGTTTTCGGACAAGGGATGCCTAGAAATGTGTTAGGCTGCTGCAGGGACAGGTCTGAGGAGGCTGGGGGATGATTTTTAGTATTCAGGTTCTTTTTAAGGCCACATTGCAGCTACACGTGCTCACCCTTGCTCATCTCACTTGCACTAAGCGAGGCCGCGCACGTCTAGTTGTGGTCACAAAGCCGCCTGCTCTCATCCCCAACACCGGAGAATCCCGACAGTGTGCAGTGAGGATCCAGAAGTCTGCAGAAACATAGGGGGACTGCAGACTCATCGCAAACTGTTGTCTCTAACATATGAGAAAAAACACAAGCCTGTGTATGACGGAGAGCTGTGCAAGTAGACGAAGTAGTTATGAAATTGTGGTCAGATCACGAGTCCAAGCGTTTCTGAAATTTCACGTAAAATTCAAACTTCCTAATATACAGTGTGACCTCAAGTACATGGCATGAGCTCGGAGCTTCGTCCTACCCACACACAGCTTGCTGAGCTGGTTTTTAGCATCATTCTAATAGTATGTAATAAAGGTCTATGTGAACACTCAAGACCTGTCCACATCCAGTGGGCTTTCCCACAGTGGAAATGCTTCAATTTTTAGCACGGGAAAATCTGCAGGATGTCAATTCTTGCTGCGGGTTTTGCTGCGATTTTACCCATAGACCTCAAAGTTAGCTCCTAATACACTACAGATACGCAGCAGTTTTCACACAGTTAGTATGTGCTGAGTATTTGCTGCTTATTTAGTGAGTATATTTTGTCGATGATGACATGGGACTCTGCTGTATATTTGGTCACCAGCCAGGTAAAACTAGGCAGCTGGGGGTGGGTGACAGTCCATATCTATTATTTTGTGAAATCATTAAAAAAAAAATGTGTAGCTTCCTTGTATATTTGTTTTCCATCCAGGTACAACTAGGCAGCTGCGGCTGGAATCCTCAGTGTGGGGAGGCCCATCCATTCTGCACCCCCCCACCCCCTGCAAACTGCAGCCAGCAGGTGCCCCAGAAAATGGCACATTCATTGTAGCTGGCAGCCAAAAATATAGCGAAGCCCCACGTCGTTTATATTTAAATAAAGAAATAATTTTAAAAAATTGTATTTTTGATAACCAGCCAGGTAAAACTAGGCAGGTGGGGGTGGGTGGCAGCCTGTACCTGGGTTGGTGACCAAAAAAACTGCAGAGCCCCATGTCACATTATGACATCTTGAAACACTATTTTTTCCCCAGCCTAACCTAGCTTTATTCACAGTCACAATAGTGAACAAATGCTTAAAAAATGTATCAAAATCCACATGAAAAATTGATGCAAAAATTGCACCATTGGCACAGCCATTTTTCTGTTGCGGATTTTTCTGCAGGTGCGGATTTCTGGAAGCACAAGATCTGCGCCACTATTTTCTAGTCGGCACATAGCCTTAGGATTTTCATCACTTGTATTTTATATTGACCTGAACACGAAAAAACACTCGGCCCTATCAGTCGTGGGACAGGCAGAGTTGCTAATTTCATTATTTTTTTTTTATTATTTGTGGAAAGCGCATCAAAAAATATACGGAGGGTCAATTTTTTTTTATAGATTAGTTGGAAAACTGATCAATGTCTACAGACTCTAATTCCAATAAGGACGACATTTAGAGGCAGAATCATGCAATGCTACTCCAGCCAGCACATCGGTCGATAAAGGCTCCGAGTCCCACAAAATGTTTCATCACGCAGCTCAGCAGGTTCCTTCTAAAGCTGTGAGCACGTGTTGCAGATTTGTTGCGTTTTTGATGCGTTTTTCAGGACAGATTTGTCACAAAACCTGATGGGTTTCCTGATCCCAGCAAAATGAATGAGAATCCTGAAGTCTCATGCACATGTTGAGTATTTCCTCTGTGCAGATTTAGGGTATGTGCCCACAGGATGTTTTTCCAGCAGTCCTGAACGCAGCAAAAACGATACTGGTTTCAAGGATCCTTGCCAGGAGATTTGCTGCATTCAGGTCCTGCGTTTTTTTATCACGTTTTTTTGTGCGTTTTTGCCATTGTCTGCAGCAAAAACACAGGAAAAATAGAACAATCTTTCCCATCCACAGAAAAATCAAAGTGTGGGTACAGCGTTTCTATGAAACACATTGGTTTTGCAGGGAAGCCCAAACGCAAAAACGCATAAAAAAAAAAAAAATATGCAGATTTTCCCCTTGTTTTTTTCCTGTCAAGGGATGCAGAAATATGTCTGCACCAAATACTTTATATGTGCATATAATGCGTTTTGATGCATTCTCTGGTGCACTTTTGTCACAAATCAGCTTGCATATCCTTATATCAGCAAAGTCAATGAGAATTCTGAAGTGTTCTGAACATGTTGCTTATTTTGTCCTTGCAGAAAATAATTTGCAGCACGTCAATTTTTGGTGTGTTTTTCACCACTTCCACCTACCGTATTCACTTTATTATGAAAAATACAGGCAAAAATGCACTAAAAATGTGGCAAAACACACAATTTTGGTGCGTTTTTCTACCAGAAGATGCAGGTTTGGTGCAGAAAACTCAACATGTGCTCATAGCCTAAAACAGTCCACAATTCCTATCCAGGGTGAAAAGAAAACGAAGGTAGAAAGTTGTATGCTGCTGAGCAAACAAGTGACCTAGGAGAGGTGTGTGATCTACAAGCCGACGTGTCACAAGACAAGGAGCAACAAATGACTTTATTTACAACACCTACCGGATACAAGAGAAACTAACCTTTTCTGCTTCTTTTTACACCATGCTGTCATTTGATAACATAGACCCAGCTCTCGTAGTACATGTGCCTATACATTTGTAATGTATGGCCTGTGAAGCCGCATCTTCCATATCATCCCCAGGATGAACACAGCACATTACAAGTAGTCACATATCCTCAAAGTGAGCCTGACAGCTGACACAGGCTGGGTAAGCAGCTCAGACGCTGGCTCCATCATCTTATCCCAGGTATGTATTAGGGTCTTGGCTACTCTGCGATTTCTTTTGTAGTGCTAATGATTGATTTTTAACTATTTAGTGACATTTGCAGTCCACCCAACTGCATACAGCTCAATGCATCGCTTTCGACTTCAGTTATAGCTAATAAATAGGTCAAAAAAATTAGTAGCACTACAAAAAGTCAGTGTAACCCAGGCCTTATGTTTCAGGAAAAATCATAATTTATAAGCTGTCTGGCAACGACTCCCCACCTCACTCCCCTTGAGTGACAGGTCTTTCCGTATATGTCTGTATAAGGAATGAGCTGTCAATCAAGGGAGCAGGGTGAGGAGAAGCCGCTGGGGACTCGCACATGGAGAAGAAGCAGCAGCATGGAGAAAATTATACAACAGTACTGAGATGTGTGGATGTGAATCCAGCTCTGCAGTGAGGTAAGAGACTAGCCAGAAAACTCAGCATGATCTTTCTGTGTCTCCCTCTCCTGGTTTCTCACGCTGCTTCACACTTTTACTCTCCCTTCCATGCAGTATAATAGGAAGTATAACCTGACATCTCATTGTGACGCCAATGGGTCCAGATTCAAACATCCATATTTTATGACCATAGTACTGACATGATGCAGAGTACGGCACGGATCTCAAGACCGGCACTGGACTGCCCGATTATGACGCCATCAAACTTGTGTCAGGAGACCTGCTGGTTCTCTGTGTGTCATGGGCTCTGAAACATGGATGTGAAGCCGGACTCTGCATAGATCATAAATATCAAGGTAGTGGACAGTTCCTTTAAGCCATACCACAATGCAAAGAACATAGCTGAACACAAGCAATAACAATGACCCAATGACAATGACCCGATCACCCACAGAACCACAGGTTATGATACTGCTCTGTCCTAAAGTACCACAGTAGTTTGGCTACAAGAAATTATTTTAAAATAAATTACACATAATATACAACGTGACTGTAATGGAAAAAAAATGGATTCCTAAGGCCTGTGTTTCTCAGTAGTAAAGCTGCATGGACCCCATATATATATAAATGTGAATAAATTATTTGCTTTGTCCTTTCCTATGCTGTGTAAGGGTACTTGCACATGATCACATTCAGTAGCATTTGGGACGTAAGGTGTTTGCACTGCGTCCAAAGTGGTACATTGTGCAGTACAGGCACGGTGGATGGATTTACAGAAATACTGTGTCCGCTGGGCTTCTTTTTCTACGCAGTGTGAACTGACATGCGGGGCAGATTCCCGAGCCGCAGCATGTCAATTTATTCTTGTGGAGATGCTGCTGTTCTTATCAGGAGAACACAGTGAAAATAAGCTGCACGGACGCTGCATTCTCCAGCACAGGTCAGCAGCGTCTCCACAACAGAAAGCAGAGCGCAGCAATACCGATCATGTGCAAATACCCTGATTTATAAAATGCAGGAAAGGTTTGAGAAATGTTTCACAAATCTCATCAGTCCTAGGGGACATTTCATAGGACTAGTCTGTTCCCATAAAGAACATTGTAAAGGAGCCATCAATGTAAGACGGCAACACGGGTTTTACAATGTGTCATCTAGCAAATCCTCCTCCAGAATGTGTGGTCTGCAGAGACCTGTGGTGAACCACGCTGTGCTCCTCTTTCCTTTCTCATACCCTTTATCATTGGTGTAGATATACACTGCTCACAGAAATTAGGGGATTTTACAAAACAAACATGAGGCGATAAAAGAGAAACATTAGATTTCTATTTATTAACCCCTTCACGACCAAGGGTGTATAAATACACATCCTTGGCCTCCCATCCCTCGCATCATCCCTCACACGTCAGCTGATCAGATCAGCGATCCGATCGGCACTGTCAACCCTTTACGTTGCGCTGTCAATCACTGACAGCGTGATGTAAAGCTCCGCGACAGAGATCAAGCTGTTTCCCGCCAGCATCGGCAGCCCCATGGTGCAATTACGGGGCCTCAATGAGTTGTTATGACAGATCGGGGTCAGCTGATGACCCCGGATGATGTCATGTTTCACTTCCTGCCGGCGATCCCAGAGCGGTGTCACTGACAAAAAAAAGTGATCATTTGTGCTGTGCGGAGGGATGGTGAAGCACCTTTCTGCATACGGTAACACAAGTGATCACACTGTGCAGTCCAAGGGTCCAAGTAAAATAAGGGCAAAGTTAAAAATTTAAAAAAAATTAAAAAAAAACATAAAAGTTCAAGTCACCCCCCTTTTGCCCCACTGAAAATAAAATTATTACAAAAAGTAGCCACATATTTGGTATCGCCATGTTCAAAAATGCCTGATCTGTCAAAGTATAAAATCAATTAAACAGATTGTTAAACTGCGTAACAAAAAAGAAGTCAAAACGCAAAAATTACATTTTTCTAATCGTTGCAACATTGCAATAACGGGCGATCAAGACATCGCATTTACCCAAAAATAGTATCACTAGAAATGTCAGCTCAAGCCACCAAAAATAAGCCAGCACACAGCCCCACATCCCCAAAAATGAGGACATTACAAATCGTGGAAAATGGCGACAAAGGGGCAATTCTTTAAAAACTTCAGAATTTTTTTTCACCACTTAGATAAAAGTAAAAGTATACATGTTTGGTAGCTACAAACTTGTACCGACCTGAGGCATCATACTGTCACCAGTTTTACCACATAGTCAACATGATGAATGAAAAACTCAAAAAATAATGAAATTGCACTTTTTTTTTTGCAATTTTACCGCACGGGTCATTCCATGTCAAGTGAACCAATGATTATTACCTCTATATTTTTAATTCTTTTGAGATTTTGTTATTTGATAATAGCATGTCAGACAATGCAAAATGTGAAGAGAAAATTTTTTTAAAAAATTTATTTTTTTTTTAAATGATTTTCAAAGTTCGGAAAAAGTGTGAATTTCGCTGTTGCCTGCCTTTACGTTTCTCCTCATAACTAAGGCTAGGAATAAGATAGAGAGACAAAATAAACACCATTCTACTCAGAACTATACAGGCTTTCACCAGATATGTCACAAGAGGATCTTTGTTAATATTTTACCCATGTGATCGCAAGCGCAAAACTTTAAAACGTATTTTCGAAAAATCGGCGCGCTTTAAATATTTCAAAAACTGCCCATGTGTCTGCTTTGCTCTTAGCCACATCTGTACCAAATTTCAAGTTGGGATCGCAATGGGATCATATTTTAACATATTTTACTATTAATAGCGTCAATGGGTCATTCCATATCAAGTGATCTAAATATGAATATTTTTTTTTACCTGACGTCTTTAGATTTTTTTTTTTTTTTTCCTTTATGAAGTACTACTTTAGTTAATTACAAATTAAAAGTTTGGAATTTTTTTCTTCATCAGTTAATTTTTTACAGATTTTTAAAGTTTAAAAAAAGGGTGAATTTTGGCCTGGTACGACTTTAAATTTTTTTATCTCGGGCTAGAAATAAGATAGAGAAACAAAATAAACACCCTTCTACTCAGAACTGTCCAGGCTTTCACCAGATATGTCACAAGAGTATATTTGTTAATTTTAATTTTTTACCTATGCGAATGCAAACGCAACATTTTGAAACGCATTTCCGAAAAAAACATTTTAATAAAAATTTTCCAAAACTGCCCATGTGTCTTTTATGCTCTTAGCCACATCTGTACCAAATTTCAAGTTGGGATCGTGATGGGATCATATTTTAAAATATTTAACTATGGTTAATCTCATTTTTATTAAATTTTGAAAAAACATATGAAAGACATACATTCAATCTTTTAACAAAATCTTGAGACATATAAAATATACAAAAAGAGAATTCACAAAGTTATTAGTAACTTTAAGATAAGCTGCAAATTTACTTTTGCGCTTATCTCTGGTGCAATATATACTACAATCTAAATATAATTCCAAACACTCAAGTATACAACCTTTCTCAGGGTTTTGAGATGTTCTGATGTCAAGGGGACAAGCAGCCCCAGCAGAATGATTTTTATTACTTGGCCCCTTCTAACAGGTTGACCACGTAAGTGGGTCATTACCCGTTGAGGCCTAGTTGGAATAGTCTATCGACTGGTGTACCGGAAAGGAAGGCCGAAATATTAATGATCTACTCACAGCTCAGAGTTTTCGATACCTGTCTAATGTTCACTAGAATTCTGAAGGTATAGGCGTAGAAAGGAAATACCTAGACTGAATGTATCAGATGGGAAGAAAAGAGAGATAGAAAAGAAGAGAGAGAGAGAAGAGAAACAAAAACCATTAGAAAAAGTTATACTGGGAAAGAAAAGCCACGTAAGAAAAAAAGGAGGGGGGGGACGGGTGAGGTATGGGAAGGAGAAAGGGTACTCATCCCACTGGCTCCCCATCAGCCAGAGGTCGAGCCATATTATCTGTGCTGGAAAAGATACTCCTACATTCTGCAGAGTCGTGAAAAAGAATCCATTCAACCCAAATCCCTAAGAATTTGTTCCGAGATCCCGACGCATCAGCTGCGAGCTCCTCCATTCGATATGTGTCCATCAATTCTTTGAACCAATCAAGTAGAGATGGAGCCCGGCTTGATTTCCAGAACCTCGGGATCACAGCACGAGCAGCCGAGATGCAAAAGCGGAGAATATCCCTCTTCTGTAGCCCAATAGGACCTGAAAAAATGGATAACATTGCCGATTCTGGGCAGCATTCGGCTTGTTTACCTGTTATCCGGGCGTATGCATTGAAAACCTCAGACCAGAACCGCCGGATTTCCCCACAACTCCACCAAATGTGTATCATTGTACCCTTCTCTTCCCCACAGCGCCAGCAGGTATCAGGGGTTCCAGGGAACATGTTCCGGAGTGTCGTCGGGCACAAGTACCATCTAGTGAGCAGCTTATAGCTTCTTTCTTGTGCAGAACAAGCGCTAGCTAGTGAGTGAGTAAATATAAAGCATTTCTGCCAATTAGCTTCTGAAATGCTACACCCCAATTCCCTCTCCCAAGCACGTTGGAAGTAAAGGGTGCCCTGCTCTCTCATGGACCCTAAGGCCTGGTATAGAAATGATATTTTGCGCCTCGGTGGAGCCTCCAGTTGGAATAACCTCTCCAATATGTTGGGCGTCAATCTTACCCTGCAAGAGTGGTCAGCTGAATATAATTATGCTCTGTATTGGAGAAATTCGAATCACTTAAGAGGTCTCGTAGGTTCTTTGAGTTGTAGCTCTGCCATCGGGGGCAAACCACCACTGGACAGAGTTTGTCCTACTCGGGTGTCATCCACAATCCGCCAACATAAAAATCTCTGCCTGTCAAATCTGGGTGGGAAAGATGGGTTGGAAAAAAGGGGAGTCAAAGGGCTAAGTCTGTCGTTTAAGCGGAGGGTTTTCGTCACTAGGTGCCATACCTTCAAGGTGTTTCTGGTCATGTCTGTCAAAGGTACTAGGTCTGTGGAGTCTTTAGGGGAAATCCAAAGCAGGTGTTTCAGCGGAATCCCAAACCCTCTTGCTCCACCCCTACCCATTTCTTGGAGGACGCATGATAATGCCAATCTAGAGCTCTAACAAGAGAGGAAGCCTCAAAGTACGCTCGTATGTTGGGTAGTCCAACCCCTCCTCTGGTCTCGGGCAAGGATAGGATATTCATTCGCAATCTGGACCTCTTGCCCCCCCAGACAAATCTAAGGATCATAGATTGCATTTTGGAGAGGAAACCTCTATCCAATAGAACAGGAACTGTCTGAAAAGTATATAAGAGTCGGGGCAAGACATCCATCTTGACTACATTTATTCTCCCGAACCAGGATAGCTTTAATTGTCTATAGGAGGTAAATGCCGATTCCACGTTAGTCAAAAGGGGTTGATAATTGAATATTTGTTTAAGATCTTTTGGTATAAGGACTCCCAAGTACTTAATGGCTTCTACTTTCCATTTAAATGGGAACTGTTTAGATAGATGAGAAACCAATTCTCCAGGCAAAGAAATATTGAGTGCCTCGGTTTTGGAGCAATTCACTTTAAAGTTGCTCAATTGTCCGAACGGTTCAAACTCCATTAAGACCGAAGGGATGGAGACCAGGGGCTGGGAGATGTAAAGTAGCAGGTCATCTGCAAATAAGGCTAATTTGTGATGACTCTGTCCCAGCTTCACCCCATGGACGCATTCATTGGACCTAAGTGCAAAATATTTAACTATTATAGTGTCAATTCAAAAGTCACCAAGAACACAATCAGTCATTTTTTCACAATTGCCCGTCAATAGTTTGAATTTGATATAAAGAAACATAGTCTTGTAACATCTCAAATGAAAGCTGTTACCGTTCTGAGTAAAATGATGCCTCTCCCACTTCATTATCTTATTTCTAGCCTGAGATAAAAAAATTTAAAGTCGTACCAGGCCAAAATTCACCCTTTTTTTAAACTTTAAAAATCTGTAAAAAATTAACTGATGAAGAAAAAAATTCAAACTTTTAATTTGTAATTAACTAAAGTAGTACTTCATAAAGGAAAAAAAAAAAAAAAAATCTAAAGACGTCAGGTAAAAAAAAATATTCATATTTAGATCACTTGATATGGAATGACCCATTGACGCTCTTACTAGTAAAATATGTTAAAATATGATCCCATTGCGATCCCAACTTGAAATTTGGTACAGATGTGGCTAAGAGCATAGCAGACACATGGGCAGTTTTTGAAATATTTAAAGCGCGCCGATTTTTCGGAAATGCGTTTTAAAGTTTTGCGCTTGCGATCACATGGGTAAAATATTAACAAATATCCTCTTGTGACATATCTGATGAAAGCCTGGACAGTTCTGAGTAGATTGGTGTTTATTTTGTTTCTCTATCTTATTTCTAGCCCGAGATATGATAGAAAATGTAAAGCCATACCATGCCAAAATTCGCACTTTTTTAAAACTTTAAAAATCTGTAAAAAATTAACAGATAAAGAAAAAAATTCAAAACTTTTTTTTTGTAATTAGATAAAGTTGTTCTTCAGATAGAAAAATTTTTTTAAAAATCTGAGGACGTCAGGGAAAAAAAATATTCATTTTTGGATCACTTGACATGGAATGACCCGCACTTGGAATTGTTGTCCCATTTTCCTGTACCCTATATAGTAAAATAAATTATGTTATTCAAGAAACGTTATTCAAGAAGTTAAGAAACGTTGTGCAAATGACATGCAAGACCACCTTTTATTTAATTGTTGAAGATGCACTATACAAATGGCCAAAAGTACTGGAGTATCTGCACGTTCCCTTATCAATTATTGTGATTCACAAGTGACATAATGCTGGGAGTGAGCCGAAATATAACAAACTGAGAATGCCACATGTTGCCTGCTCAGTAGGGTCCACGGCCACCCTAGATTACCAAACATACTGACAGCCATGGGGCATGGGCAGGATAAGATTGCCCTGTAGGTCTTGTGGGATCCATTCTTGCTCCAGGTCAAATGTTGTGGGAGACAATAGACGGTTTGTCTGACGTCTTTCCAGGTTGCCCAAAGCACGTTCAATGGGATTCAGGTCTGGAGAATGTGAAGGCCAGTCCAAGTGTTTGTTTCCTGACAAATGAAGAATGTTGTTGATGAGATGTGCACGGTGAAGACTTGTATTATTGTCCATTACAAGAAAGATGTTTCCAACTTCTTCAGATTATTGTAGGGTTAAGGACCTCATCTCGATATCTAAGAGCAGTCAGCGATCTATTCTAATGACATGGAAGTTGGTATGAAACCAATGCTGATGCCAACCCACATCATGATTTCGCCATCACCGAAGCACTCCCTATTTAACATGAAACGTGGATTCTCCTGTGTTCCTTATTCACACCAGATCAGGACACGATGATTGTCAGGCTGCCGACCGTGACTCATCAGAGAAGAGGTAGACCACTCATGCTCATCGGCCCAATGTCTACGGGTCCTACAGTATTCAGAATATATCAGAATGCATACCATTGGGTGCCATTCATTCATAAAACAATGGAGAAGATTTTGTGTGGTCTGACTGCATACCTGTCACCTAGTGGCAGCAAGGAACTGTGTGGCACCTTTGTTGCATTGCTGCGCCTGCTCCTTCTTCCCAATAAAGTCAAGTATCGATGATCTCTTGCTTGGTGTGTCAGATGGGAGACCCTGCCTTTGTCTTCTTCATACTGTGCCAGTCTCCACAGTCTGCTAATCATGTTTTGAGATGTTACAAGTGCTAGTAAGAAAATCCAGATAATAATATTTATCACTTATATAGCGCCATTAATCCTACAGCGCTTTACATTATTGTCACTGTCCCCATTAGGGTTCACAACCTAAATCACCATATGTGTAATCACCAAGTGTCTGGGGCTCAGACAAAGGATCCGCCATGGCCTAAATTCAGCAGACTGGCTCAACAAAACAGTTCTTCTTTCTTTCTTGTGTAAAGCTACCTGAAAACACATAGATGCCAGGGCTGAAATAGTGTATTCATGTTTTATTCAATGTCCCATGTATGAAATACACAAGAAATGAAGAAAAGTGTTTTGTAGAGCCAGAATCTTTCTACTCAATGTCTCAAGTGCTGTTGCCACTGTCATCTGTGTTTGACCATTTTCAAGACGTCTTATTGCTCTCCAGGATTTGCATTTGGGCAAATTGTGTGTATCACAGCACAGCTCTGGTGACTCTACAGGAGGTACACAAGCTACTTTAGACATTTGAGCTGAGGAGACCCCTCCAGGAGACAGTTTACTGCACCCTTCACGTTACACAAGCTGCATCTAAAGCTGCATCCACACGTGCCCATAGAGCTTCGGTCCATACACACATCCGTTTTAAAAATGAGCCCTGCCTCCGGTCCGTGAGATTCAGAGCAGATTCTGTTCTCGACCATTTTATGGGTCAGACGTGATCACTAAAGTTCATGGGGATCTGTATAAAACAGATGACACATGGAATACAGACATTGCAGCTCAGTTTACCACCCTAGTTTCCTCTGTTTTTAGCTGATCCATTGCGAAGAGTCAATGTATGAAAATTACCTTAGTTCAGACAGTCTGCCTGAATGAAGAAATGAAAAAAAAGACAGATATAGCTAGAATGACACGGTATGCTCTCCCTGGATTGGTAACACTCATGTAGATGTGTGAACACAGCCTAAAGATGCAGATCCTCAGTGATGTGGATTTCAGAGCGTATTTTACCTCTTGAAATACAAGTGGTAAAATGTGAAGGTTACCCATGTCATCTCTGGAGTGGAAATGCCCACCGATGTCCACTACTGTGCATAGGCATCGTTCAGACAAGAACCCCAGGAGTTAGGCCAGATACTTTGCAATCAAAAACAAGCTTTATTGAGACATAATTAAGTCAGCTTAAAACAGAGATGTTATACAAAGCATACACACAAGCAGGAGACCCTCCAGTATAATCACATAGGTGCAAAAATCAATCTAAGCCATCTCTTGGCACAATAGCCCACCTATACATAAGATTGCGACATACCCCTATATACATACCAAGTGGTTACAATCATGGAAACAATAAAAGCAATGTACTGGGTCAGAGTAACATCTACCTGCTTGTGGCTGCCTCCCCTGACGCGCATTTCGCGTTAGCTTTCTCACATACTGTGCATAGGCAGAAAGCTGTCAATCAGCTGTGGGAGTCCGCAGCTCATAAACACACTGGACTCCACACTCACCGCATTTGCAGAGCACTGTCCTTAGGGCTCATCCACACAAGCGTATAACACTGACGAGGGCTCTCTGATGTTTATCGGATAGCGCAAGGATCAATGTTGTACTATGGAGCAGTGCTGATGACCAGCGCTTTTTTCTGTTATGCCGATTTTGCATGACCAAAGAACTGCAGCACGCTGTGATTGGCAGCATACATCGGATAGCGTGCACCCACACAAGGCTATAGGTGCATGCAAAACATCGGACTGCACTCACGTCACCCAAGTGCAGTGAACAGAGAAATTAAGCTCTCCGTACCTGTGATCCGATTCTTGAATGCAAGAGAATCGAAGCACAGAAAATGACCCTCGGCTCAAACTGATCAGTGTCATTACATACTCAATCCAATTCTGTCTAAAGAAAGACTCATCTCTCGTGTGAACAAACGTTTAAGAGACGACTTACAATTTAGACAAAATACAACATATTTTAACATATATTGGCACTCTTGTATTGAGAGATAGATTCACAAGCTGACAGGTCCTGTATACTCTTTACAATAATAACTGGAGGAGGGTCATTAAAAACTACCTATATGACAGTGTCACCTGTGCATTCAATAGGCATAAATTTGTGCTATTATTGCAAGAGTGTCATTAAATCCATAGTCAGGCACGACACTTGGCCATAAGACAGGAGCGAACATGCACCCATGATATACAAAGGGTGAGAAACCGGCCTACCAAGCTATGCTGCACATCCGGAGGACGGATGCAATGTACAGCCCTTATGAAGCTTGGTAAAGGAAGTTTTTGCAGATCTCATTCTGTATGGGCAAATATATGTTGGTTTTGTGCAGCAGATCAACACTTGCGTTTTTTTCCTGATTTGTAAGATCAGGAAAAAACCTGATTCTTACAGGATTCATTTTTTTGCCCATTCACTTTAATGATTTCAGGAAAAAACATGAAGCAACAAGATTCTACCTGACAAAATTTAAGTGAACGGGCAAAATACTGTAATGGTGGGGTTACACGTAGCGATATAGTCCCGATATCGCTATACAACGGCGGGGGGAGGCGCATTTTTAGTGCGCTTTTCACGATATCGCATCGGCGGTTTACACGTTGCGATATCGGGAAACAACATCCCTACAATGTGTACGCCCACCAACCCAGTAACGACCATTTAACATGGGAGTTAATGGGTAGCGTCTGCGTACACATCGGAGTTGGATGTTTACACGCAACGATCCGGCTCCAACAGGCATCCGATATCGGGCGGTTGAATAGCACGCTCATTCGACCCCCGATATCGGATTACCATCGTTCCTGCATCGTATTGTACCTTCAAACAGTACGATGCAGGAACGATATCGGGTCCAACTCACGAACCACGTGACTTTTTGTCGGAGTTGGATCAGAGTTGGACGCCGATATCGCGGCGTGTAAACCCACCATTAGAATCGGGTTTTTTCCTGATCTTCCAAATCAGGAAAAAAACGCAAGTGTGAAAGGCCCCTAAGGTATCTTCTTGATGTTTACTTATAGGTCTTGTCATCTAACATTGATGATCTATCCATCCCTATCATCAGCCCCAGATTGGCGGACACTGATCAACTATTATTGACTCCAGCATTAAACTTTCATCGGCTCTGGAAACACTGAGTGGAACTGGACAATGAAGCTACGAGCACTGACAGCTGTCGAGGACTGCAGAGGGGCTCCTGTCCAAGAGAACCGTCACTAATACTAGACGCCAGGACAACTATGAAAGCAGAAACTGGAAAAAACATTGGTAATTCTAAAAAACCTGAGAGGCTAGATACATACTTCCAAAATCTACAGTTACCCCCATTACCAAAAATACAGGACTTCTGACCATAGAGAGGAATAGATCCAAAGAAATTGACAAAAGATGAACTGACTGTTTGCTATAATGTATCAGTGTACCTACAATATTTGTAATTGGCTAAACAAGAAACAACCGCATTTTATCACCACTGGGTCTGTACAAGCCTCAATCAGACCTGGACGTTTCCACTCACTGATATTGACCAGATCCTGAAAATGGTGAGGAATTGAAACAAAGTGTGGCCTGGTGCAGAGCGAGGCGGTGTTCAGCGGGAATTACCAACAGTGGATGATATAAGTGGCTCTCATAGAAGCCAGTGGAGTGATCAAGCGTTCCTGAAGTTAGAGGAGATAGCAGTTAGCTGATTTTCCGGTTAAAAAAGAAAACCCTGTCCCCTAAGTGCAATTGGGTAAAAAAAAAAAAAATAACTGCTTTAATCCCTCTCCTAGAGTCCAGGACTGAATTTGTCCTGAGCACTCGCGATGTCTAATATTGTCTGCAGCGCTGACATCACTGTGGCTGAGCTAAGACTGCAGCACTGTGGACGTCACATTGGCAATGAAGACTATAGCAGACACCAGGAACAGTGATGGATAGGGATGGGTGAACTCAAACTGTAAAGTTCGGGATCTTACCGAACACAGTATGTTCAAGCACATATCCCAAGAAAGAACTTTCCTGGAAAGTCCGGCCTATAGTTCGATTGGTTCGGGGTTCCAGGCACTTTACCCGGCTCGTCCAGCAGCCTTGATGGCGATGGCACGCTTGGTAAAAATGGGGTTAGGGCTAGCTTTGTATTGTCAGCTGGCACTGAGCCCAAAATTCATGGCGTCAAGCTAATATTAGACATAGCCACCATGAATTTCTAGTGAACAGTAAAATAAAACACAACACAGAGAAAATTATTTTTTTTATTAGAAATAAAACAGAAGACATTTAGGACTCCATTTTTATCACCCAAAAAACACTCCCTCCGACGTAATCCACAGGCAAGCATCTTCTGCTCACACAGACGAGCATGCACAGACTGAGCTGGGTGCTGTGAGAGAGTTCACAGCACCCAGGTCAGTCTGTGCCTGCTCGTCTGTGTGAGCAGACCTGTGTGTGTCTCCTCGTACAGATGTAGCAGAGCTGAAGATGCTCATCTGTGGATTACGTCGGAGGGAGGGTTTTGTTTTGTAATAAAGATGGAGCCCTAAATGTCTTCTGTTTTATTTGTAATTAAAAAATAATTTTCTCTGTATTGTGTTTTATTTTACTGTTTTCTAGAAATTCATGGTGGTCAGGTCTAATATTGGCCTGACACCATGAATTTCGGGCTTAGTGCCAGCTGACATTACAAACCTGACCCTAACCCCATTATTACCCAGCATGCCACAACCAACAGTGTGCTGGACGAGCCAGGTTAAGAGCCTGGAAATGGCGGTAAGAAACAATGAGCCATTTTCAGGGGTGGCTGCAGTTTTCAGATTGAGGGGCCCAGAACACTTGGGCCTTACACTTGAGAATCCCAACCTCCAACTGCATGAATTTTACTTAGCTGGGGATCAAAATATGGAGGGAGCGCAACCAATTTTTTTTATAATTATTTATTTAAATAATTTAAAAAATATATATTGGGCTTCCCTGTATTTTGATTGCCAGTCGAGGAAAGGCCAGGCAGCTGGGGGTGGCAGCCTATTGCTGTCCACTTCATCTGCGCTGAGAATCAAAAATACAGCGAAGCGCCAAGTCATTTTTTTATGTTATTTATTTATTTTTACAGTACTGTGATGTCAGGCTATCACAGACACTGGCACAGAGAATTGGCGTCTGTGATTACCTGTTGGACAAGGCTGGAATCTGCTCATACAAATGTATGGGCTGTTTTCATCTTACTCCCGCAGCAATCACAGACGCCCATTCTCTGTAACAACAGGTCTGTGATTGGCTGTTGATTCCTTTGAAGTGAATATCCTGAAGTTAATGAGTGGCACAGTGCAAGGTTGCAGTGAAATCATGGACACATTGTTCCATTTGTACACGGCAACAAAATGGAACAATGTGTCCATGATTTCACTGCAACCAGTAAGTTGCAAGTGAAATTGCATGCAATGTTGCACCGTGTAAAGGTACCCTTTCACTTTCTATCACAAGTTATCAAATTTTCTCCTGAAAATCCCCAAGTCCAGGAGCTTTGAAAACTTTGCGTCTCAGTTACGCGGTTTCCAATCGTCCAGAAATTCCAGGACACAAAGATGAGGCACTTGTATGTCCTGTCCGTGAAAAAATGTCAGGTATCTGTGATGTTTTTGTTGCTGAAGAAACTTCGACAGATTATTCAGACTAATTATCATCATTTTACAATGTCCAGTGTTCGCAGCCGATGTCTGCAGATCAGGATTATGGGTTGTAGACATGGCTGACTTATTATATCAGCAGAGCACAGCACAGCACACACAAACAGTGCTGGCAGAGCACAGCACACACACAACAGTGCCGGCAGAGCACAGCACACACACAACAGTGCCGGCAGAGCACAGCATACACACACACACACACACACACACACACACAACAGTGCCAGCAGAGCACAGCACACACACACACAACAGTGCCAGCAGAGCACAGCACACACACACACAACAGTGCCGGCAGAGCACAGCACACACACATACATACAACAGTGCCAGCAGAGCACAACACACACACACACACACACACAACAGTACCGGCAGTTCACAGCAACACACAACACAACAGTGCCGGCAGAGCACAGCACACACACACACACACACAAAACAGTGCAGGCAGAGCACAGCACACACACACAAACAGTGCCAGCAGAGCACAGCACACGCACACACACACACCAGTGCCGGCAGAGCACAGCACACACACACACACACAACAGTGCCGACAGAGCACAGCACACACACAACAGTGCCGGCAGAGCACAGCATACACACACACACACACACACAACAGTGCCAGCAGAGCACAGCACACACACACAACAGTGCCAGCAGAGCACAGCACACACACACACACACAACAGTGCCGGCAGAGCACAGCACACACAACATACATACAACAGTGCCAGCAGAGCACAACACACACACACACACACAACAGTGCCGGCAGTTCACAGCACACACACACACAACAGTGCCGGCAGAGCACAGCACGCACACCAACACACACACACACACACACACAACAGTGCCGGCAGAGCACAGCACACACACACACTCAACAGTGCCAGCAGAGCACAGCACAGCACACACACACACACACCAGTGCCGGCAGAGCACAGCACACACACACACAACAGTGCCGACAGAGCACAGCACACACACACAACAGTGCCGCAGAGCACAGCACACACACACACACAACAGTGCCGACAGAGCACAGCACACACACACAAACAGTGCCGGCAGAGCACAGCACACACACACACAACAGTGCCAGCAGAGCACAGCACACACACACACAACAGTGCCAAGCAGAGCACAGCACACACACACAACAACAGTGCGGCAGAGCACAGCACACACACATACACACAACAGTGCCGGCAGAGCACAACACACACACACACACACAAACAGTGCCGGCAGAGCACAACACACACACACACACAACAGTGTCGGCAGAGCACAGACACACACACACACACAAACAGTGTCGGCAGAGCACAGCACACACACACACACACAACAGTGCCGCCAGAGCACACACACACACACACACAACAGTGCCGGCAGAGCACAGCACACACACACAACAGTGCCGGCAGAGCACAGCACACACACAAACAGTGCCGGCAGAGCACAGCACACACACACACAACAGTGCCGGCAGAGCACAGCACACACACACACAACAGTGCCGGCAGAGCACAGCACACCCCACACAACAGTGCCGGCAGAGCACAGCACACACACACAACAGTGCCGGCAGAGCACAGCACACACACACACACACACACACACACAACAGTGCCGGCAAAGCACAGCACACGCACAACAGTGCCGGCAGAGCACAGCACACGCACAACAGTGCCGGCAGAGCACAGCACACACCACAACAGTGCCGGCAGAGCACAGCACACGCACAACAGTGCCGGCAGAGCACAGCACACGCACAACAGTGCCGGCAGAGCACAGCACACGCACACACAACAGTGCCGGCAGAGCACAGCACACGCACAACAGTGCCGGCAGAGCACAGCACACACACAACAGTGCCGGCAGAGCACAGCACACGCACAACAGTGCCGGCAGAGCACACGCACACGCACAACAACAGTGCCGGCAGAGCACAGCACACGCACAACAGTGCCGGCAGAGCACAGCACACACACACACAACAGTGCCGGCAGAGCATAGCACAGCACACACACACAAAGTGTCGGCAGAGCACAGCACACACACATACAACAGTGCCAGCAGAGCACAACACACACACACACACACACACAACAGTGCCGGCAGAGCACAGTACACACACACACAACAGTGCCGGCAGAGCACAGCGTGCACACACACACACACACACACAACAGTGCCAGCAGAGCACAGCGCACACACACAACAGTGCCGGCAGAGCACAGCGCACACACACAACAGTGCCGGCAGAGCACAGCGCACACACACAACAGTGCCGGCAGAGCACAGCACACACACCAACAGTGCCGGCAGAGCACAGCACACACACACACACAACAGTGCCGGCAGAGCACAGCACACACACACAACAGTGCCGGCAGAGCACAGCGCACACACACACAACAGTGCCGGCAGAGCACAGCACACACACACAACAGTGCCGGCAGAGCACAGCGCGCGCACACACACACACACACAACAGTGCCGGCAGAGCACAGCGCGCACACACACACAACAGTGCCGGCAGAGCACAGCGCACACACACACACACAACAGTGCCGGCAGAGCACAGCACACGCACAACAGTGCCGGCAGAGCACAGCACACGCACAACAGTGCCGGCAGAGCACAGCACACGCACAACAGTGCCGGCAGAGCACAGCACACGCACAACAGTGCCGGCAGAGCACAGCACACGCACAACAGTGCCGGCAGAGCACAGCACACACACAACAGTGGCGGCAGAGCACAGCACACACACACACAACAGTGTCGGCAGAGCAGAGCACAGCACAGCACAGACACACAAAGTGTCGGCAGAGCACAGCACACACATACAACAGTGCCAGCAGAGCACAACACACACACACACACAACAGTGCCGGCAGAGCACAGTACACACACACACACACACACACACAACAGTGCCGGCAGAGCACAGCGCACAAACACACACAACAGTTGCGGCAGAGCACAGCACACACACATACATACAACAGTGCCAGCAGAGCACAACACACACACACACACACACAACAGTGCCGGCAGTTCACAGCACACACACACAACAGTGCCGGCAGAGCACAGCACACACACACACACAAAACAGTGCCGGCAGAGCACAGCACACACACACACAACAGTGCCAGCAGAGCACAGCACAGCACAGCACAGACACACAAAGTGTCGGCAGAGCACAGCACACACATACAACAGTGCCAGCAGAGCACAGTACACACACACACACACACACAAAACAGTGCCGGCAGAGCACAGCACACACACACACAACAGTGCCGGCAGAGCACAGCACGCACACACACACACACACACACACACACACACACACAACAGTGCCGGCAGAGCACAGCGCACACACACACACAACAGTGTCGGCAGAGCACAGCACGCACACACACAACAGTGCCGGCAGAGCACAGCACGCACGCACACACACACACACACACACACACAACAGTGCCGGCAGAGCACAGCGCACACACACAACAGTGCCGGCAGAGCACAGCACACACACAACAGTGCCGGCAGAGCACAGCACACACACACACAACAGTGCCGGCAGAGCACAGCACACACACACAACAGTGCCGGCAGAGCACAGCGCACACACACACAACAGTGCCGGCAGAGCACAGCACACACACACAACAGTGCCGGCAGAGCACAGCGCGCGCACACACACACACACACACAACAGTGCCGGCAGAGCACAGCGCGCACACACACACAACAGTGCCGGCAGAGCACAGCGCACACACACACACACAAACAGTGCCGGCAGAGCACAGCACACGCACAACAGTGCCGGCAGAGCACAGCACACGCACAACAGTGCCGGCAGAGCACAGCACACGCACAACAGTGCCGGCAGAGCACAGCACACGCACAACAGTGCCGGCAGAGCACAGCACACGCACAACAGTGCCGGCAGAGCACAGCACACGCACAACAGTGCCGGCAGAGCACAGCACACACACAACAGTGGCGGCAGAGCACAGCACACACACACACAACAGTGTCGGCAGAGCAGAGCACAGCACAGCACAGACACACAAAGTGTCGGCAGAGCACAGCACACACATACAACAGTGCCAGCAGAGCACAACACACACACACACACAACAGTGCCGGCAGAGCACAGTACACACACACACACACACACACACAAACAGTGCCGGCAGAGCACAGCGCACAAACACACACAACAGTTGCGGCAGAGCACAGCACACACACATACATACAACAGTGCCAGCAGAGCACAACACACACACACACACACAACAGTGCCGGCAGTTCACAGCACACACACACAACAGTGCCGGCAGAGCACAGCACACACACACACACAAAACAGTGCCGGCAGAGCACAGCACACACACACACACACAACAGTGCCAGCAGAGCACAGCACAGCACAGCACAGACACACAAAGTGTCGGCAGAGCACAGCACACACATACAACAGTGCCAGCAGAGCACAGTACACACACACACACACACACACAAAACAGTGCCGGCAGAGCACAGCACACACACACACAACAGTGCCGGCAGAGCACAGCACGCACACACACACACACACACACACACACACACAACAGTGCCGGCAGAGCACAGCGCACACACACACACAACAGTGTCGGCAGAGCACAGCACGCACACACACAACAGTGCCGGCAGAGCACAGCACGCACACACACACACACACACACACACACACAACAGTGCCGGCAGAGCACAGCGCACACACACACACAGAACAGTGCCGGCAGAGCACAGCGCACACACACACACACACACACACACACAGAACAGTGTCGGCAGAGCACAGCGCGCACACACACACAACAGTTGCAGCAGAGCACAGCACACACATACATATATACAACAGTGCGGGCAGAGCACGACACACACACAGTGCCGGCACCAGAGGTCAGTAATCCCGGCATTCCTATAATACACGTAACACAGACAGCACCACGTACACAGTCAGCCCTGTCTCCACTGTCAGTCACTTCTTATGTAGGCCTCACCCGGCGCCGGGAGCTCTCCCAGTACAGTGTCCGCTCTGCCTGACTCTCCACCCGGCCTGCAGACCCTCCAGTATCCGGTCTCCCGTGCCGGCACAGCCCCTCCGCTCCCCCGTGTCTCCGGTACCTGCAGCAGCTGTTTGGGTCTCCACCAGCAGCATCTCCCGGGCCGCCAGAGCCCCGAGCACCGGCAGCACAGCCCGGCATGCAATGCGTCAGCACCGGGGAGGGGAGAGCCGCTGACTGGCTGCCGGCCGGCAGGAGAGGAGGACAACAAACCGGAGAGGAGGAGGACAACAAACCGGGGAGGAGGAGGACAGCACAAAGAAGGGGACAGCCCGGAGAGGACAACAAACCGGGGAGGAGGAGGACAGATTCCAGGGAGGAGAACAAACCGGAGAGGAGGAGGACAACAAACCGGGGAGGAGGAGGACAGCACAAAGAAGGGGACAGCCCGGAGAGGACAACAAACCGGGGAGGAGGAGGACAGACTCCAGGGAGGAGAACAAACCGAGAAGACAAACTGAGGGAGATAGGACAGAGCCTGGGGAGAGGACAGCCCGGAGAGGGGACAAACCGGGGAAGAGGAGGTCAGCACGGAGGGAAGGAAAGAGCCCGGAGAGGAGGACGATAGCCTGGAGGGGGAAAAAGAGCCCAGAGGATAGGGATAGAGCCTGGGAAGGAAGTGGATAGCCAAAGAGGGGGAAAGAGCCCGGAAAGGAGGGGGACAAACTGAGGACAGCATGAAAAGGGGGACAGAACCTGGGGAGGAGAGGGGACAGCACAGAGGGGAGAAAGCCTGGGGAGGAGGGGGGCAAACCCAGAGAGGAAGACTTAGCCTGGGGAGGAGGAGGATAGCACAGAGAGGGGGACAGAGCCAGAGGGGGACAGAGCCTGAGGAGGACAGTATGGAAAGGGGGACAGAGCCTGAGGAGGACAGTACGGAAAGTGGGGCAGAGCCTGAGGAGGACAGTACGGAAAGGGGGACAGAGCCTGAGGAGGACAGTACGGAAAGGGGGACAGAGCCTGAGGAGGACATTACGGAAAGGGGGACAGAGCCTGAGGAGGACAGTACGGAAAGGGGAACAGAGCCTGAGGAGGACAGTACGGAAAGGGGGACAGAGCCTGAGGAGGACAGTATGGAAAGGGGGACAGAGCCTGAGGAGGATAGTACGGAAAGGGGGACAGAGCCTGAGGAGGACAGTAGGAAAGGGGACAGAGCCTGAGGAGGACAGTACTGGAAAGGGGGACAGAGCCTGAGGAGGATAGTACGGAAATGGGGACAGAGCAAGATGTAGGGGGACAGAGCCTGAGGAGGACTAGTACGGAAAGTGGGGCAGAGCCTGAGGAGGACAGTACGGAAATGGGGACAGAGCCTGAGGAGGACAGTACGGAAAGTGGGGCAGAGCCTGAGGAAGTACGGAAAGTGGGGCAGAGCCTGAGGAGGACAGTATGGAAAGGGGGACAGAGCCTGAGGAGGACAGTACGGAAAGGGGGACAGAGCCTGAGGAGGACAGTTACGGAAAGGGGACAGAGCCTGAGGAGGACAGTACGGAAAGGGGGACAGAGCCTGAGGAGGACAGTATGGAAAGGGGGACAGAGCCTGAGGAGGATAGTACGGAAAGGGGGACAGAGCCTGAGGAGGACAGTACGGAAAGGGGGACAGAGCCTGAGGAGGACAGTACGGAAAGGGGGACAGAGCCTGAGGAGGAAGTACGGAAAGGGGGACAGAGCCTGAGGAGGACTAGTACGGAAAGTGGGGCAGAGCCTGAGGAGGATAGTACGGAAAGTGGGGCAGAGCCTGAGGAGGACAGTACGGAAATGGGGCAGAGCCTGAGGAGGACAGTACGGAAATGGGGCAGAGCCTGAGGAGGACAGTACGGAAAGGGGGACAGAGCCTGAGGAGGACATTACGGAAAGGGGGACAGAGCCTGAGGAGGACAGTACGGAAAGGGGACAGAGCCTGAGGAGACAGTACGAAGGGGGACATACGGAAATGGGGACAGAGCCTGAGGAGGACAGTATGGAAAGGGACAGAGCCTAGGAGGTAGTACGGAAAGTGGGGCAGAGCCTGAGGAGGACAGTACGGAAAGTGGGGCAGAGCCTGAGGAGGACAGTACGGAAAGTGGGGCAGAGCCTGAGGAGGACAGTACGGAAAGGGGGACAGAGCCTGAGGAGGACAGTATCGGAAAGGGGGACAGAGCCTGAGGAGGACAGTACGGAAAGGGGGACAGAGCCTGAGGAGGACAGACGGAAAGGGGGACAGAGCCTGAGGAGGACAGTACGGAAAGGGGGTCAGAGCCTGAGGAGGACAGTATGGAAAGGGGGACAGAGCCTGAGGAGGATAGTACGGAAAGGGGGCAGAGCCTGAGGAGGACAGTACGGAAAGGGGGACAGAGCCTGAGGAGGACAGTACGGAAAGTGGGGCAGAGCCTGAGGGACAGTAGGAAAGGGGGGCAGACCTGGGAGGAAGACGGAAGTGGGGCAGAGCCAGAGGAGGAGTAAGAAAGGGGCGAGCTGAGGGGACAGCCCGGGAAGTGGGGTACCAGAGCCCGGAGAGGGGGACACAGCTCGGAGGGTGAGTTGGACAGGAGCGGAGACAGTGGGGAAAAAGAAGCCCGCATTAGGGGACAGCCTGCGGGGATGAGGGTACAGAGCCGGAGAGGGGGACAGACCGAGGAGTAGGAGGGCATAATGTCTGGAAGTGAGAAAAAGACAGAAAAATACTGCAAAACGCTCCATTTCTACATTAAAAAATGGAGTTCCAGTGATACCTCGGTTTTCGTTAACTTCGGATATCGTCGGTTGTTTTCGGTCGTCGTACATCACTACTAATTTAGCCATAAAAATGAGATTCCCCTTCCAAAAAATAAAAAGCGCACCCTCTCTCCCTCCTCGGCATCCCCATACACCAAAAAGAGATTCTTCTTTTTTTTATTTTATTATTATATAAAAAAAAAAGAACACAATAAATGTTTTATTTTTTCTTTAAATTAGTGTTCCATATTCCATTTACAGTCATTTTTGAGTGATTCACTAACCGCTATCTTTATTCACTATGACAATGTTTTTTATAGGTCTTTTTCAGTGTCTCGAACCGATTAATATAATAACATTGATTCCTATGGAAATCGTTGCCTCGGTTTTCGTTGATAGTTTTCGCACGGATTATCGACGAAAACTGAGGTATCCCTGTATGTGCAAGACGCATTGCAGATTGTGATGTGTTTTTGTACCTCAGGATGCAGATTTGATTCAGAACATTTCTGCATAAAAAAATCAGTATCAGCACCTACCCTAAAGGCCACATCACACGCCTCAATATCCTTCACGATATCGTTGAAACTTGACCATATAGGTGACGTTACAGCGATGTCGTGAACAACATCGTTGCTTGTGACTTCTGTCAACGATCAGTCCTTGATTGTTGATCGGAGATTTGTGAACATGTTCACAAATCTATCAATGGTCCCCCGCTGAACGTGCAGCATCGCTGCGTGTGACAGCGGTAAACCAGCGATCAGCGAGCTCCCAAGCACCTCACAGCAAGCACTGGCGAGCTGTATCCAGGTAAACTGCGGGCACCAAAGTGCTGTGCTGCGCTCAGTTACCCGCTGTTTACCTTGGATACCAGCGTCTCGCTGGTCCAGATCGCTGGTGAGTCTGCCTGTTTGACAGCTCACCAGCGATCTGAACGATGTTGTTAACGATCGCGCGTGCATGTGATCACTAACAACATCGTTCATTAAATTGAAGCGTCTGATGTGGCCTTTATAGAAAAAAGTAGTTTTCTTCAGAGCTGTATGGGGCCTTGTTTTATATGGGACAAGATGTCATTTTCACAGATACCATTTCTATTTCCATACACTTTTTTGATCACTTTTATTCCAATTTTTGTTGACTATATGAAGAAAAAACATAGCGTACGAAGTTTTTTTTTAACATGTTTTATAGTGTTCACTCTGGTGGTTAAATAGTGTGACAGTTGTATAGATCAAGTCGTTCCAGATGCGGCAAAACCAAATATGTGTATTTTTTGTGTTATTTTTCTTTTTACTTAAATATATGTATTTATTGGCATAATTTTTTTTATTCTTATGGTTTATTTTTCACTTTCTTCAATTTTTTTTAACTTAGTCCCTCTTTGGGACTTTAACTTTTATTGCTCTGAGCACTGGTCTAGTGAATTGCAATACACTGACAAAAAGCCTTTTAGGCTGGAGGCACACTGTGCGAGGGACTCGCGTGAGTGCAATGCGAGGGAAACTCGCATTGCACTCGGACCAGTGTTGCCCTATTAGGCAGGGCACACTGGTGCGAGTCCCCCGCTCTAAACTCGCATTGCGAGTCAGAAGCTAGTGTAGTCGCAGCATGCTGCGACTGCATGTTATTCTCACATGCGAGAGGGCAATGCAAGTCTTTGGGGGCGAGAAAATCTCGCACCCATACACCACACGGTGGGAGTTTGTAGCACTATGCTGGTCAAAGTTATAATGTATTGAATACCTAGATCAGGTTTAATAGTCTCCCGCTGTTATTTCCACCTATTAAGCTCATTACATATTCACTGCTTTGTCAAACAAACAGCCAATCACAGGAGCTCACACTCTATGGGAGCCTCTGTGATTACAACAGCCAATCAGACTGGATTTTCTCAATCTGGACAGTGAATCTGCTTGGTTGCCATACACATTAGTGTATGGCAACCAACCTGGCGTTATAGGGTGTTAAATAAATAATTATTTTAAAAAAACCGCATGGGGCTTTGCAGCATTTTTAAGTCTAGCCCGATGAAAGCAGGCAAGCTGCCACCCTTAGCTGCCTTATTTCCCCTTGGCTGGCAAAAAGAAATGCGTGGGTTCCCACCTATTTTCTCCTGACGAAGCCGTCGTGTACAGAAGAAACGCGTCCGCGTCGAGGGTGTAGGCTGCGGTCCTGAGGGCACTCTCTTCCCATCCACACTGCTCATATAGATCCTTAAACATGTCTCAAGGTATGTTTGCCTGAGTGTTTATAAGTATTTACTGGTCTAGTGAAGTTCCATGTTATACACAAAACAGAAAAAACTGCACAGCATTCACAGACACAATGTGAACTGGTGCCAGCAGGGACACTGGGTCAAACAACTAGAAAAAAATTCTCTGCAGCACTCGGCTACTACCAATGATGCTAACAAGCTATATATGTATGAGGAAAAAATTTAAAAACTTACGTTTTTTTTCAAAAAACTCAAATTCTTATTTTTTTTTATTTTTGGGGGGTTCCATGTTAAGGATATGTGTGTAGTCTTTTCTATTCTGATACTGCACTATAGTTATCCAGTGGGATGGGTTATTTACATATGACATCCTTCATTTAGGCTATATATGGTATATACTGGGTGGCTGGCTTTCTGAATCCAGACTGAGAAAAAAAAACTTTTGCTCTACAACTTATGTGTTATAAGTATTGGTGATCATCATCTCAGTAAAAGATACAGATTTGTATATGCATACCATAATAGCTACATGTATTGTCAACTTATTTTAGAGTTGAGCCCTTCAGGATCACATTAGTCTCATTTTGTTCCTCTAGTGTGTTTACACAGCCAGTAGCTTGTTTTTCACCGAGGTTATTTAATCACATATTTGTATTAAAAAAATTAATCATTCTTAATACATTTTGAAGCATTTCAAAAATATGCTGTCTGGATCTTTTCTGCCTAACTTATTTTCCCCCTGATCCTGGGAGGGTGGATTATTTGGGTCTTTTTAGGCTTTATATATTAACAATGGGCCCTCACCCCGCTGAGAATACCAGTCCTCAGCTGCTTAGTTTTACCTTGACTGGCATTGAAAATAGGGCGGAGCCCACGCATTTTTTTTTACCAGCCAAAGGGAAATTAGGCAGCTGAGGGTTGCAGCTCGCAGTTTGCCTACTTTCATCGGGCTAGACTTAAAAACGCTGCGAAGCCTCACGCGTATTTTTAAAATAATTATTTATTTAACACCCTACAGCGCCAGTTTGGTTCCCATACACTAATGTGTATGGCAACCAAGCAGATTCACTGTCCAGATTGAGGAAATCCAGTCTGACTACAACAGCCAATCACAGAGGCTCTCACAGAGTGTGAGCTCCTGTCAGGGGCGTAACTACAACAGGTGCAGGGGTTGCGATCGCCACTGGCTCCTGTGATTGGCTGTTTGTTTGACAGTGCAGTGAAAATGCAATTAGCTTCATAGGCGGCCCCGGAAGTAGCTGCGGGAGACTATTAAACCTGATCTATCTATTCTATCAGCATGAGTGAAAGACCATGTTAAAAACGCATTGCACACGGACCACTCTCGCACCACATTCATCACTATGGCACCATACTCGCACTTCCACACACACAGCACTCGCATCACTGTCGTGCATCAAAAACGCACAGTGTGCCTTCAGCCTTAGACCATGCTCTTGGTTGAATAGCCTGGGGTGGTGCAAACACCGGCTCTGGCAGTGACAGCCAGAACTCGGCTATCACTTAAAGAGGTGGTTCCCTACAATGCATAGTGACCACATCGATTTAAAGCAGTTAAACTCTGCCCATAGTCATAAAGATACAGGTGCATCTCATTAAACTAGAATATCATCAAAAAGATAATTTATTTCACTAATTCAATGCAAAAAGTGGAACACATATTATATAGTCATTACAAACAGTGATCTATTTTATTTGTTTATTTCTGTAAATGTTGATGATTATGGCTTACAGCCAATGAAAACCCAAAACTCATTATCTTAGAAAATTAGAATAATTGAAGGAATCTGTAACCCCTTTGTGCATTTTAAACTGTACCCACCAATTTACACATTATGTAAATGGGGTTATTGTAACCCCCAGATGTGCCCCACATACCTCAGAAAATAACTTTTATTGTGTCCAGTGCTGGCCTCCTATTGAGTCCGGAAGGCTGCTATTTAGTCCAGGTGGATTATGTCCTCGCAGCCCCTCTAGGCTGCAAAAATCTGCCCTGCACTTTTTAAAATTCCCGCCCCTCATCAGGCCGGCGCTTGAGTGACAACCGCACTCGCGCCTGCGCAGTGGAGCAGGTGTCCACGCTCCAATGAACATAGTGCCATGTCTCGTGAGACTTCACAAATCTCGTGAGTTGTCGGCACTATACACGGACACCTGCTCCAGTGCACAGGCGCAGGTGTGCCTGTCAGTGCCGATGTCTCGCGAGACATCAGCACTGTTCAATGGTCCGCAGACACCCGCTCCACTGCGCAGATGCGAGTGCTGCTGTCACTTAAGCGCCCATCACAGGATGGGTGGAAATTTTAAAAAGTGCAGGGTGGGTTTTGCACCCGGGGGGCGGCGAGGACATTATCCAGCAGGACCATATACCAGCTTCCTGGACCATTAAGGAGGCCAGCACTGGACACAATAAAAGATATTTTCTGTGGTATGTGGGGCACATCTGGGCACATTTGGGGGTTACAATAACCCCATTTACATAACTTGTAAGCTGGTGGGCACAGTTTAAAATACCCAAAGGCATTCCCTTTAACACAAAACACCTGCAAAGACTTACTAAGTGTTTAGAATGGTCCCTTAGTCTGGTTCAGTAGCCTACACAATCATGGGGAAGACTGCTGACCTGACACATGTCCAGAAGGCAGTCATTGACACATTCCACAAAAATCGGATGCCATACACACCATCAGTACATCTTCTAATTTTTACGGATATATTACAATTCTGTAAGATTGGAAACTGTAAATGCTCCTGTAAATGCTTAAGGGGAACCTGTCACCTAGAATTAGCCCCTCAGCCTATCAATACCTGTCCCTGCATCTTCCTATCAGTATTCTAGCTATCCCTCTCTGTCCTAAATCAGTCCGGGGAAAGTGTAATAATTTGTTTATTGCACTTACTATAATGAGGCTGCGGCTCCCCTCGGAAGCCGCACTGGGTGTCCTCTCTGGGTCATTTTTGCCACCTCCCCCGCTCTTTTTCACGCATCGATGGGCATGAAACTGCATTTTGATGGGCCTGCCTCGGAGCCATGGGAGGACTTGCCTGTATGGGTGTATCGACAGACCTCAAGCGGTGCATTGCGCATACGTGAGGTGTACATTACTACAGTGTTACGGACACCAAAGAGCCTCAGCTCTAGTAATGTACACGTCGCGCATGCACAATGCTCCGCTTGAGGTCTTTGGGTGTATCGATGTCAGCTGTGCCGGAAATGACGTGATTTGCAAGTCCTCCCATGGCTCGGAGGCAGGCTCATCAAAATGCAGTTTCACGCCCATCGAGGCGTGAAAAAGAGCTGGGGAGGTGGCGAAAATGACCCAGAGAACACCCAGTGCGGCTACTGAGGGGAGCTACAGCCTCATTATAGTAAGTGCAAAAAACAAATTATTACACTTTCCCCAGACAGATTTAGGACAAAGAGGGATAGCTAGAATACTAATAGGAAGATGCAGGGACAGGTATTGATAGGCTGGGGGGCTAATTCTAGGTGACAGGTTCCCTTTAATAGCTACCTAGTTAAAAAACCAATTGTATAAGCACAGACAGCACACAGATGACAAGTTCGAAAAAACTCATTCCACTTTTCTAGCTGAGAATGGGGCCCATGTTTTTACACCCTTGTGTTACCCCAGCGTTATCAAACCTTTACAACTACACAGACTTTGTTCCTTACCTGACAAGCAGAATAAAATCAATCGGTGAAAGAATAAAGAAACACGGAAGGTATGTAAGTCAAGACTATACAACTAAATTAATACTAAGGGAAAGCCACAGTCCAAGTAAGAGGTTATGACTCACAGTTCTTCAAGTCTACTCAGCTTTTTAATAATAGTGTTAGATATAATCATTTCCTCTTTAACTGTTTTGTGCAGTCAGCCATAATATTTCCATTGCTAGTAGGACTTTGTTACTCATTAGTGAGCCTCAATTAGTGAGCAATGTGTAGTGAGATCTTGTGCGAAAGTTGGCCAAACTCGCCATCTTATCTGATGTGTATGGGGTGTACAGACTGTCTTCTAATGGCAGATCTTGGGGAACAGAACCATTGGGCATGTTGGTTGTCCACATGTAGTCGCCACTCATCATGGGGCATATAAAACTTTGTGTGTGTACTCCTGATTAAAATCATTGAAATCTCATATGAACATATCAGAGTAGCTCCCTTAAGACTGATATGTATCAAGAGCAGCTCTCTTTGTCTCAGTGTACAGTGTTTATTACATCATCATCTAAAACTTATATAGGAATTTAATTGTAACATCGTCATTAATCAACTTATCTTTTGGCATTTACATATATACATCCTATTGGCTGAATGTCAGCAACTTTTGCACACAGCCTCAAAGTCAGTAATAGTTTAAGCATTCACAATCCATTGTTCTTTACGTTTGTTCTATATCAAAGAAACTTTATAGTCCTTATCTGAAATAAGCAGTGGTCTCCATTTCACAGAAGACAGGCACATCGAGACAGAAATACATGCATTCACAAAATGGAGTCTAGATATAATAAAATGAATCCTGCTATCACATATTCCTTCTCTTTTGGCACTAGGTGGACATTCCAGTCAAATGCACGCCCACAAACGTCCCCAAATATCTTCTTCCCTATTAGAAAAAACCTGACTTCCTACACCACTTTACCGGTTTCGTGTGGGGTTTTTCCACTCCTGTCACAGCCTCTGTGGGTGAGAGAGAGGGGAAATTAGACTAGGCTGGCCATGAGCAGGGCAAGGGTGGCAGCTCCGACATCCTCACCATCAAAGGTATATCTGGGATAAGGGACAGCTATGGCCTCCCTAGCCTGAGGTCAGTCTAGGAAACCCAGTCCCCAAGTCATTCCTTACTACTTTTTGACAGAGGGCAAGTGGAGATGCCATAACATCATTCTTTCAGGTGCCAACCTCCGCTGCCATGCAAGGTAAGCTTTTCTGTCTAGCCGGACCATATTTTATTTATTCCTGTTTATCAATTTTTGGTGTACTTTCCCCTATTGGGTACTTTTTAATTATTGTTAAATAAAGTAACTTCTAAAGGTAAGGCTGGCAGGTAAGAGGCGGTTCTCAGAGCTCCCGTCTGGCTGTCACACTTTACCGACGCAGCCGCTGGACCAGATCCTACGAATCAATTTGCAGCACTCTAATTCCCTGTCATTGTAATTCTGATTATGACAATAATGAGTTTGTTGAAAAGTATATAATACAAAACAGGAAATATGAGTCTAATGGTCAGCGTAAAAAATTCAAGATTTTTTAACTTTTTTTTTAAATATAGTGATAGAAATTTTTTTTTAATTACATAAAATCTTTTCATATAAAAACCCAATTTAAGCAATATGTAATTTTCTGATAACATATTCTTTTTCGAAGGTGTGAAGATCTAGACCAGGGTGGTGTACTCCAAGCCTCAAGGGCCGCATAGTGCTCCGCAAGTGACCTAAGACTAACATCAGCTACAATCTGAACCTCCCACTCCCGTCTCCAAGACTTCTTACGAGCTGCACCAATTCTCTGGAATGGATTACCAAGAACAATTCAATTAATTCCCAATACCAATAGTTTTAAGCGAGCCCTAAAAACACATCTCTTTAGATTGGCCTATCACCTCACTTCACTTGTCTAACTATTCTATCTTCCCTTTTCTAAATATGGCCTCTTATGTCATCTGTCTGCACCTGCATAATATAGCACTTTATTTGTTCTTGTACAGATCCCGACCGATGACCGATTCATGCAGAGTTACGTGAAACCCATAATTATTATATTGATAGCTGGACCATATATGACATCATTTGTTACTGTTACCTTTTGTGCCTCCCCTATTTCCTCATAGATTGTAGCTTGAGAGCAGGGACCTCACTCCTCATGGTTTTTGAATTTTTGTTACTCAGTAATGTCTCATACTGTCTGTATATGTCCCCTCCGAATTGTAAAGTGCTGCGTAATATGTTGGCGCTATATAAATAAAATTATTATTATTATTATTGCACAGTGATATCACCTGCACTGGGGATAATTCTAACCCCTGTGCAATACTAAAGAAATCCTGAAAACATGACCTGTTTGTAGCCCTTGAGGCCTGGAGCTCCCCACCCCAGCTTTAGCGGATGATTGCAGAGTAGTGACTTCTAGCAAGGTATTACCTGCACATGCAGCCTCCTCAGTAGTAGGACTGAATCAATCAGAGGCTTGTGGGACAAGTCAGACTGGCTGGCACTTTGCACTGACACTCATGCAATGGTGGGGCGCAGAGGCGTAAGTACAATAGGTGCAGGGGTTGCAATCGCACCCGGACCCTGGAACCTAGGGGGCCCCAAAAGTTCCTTTGGCCTACAGAAAAACACTATTGCTATTAAAAATTTGCAATAATTGGGGGCCCTGTTGGAGTTTTCGCATCAGGGCCCATGAGCTTTAAGTTATGCCACTGGTGGGGCATATCTGCAGCTGGAATGCAGAGACTCAGATATCTGGAGCAGCAAAAGGCAAAGAAAGGTGGTCACAAATAAGGTCCAGTAACAGGCGAAATTAATAAATGCCAGGAACAACAACTGCTTAAGTTTGGTAAACTCTTAAAAGCTGTCAATCCTCTATACCTTGCTGATCACAACTTGAGGTTACTCTGAGATGAAGACTCCTTGGTGGTGAAGGTGCCTGCGAAATTGGTGTTTCTGCACCGCCCCCAGTCAAATTAGTTTTTAACGAAATCATAACCCTTTAAAGTCTTTTATATCCAGACTGCAGGTGGAGGAGGAGGCTGAGATGCACTTATGGAGGCTGAGAAGCACTTATGGAGGCTGAGAAGCACTTATGGAGGCTGAGAAGCACTTATGTGCAGGTACAAGATTACACAGGAGAGGATCATCTATAGTGTATCAGTCAATGTTATGACAAAGCGTTTGCTTACGAACACAATTCACTAAAATTACAATCGACCCTCTTTTATTTTCTTCTCTTTTTCTTTCCTTTCACGCTCTTTGTTACCTGTACATCATTTTATGCTACAGCTTCATTCTGATGTCTGTTTTTTTTCAGTTTTTTTTATTTTCAATTAGAGGAAAAAAAATGGATCATTTCTCATTTGTGCTGAACTGGATTTTCATCCATTTTTGCTCCATGTGTCTGCTTTTAACCAACAGTGTGGCATTTGTATTATATGCAAATAAAAATCTAAGCTTTTCCTACCTATTATGGTAATAAAAAAATGACAGCGATACACACCACCCAGACCTTTTTAAGTGCACCCAACACCCCAGACTTACACCCCCTGAAGAAGGTGATGCCGAAACGGCTGTAGGGGTCGGAGGCACCACTGGTTTGTAAGCACTGAGCACTTTACTTAGAGGTAATTGATATTGGGTTATTATACTGTGTATGGGTTTTAATATGTGTGTGGCTACATAGTACTGTATATGCAACTAGGGTCTGAACATGTGAATGGGCATCCTATGACCTTGACTTGCTTATGTATTGAGTCCCTTTGTATTATTGTATGTTATACCTAAAAGACTGTAATCCGGGCAGATTGTGCCCGATTAGGTATTTCTTATAGACTAAAGCTGCACGTGTACACTGTGAGGTAGCGCCCCTGGGGAACCCACTTAGCAACAGAAACTGACTCGGACAACCATGTTTTAACTTAAACTTACATGGCTGCAGTTTATTGAGGTGTCATAAACTGCAGGTTACACATACTATACTTTAACATTTCACATATATTACTGACATCACATTACAGGACATTCCATCATATTATTTACATACATATTATACACTATACCATCAACACTTATCAACGGGACCATATTTGACCTAAAGGTACCTTTACACGCGGCAACTTTTCTAGGAATTTCACTGGCAACTTACTGGTTGCAGTGAAATCATGGAGACATTGTTCCATTTGTACACAGCAACAAGATAGAACAATGTCTCCATGATTTCACTGCAACCAGTAAGTTGCCAGTGAAATTCCTAGAAAAGTTGCCGCGTGTAAAGGTACCCTAACAGTCAGTCCCAATGGTGGGTTCAGCCGCCTAGCCGTCCGACAGGGATCATTCCCCATCCTATTATAGGGATCCTGAACCTACCCCAGGGAGTCTCTAACTATTACTGCGTGGACCCCTCATGCATAGCCTTTCTACATCTGCCATCATGAGTCCCACGTTACATCACACAGGGTAATTTTACATACGCCCTGATGATTCACACACCAACTCAATGGGTCCTTTACTGACTACCTAGTCAGACCCAATGGTGGCGATGCCCGCCTGGCACTATTCACATATACGCCTCCCGAAGGGCTTTACACGCATCAACTCACATGCCTCCCATAGGGCTATTCACATAACACAGAACTTGGCAGCTATGCCCGCCTGGCACACATACACATAGCACATTTAGTCACCACAACATCCACTGACTGCTACTTTACCGAGCACCGAACTGGGTTTAGCAACCTGAGTTACTGGGTACACCAGGCATCCCCCAAGGTCTCCTCCAGCACGTGTTTCGCCCCACGCCTGAACAAGCGTCCTCCAGGGTCAGCCACGGTTCCTCAACTCCAGGAGCCATCACAACCCGTTCCTGGCCAACGGCTTGCACACAAGCAACAGAGGGATAGGAGCTTCCCGCATGGAAAAGAGCGGCTCCCCTCCCGTCCCAAAGAGACGGCTCGCCTCTGACACATCCTCACATCTCAATGGTCTGGACTGCTCTGATTTCCCATTTTCCTCTAACACAGACACCTGGCAGGTTAAGTCCTGCTCGCCACACCCATCTGACACACACCCACAGCTGGGACTGGTCAATTGGCACACACTGCTCTTTTAGAGGCCGCTCTTTAGTCTCATCAACCCCTTAGGTTTTAACCCACTGTGCACCGGTTCAGTCTTACAGCACTCACACTCAGTGTAGCTCTATACGGGTACTTTACTGGAAACTGGTTGTGCCGGCATGCAGGTCCACCGTTACACAGTTCTTTAGCAGGTAGCTGGCCGGGTAGTCACTGAGGAGAATAACATCTCTTTGAGGCTCCCAGAGAGTACCTTCTGCTTTGCATTCACTGTCCCGTTACTTTCCTTGCACCTCCTTACTTCCTTGCACTGCCCTGCACTGCCCACTTGTCTACCAGGCCCGTCGGGTGCTATGAGGTACCCTTCTTCTCTTCTAAGGGGCTCAACCCTGTCTGGTGCTCCTGGTGGGGCTGCACATTCTGGACAGGTGAGTCGGGGCTATTATATTGGTCACGACCTACCGATGTTGGCGGCTCAGGATTGGACTTCTGCACCACGACTCGGAGCCGGTACTCCGTTGTGGTCTAGGATTCCCTGTAGCAGGTCCGGCACTGGGTTTCCTTTCTCTGTCTGGGTCGCTGCTCCTTCTGGGCGCACTCCCTGGGGGTTCCCTTTAGGGCTTTCTCCCTGCTTTGCTCCTCAGGCTAGACTGCTCTCGTCTGTGTGTTTTTCCGGCTTCTTCTACCCTAACGCTCCTCCCACTGGGCCCGGTCACCCTAGTAACGGGTTGCCGATTGGTCCCCTAGTCTAGGTGTAGGGATGCCAGAATGAGAGCCTCAGGTTGACGTTACACTCCCCAATGACAGGAATACCGCACAGTCATTTATGGGTGCAGTACCCCTACTGTGGTGCACTGACCAGTGGGGCCCACACACAAGCCCATGTGATGCACCCCAGCCATGGGATCACTCCGGCCGTGCCTCACAACACCCATTAGGGTCCTGATTAATCTATGTATGAATATCGTATTATATATGTGCACAA